>OW569411.2:135820821-136418544 GCA_937662695.2 Halyzia sedecimguttata | reverse complement strand
CTCGGAAAAATGCTAAGTTAATATTTAATAAGACATCTACAATATTTTGAGAAATTTGTATAATCTTCTCTAAATTATATGTGTAGATACCTACCTATTTGTTGCTTTTTTAAAATAACTTATATACTCTAGCGACCTACGGAAAATTTTAGCCCATCAAAAGGTATTTCATGGAGAAGTGGGGAAGAGCCTAGAAGGGTCTAAGCCTTACTACTTGTTATTTCGTAGCATTTCCTGACAAAATTTAGCATAGTAATCAATATTTTTTTCACACCATCAGAAAATAGAGATTTCATTGAACAAATAGCCCACCGACTTTTTTGAAAAAGCAGATATTTTGGTGTGAGAATTAACGACTGAAAATTAGGGTGCTCTTCCGATATTATAAAATAAGGGAAAAAACTGAATATTTCAAACCAAGAGATATAAACAGGTAAGTTTTCAACAAATTTCGCGAAAAAATAGATTTTTTGTAAAAGATAAAAATAAATTACCAAAAACTTATTATTTGAATTTTTCACATAATTTTTGAGGTTATGAGGAAAAAGTGTGCATCTTTTTATTACATACTACTTTGCTATTTAAATTTTTCCATAGAATTCATAGATTGAAAATGGTCTCAAACGTTCGTTATTGGACATAATCGGCCAAAAGGTTTCGCAGTTATACCCATCTTTAATTGTTTTGTTATTTCGTCAATAACTCAAAACATACAAATCCGATCCAATTAAATCTTCATGCTAGTTTTCGCGAAATATTGTATCAGTACAATATCGTATGACTAGATTATTTTTTTCTTAAAAACATTTTATATTTCATAAAATATTCTTCAGAATACGCTGAAATTCCGCACATGTCTTTGGGCCACCATTTTATAATAGAGTACCTACCGAATTTAAGCTCCTTCGACTTTGTCTGAGGCGTGAATAGACAATGGAACATGCGCGCAAAAACTCCTGACTTCACGTCAGTGTTTTTTGAGAATTTTTATATACTAGATATTCAGCTACTCATTTGATGAAAAATTCTAAGAAATTCTTAAAACAAAATGGCTTACGTATCACAAAATTGTACCTAATATTTCAAATTTTCCTAATGGAATAAAAAAAATCATAAAATAATTAATGATATACGAAATTATTGACATTTCACGTAATTTTATTCAAAGATGGACTCAAAATGACTTCGATTGAAATGAAAAAGAAATCGCAAGAGAGCAATTTCTCTCCAGGCACGTCAAAAATCAAAAACTGTTGACTAATGAACCAGTACATCTCGATCGTTGTGATATTTTGATATTTCGGCAATATCTCCACCAATATAGATCCGACCGAGTTCAAATCTAGAACTTTACAGTTCAATAAGGTTTTTAAAGCTCTCGCAGAATATCTGACGGATGCTTTCTGTGATACAGTATATTTTTAAATATTTCTTATTAATTCTCCAGTCATGCGATAATCACAAAATTATATAGATCTTCGTGTCAGTATTTTTCAATTAACTACCGCGCTTTAATTCGATCAGATCAGTATTTTTCGAGTAACAAAAATTTCAGATGGCTACAACTCTGAAACCACTCGGAGGATTTCAACCATTAACGAACTTAGCCGGCGGATTTCGACTCCAAACCCACTCTGAAAATATCTACTCTCTAACTCATTGCGTTCGAACATATTCGTGCTGAAGGCCGAACACAATCAAGATTCGGATTCTTGATCAGTGAGTCGAAACTAATCGTTTGAGACCATTCACGGCCGAAAATTTAAAGATTATTTTCGACCGAGTTCCTCACCGTCGTCTCATCCACAAGCTGGAGTATATGGGAATTCGAGGTATTTTGCTGTCTTGGATTAGATCATTCCTCAGTGACAGAACTTTCAGGGTCAGGGTTGGCGGAGTTTTCTCTGCACACGAGAGGAAGGTAACCGTCGGAGTGCCCCAGGGTTCAGTTATTGGCCCAGTACTTTTTTCTACTGTACACATCGGATCTCCCCCATTTGATCGGCTCCAGATGTCTGTTCGCTGACGATGTTAAACTGTACAGTGTTCCATCTCTTATCTCCAAGCAGCTGCAGGCGGACCTGGACGCGATTGATCAGTGGATCGAGGAATGGTTGTTACCTCTCAACATCGAAAAATGTTGTGTGCTGCACATTGGTAAGGACAATCCAAAGCTTCCGTATTTGCTTGATGGGCGCTCTCTTGCTTCAGTCCGGAGCCACCGGGATCTTGGTGTGGTCGTCAACGCAGATCTTGACTGGTCTGAGCATATTACAGAGACTTGCAGTAGAGCCAGAAAATCGACCTACCTCATTCAGCGGTCTTTTGGCGGCTTTTGGTAGTATACGGACTGCAAAATTGTTATACACAACATATGTCAGACCAATTCTGGAGTATGCGGGTCCAGTTTGGTGGGTCTCTCTAAGATCTGACTCGCAACTTCTTGAGTCTGTTCAAAGATGGTGCACAAGAATCCCATTTTCCTCCTTCTCTCGACCTGACTACCAGACAAGGTTGGGTTTATTTGGGCTAACCAGCTTCGAGGACCGGCGTACCAGAGGCGACATGATAGTAGCTTTCCGAGCAATGCATGGATTCTTCGGTATTGACCTTGGACAGCTATTCCTTCCAAATCGGAACAACCTTCGCGGACACGCTTATAAATTGGCCAAGGAACCATTTAGAACCTCCTGCCGAATTAACTTTCTACCCAACAGAATTTTTGAAGTTTGGAATCGTCTCCCAAATGCAGTGGTGAATTCAACATCCACCAATGGATTCAAGAACTCTTACGACCGATGCGGTGTGAATTAGTTTCTATTTTTCCTTTAGAATTCTAGCAGAATACTTTTAATTTTGGCTTTTTTGAGTGCATAGGTTTTACCTCCACTCTTATTGTAATTTAATAATAATAATAATAATAATTAAAGATATTTGGAAGAATGGATAGACATTCTCTTCCCCTGAGGAATTTGAAGAAATCACTGATATATCCCAATGGAAAGACTTAAGGCCCCATCAAGAATATAATTCAGACTCACCTATATTAACCCTAACCTCATACCAAGTTTGTCCCTTTCGTCGAAGAACACCCTGTATGATCCAGATAAATATGAGGTTATTTCGTACAGGAATAAATATAAAACCCGATCTCAAAAAGCTACGCCTCTCTACAGCTTACGTTGCCTGAATCTAAGAATTCCTTACGAGAACCCTACTAACTACGGTTCTTCTGTTGACTCTTATTCGGAATCTGGTCATAACATATGTCAATATTATCTTAGGGGTAGAAGCAAAACTTATGATTTTTCATAAAAATTCTTAATAAATTCTGTCGACAAATGATGTGGATTCAATGTAGGTTTCGAAGTCGATTGCTCTATTGGTTTCTCTGCTTTCTGCAATAAACCTTGAAGGGAGTATCGACGATATAGCGCATTTTCGCGAAACCATTTTCATGTCAGAATAGCTGAAATTACTCTGAAACTAATCCAATTATTTTTGTCGTTTCGTATAAAGGGATTTCCGTAAAGAACCCCATTTTGTGCTTGCCTGGTGGCGAGAAAAAGAACTAACGATTCGATACAGGGAATACTTCCAATTATGTTAGACCCTCTTAGTTTACTGTTTAGGACTTGAAAACGAAGCAGCCATTAGTGATATTATCAATTGAGGAAATAATCAGCTTCTTTCTTTTAGGACTAGACAGAAAATAAATATCTCACAGTTGATATTGAAAATTCTGATCGACACTGATAATTCGAATAAATAAATAAACACTTTATTTCTTATTGCATTCTACATACATTCAATGCCTAAAACTACAAAAGAGGAATGTCAAACTTAATTAATTAATCATTAATGAATCTTTTCAAATAATCATTCAAAGAATATGGTTCCAATCTCAACAAAAACGATCTGTTATTTTGGACCCAAAAACTTTAATTGGTTGAGGCCGATGATTGAAAAACCTTATGCCTTATACACATATAATAATATAATGTGAATGTTTCTCTGTCATAGTAAGATGATATACATTCACCTCCTTATGGAATCTGGTTCAAAACAATTATTCTACTGTCGATGTCTAGTTGGTTGATTTTTGCGCGTATGTTCTGGGGAACATTGCGTTATCATTTTGCCCAAATGTCTGTATTTTTCGAATTTTTCGCCGAAAATGGTCTCAACTGATTAGGTTCGACTCCCTGATCAAGAATTCGAGGTCAAATTTGATTCTGTCTGGTCGGCCGTTGCCACGATAACTTGAGAACGCGAATTTAAATTTTCAGGGTAGGGGGTGCATCCCAATACGAAGGACAAGTTCGTTAATGGGCATAATCGGTCCAATGGTTTCCGAGTAACAATTTTGTCTACAAGCAATATTAATCCGATCGAATTGAAACTTGGTGGGTAGTTGTAGAATATGAACCTAAAGACGTTTGTGAAATTTTTTGAACATCGTGCCGCTAGAGAATTCAAAAAAAATTATTGAAAAATATAATTTACCTCACGATAACCTAAGAACGGTAAGAGATAGTGACTGGAAATTTTCAGGTAAGGTTGCGAATCCGAATGCGTCATTTGAGTTTGTTTATAGGTATAATCGACAAAACGGTTTTGGAGTTATACCCATCTGAAATTTGGTTGTTTATTCCTCAATAACTCGAAAAATACAAAACCGATCCAATTCAAACATGGTTAGTAGTAGTAACTTGTAGAATGCCAACGCGAAAATTCTCGCTGAATTTCATGTGGATCGTATTACTAGAAAATTAAAAATTAAAAAATTATTTAAAATCATTGCAAAAATTTCTATATATCAGAAACTTTTCATCTGACATGGCTGAAATTTTGCGAGAGCCTTCAGAACCTAACACTAATACCAAGTTCCAAGTTTGAACACGATCAGATCTATATTGTTAGTGTTCCGAGGAGCCTTGTGTTAGTTCAGTAGATGAATGGGTGACCGTTGCCTCGATAACTCTCGAACGAAAGGAGATAGGGACTTGCAATTTTCAGGGTAGGTTATGTATATAAATGGGAGAGTTGAGTTCGCTGTTGGCCATAATCGGCCCAACAGTTTCGGAGTTTCATCCGCCTGGAATATTATTTCCTCGATAACTCAAGAAAAATATACTCGATCGAATTGAAATTGTATGTAAAATTTCGTGAGAACCGTACCACTAGAGAATGTTTAAAAAATTTCGAAAGAAAAAATTGGTTCAAGTACTGACGTGAAGTCAGAAGCTTTTGCGCGTATGTTCTATTGTCCATTCTCCTGTATGGGACACTCTCAATCGAATTTACCATGGTGAATTCTATTGTCTTTTCTCCTGTATTGGACACTCTTAATCGAATATACCATGGTAAATTCAATTAAATGTCCAATAAAGGAGAACAGACAACAGAATTCACCATGACTTCACTTCAGTACTTGAACTGATTTTTAATAATTTTTTTTCTAATTTAAAAATATGATTCACACAAAATTGCACATACGTCTTTAGGTCTGTATTCTACAACTACTTACCAAGCTTCAATTCGATCGAATGTGTATTGGTTGAAAACAAAATTATTACTCGGAAACCGTTCTGCCGATTGTGTCCATTAACAAACTTGTCCTTCGTAATTGGGACGCGCCACCTACCCTGAAAATTTCAAGTGGATATCTCTTTTCTTCCTCAAGTTATCGTTGCAACAGCCGGCCGAACGGAATCAAATTTGACCTCATATTCTTCATCAGGTAGTCGAACTCAATCGTTCAAGACTATTTTCGGAAAAAAATTCGAAAATTACAGACATTTGTCCAGAATGATAAAGCGATGTTCCCCAGAATATACGCGCAAAAAGACAACAACTCTGTCTAAACAAAGCAATTATGCTATACGCAGATTACTTTCTGGATTCACAGGAAAGTTTTCATGTTTCGATGTTGTGCAGTCAGATTAACGGGCAGTATGAAATTACTAGAGTGACCACTAATTATCACTTCGGTTCAAGGTACTGAAAACTCTGGAAACATCTTATATTCTTTTTCTTCTTCTTCAATCTTTTATTATGTGCTGGGCAACACATCTTATATTCTGGTTATTGGGCCACATAGGAAAATATCAATCTTTAAAATTTCGGTGCTCCATTCTGACAAAGACAGAAAAATGAACATTTCACAAATAAAACGTTCATAGAGAAAAAAATTGCGAAAAAGAGAGTAGTTCGCTTTGAAGTTGACATTAGTTCCATTATGAGATCAAATAAACATCTGGCCACCTGGTCTCGAACGTGGAGTTCTAGATGCATAGAATACATGGTGAAGACACTCTTTGACATATTTTCGGCCGAATTGCGGTCCAAATACTGTCAAAATACAAGGATTTTGTTCTAGTTCAGTTTTCGCCGATAGATGCTGGCAGTAGAAATTTTATGGGCAAAATTATCGACATGTCAAATTAAATTTGAATCTTTGTTTATTCTGGTTTCTCATGGAAAGTCGTACCGTTTGCTGAAATTTAGTATCTTGAGTATTTTGTTCAACGTCCTTGTTTTCCGCACCGAAAGTAAGCCAAATGTTTGCTGTGTGAACTCTGAACGAGTATCCAGAACCATTTTTAATCTAATACCTACTATTTTCATTTCGAAAATACTTCCTTTTTATGTAATATAGTTTTTTTAACAATTGTTTATTCTTACCGGATCTGGGGCAGATTTTTAGTATCAAGATAGGTATAAATATTATATTAATAATATTGAAATATCGCTAATACCGTTAATTGTTAATAACTCAACATAAGAGAACGCTAAGACTTGTTGATTTACTATAATCTTGCCGGTTGATGAATATAAACTGTTTTAACAGTTGAAACATTGAGGTATAACTCTATTAATTAATAATTATGTTCATTATACAATTCATCAGTTATATATTGAGAAGCAATGAAATGACATGTTATAAAAAGTAACAATATTATTTGTCAACGATGAAGGGACTAGCAGATAACAATGTTCAGAGCAACCACACACTGTGATTTCATCAAAGTTGAATAGCTTTCCTCAAGCGTAATTCTTTTTGGCGCTCTTATACTATAATAATATTTGTTTCAAGGATATTGTTACGCGACAAGAATGGCGACTGGCTTCTGGTAGAGGTAAGGTATTGAAAATTAGAACATTTGTTTATTCAAAATATTTTTCTAGAATATATATTGAATAAAAAAAAAGCACTGACGTGAAGTCAGTACTCTTTGGCGCGCATGTTCACGGTGGCTAATTTGAATTGAATGATGAGTACTTCAAGCTCAGTGGATAGAGCGAGCCGAAGATCTACCCAAAGGATAGTGGACACCATTCACTCTGTCGGTTCAAAAATTAACAGTGCTGTATCTAAGCTGCCATCATGATAGAGTAACAAAGTTGGAAAAGAACACAACTGACTCTCCTTAGTCGCACAAGTTCCTAGAAGATTTGGGAGGGTCAGTACAATCCTAATCATTTTTATAGCACGCGCGCCAAAGCAGATTGACTTTTTACACTTTTTCTTTCATTGTTAAATCACTCTGCTTTTGCGCGCGTGCTATAAACATGATTAGGATTAAACTGACCCTCCCAAATCTTCTAGGAGCTTGTGCGACTAAGGAGAGTCAGTTGTGTTCTTTTCCAACTTTGATACTCTATCCTGATGGCAGCTTAGTTACAGCACTGTTAATTTTTGAACCGACAGTGAATGGTGTCCACTATCCTTTGGGTAGATCCTCGGCTCACTCTATCCACTGAGCTTGAAGTACTCATCATTCAATTCAAATTAGCCACCGTGAACACGCGCGCCAAAGAGTACTGACTTCACGTCAATGCTTTTTTTTTTTTTTCAAGTTCGTTTAACAAATATAGCGATCAATACAGTTTGGCTGTTAGCTTTACTGTAGATCAAAAAAAATTGCGGTTGTGGGACCTCCGTTAGGAAAGCAATTGCCTCTTCTCCAAATCCGAACGTATTTTAATATAGATCTAGCGAATATAGTTATTTATGAATTTGCCTCAGGGCTACCATACAGACATTTCAACTCGAAAACAACGCTATTTCCCCCAAACTGACTTCTGTCCGAGCACTGAATTGACATTAATATTCTTTTAAAACCTCATAATATCGGCTCATTACTCCCAACATAACCCAAACAACCCAAAACCATTCACTTCTCGTCTGCGCATGCGCAATATACTCGTGGCTGCAAGTCCTCCCAAAATTACACACCTCACAAAAAACTCCAATTCTCCAACACTAGTGGTTCTGGAGATATCGCTTCTTGAATCCACGCATGCGCAGACCCTCATCAGGGGATTCTATAGAGGAATAGCATCCGCCACCCCAAAATCCCAATCCTCTCTGACGAAAGCACCAGCAGTTAAATCACTGATGGTCTGCTCATGCGCATAACGAGAAATGCCCGTAAGGGGTACATCAATTTTGAAATTAGCCCCAGGGCCACGGTACGGACACCACACAATATCAACTCAGCACTTCCAACATAACCCATCCAACCCAAAAACAGTCACTTCTCTTCTGCGCATGCGCAATCAGCTTGCGGCTAAAAGTCCTCTCAAAATCACACACCTTACAAAAACCTCCGATTCTCCAACACTAGTGGTTCAGGAGATATCACATCTTCAATCCACGCATGCGCAGACCCTCAATAGGGGATTCTATGGAGGAATAGCATCCGCCACCCCAAAACCCCAATCCTCTCTTACGAAAACACCACTAGTTAAATCACTGATGGTCTGCTCATGCGTATAACGAAAAATGCCTGTAAGGGGTAACATCAATTTCAAAATTAGCCCCAGGGTCACGGTACGAACACTTTAACTCGGAAACAACGCTACATCCCCCAAACTGACTGGTCCTTGAACTGAATTGCTATGAATATTCTTTTAAAACCTCACAACATCGACTCAGCACTCCCAACATGACCCATCCAATTATAAAACAGTCACTTCTCTTCTGCGCATGCGCAATCTACTCGTGGCTAAAAGTCCTCTGAAAATAACACACCTTACAAAAAACTCCGATTCTCCAACACTAGTGGTTCGGGAGATATCGCATCTTTAATCTACGCATGCGCAGACCCTCATCAGGGATCTGGATTCTATGGAGGAATAGCATCCGCCACCCCAAAACCCCAATCCTCTCTGACGAAAAGTACAGCAGTTGAATGACTTCTCATCTGCGCATGCGCACAACGAAAAATGCCCGGAAAAGGCAGCATGAACCTCAAAAAAATAGGTTTCGGCATTTTAAGCAAAGTATTCCGCAAAATAGTACTAATTTTTTGATTTTTTTCATGTCACGTGATCTTCACGAAATTGCAAAAGTGTTTGCATTGGTCTTTTGCATCTAACCACTGAGTTTCAATTTAATCAGATCAGTATTTCTCGAGTTATCGTGAAAACAAAATTTTAAAATTTTTGAAATTTTTTTTTGCCACTTCAGGGCCGTCCGGTCATATAGAAACTTCGCAGGCATATAAAGGTCATGATTCTACAATTTGATGCCAAATTTCAGAAAGATCGAGTGATCGGTTCCGGAAATATTCATAAAAAACGTTTTGAATAAAAACGGCCTTAACTCCGAAACCGCTCGGTGGATTTCGCCCGTTAACGAACTTGACCGAGATATTCACGCTACAAAAGTACCCTGCTAATTTCAACGCTCTAAGTCGTTCCGTTCGAGAGTTATCGTTCTAACGGCCGGCCGGCCGGCTGGACCGGACGGACAGAATTGAATTTGACCTCGAATTCTTCATCAGGGAGTCGAACCCAATCGTTTGAGACCATTTTCGAAACAAAATTCGAAAAATACAGACATTGTGACGAAATGATAGCACGCCTTTCCTTGCGGAACACGCGCGCAATAAGATTGAAACGTAGTACACTACCCTCTATTTGGTTAGTGTTTATCAATTTAATGAATCATTTTTCGATAATTCAGTATACTTAGTTCTGAATAATGACTATAGAATCAAATATATTTTACAATCTAATTGCTGAGAATATAAAAAGTTGTCAAGGGGTATTGGGTGACTGAAAAAATGCTGTATACATGAGAATGTTTTGATGAAGTTTCAAATTATACATCAAAAATAATAAGTAAAATGCTGAATTTAAATGAGCCTTACATGATAAAGGTAATTAATACATTTGAATAATAATATGATATCGAAAGATATTATGTAGAGGTATTACAGAAAATTCTGTATTATTCAATGTATTTCAAAATACATAAATTTAATGCTTATTGCGCGTATGTTCTGGGGAACATCGCGTTATAGTTTTGCCCAAATGTGAAATTTAATTCTGTGGTGCCGTACGGCCGTACGGCCGTCCGGCCGTTGCCACGATAACTTGAGAACGGAAAGAGCTAGCGACTTAAAATTTTCAGGGTAGGTGGCGCATCCCAATACGACGAACAAGTTCGTTAATGGGTATAATCGGCCCAATGGTTTCCGAGTAATAATTTTGTTTTCAACCAAAATAAATCCGATCGAATTTAAACTTGGTGAATAGTTGTAGAATATAGACCTTAGCACGTTTGTGAAATTTTGTGAGAATCGGATCGCTAGAAAATTATTAAAAAATTATTAAAAAATATTTTTGTTGTCACGATAACCTGAGAACGGAAGGAGATAGCGGCTTGAAAATTTCAGGTTAGGTTGTGCACCTGAATGTGACATTTGAGTTTGTTTATGAGCATAATCGTCCAAACGGTTTTAGAGTTATAGCCATCTGAAATTTTCTGAAATTTGGTAGTTTTTTGTTCCTCATTAACTCGAAGAATACAAAACCGATTGAATTCAAACATTGTTATTAGTTGAAGAATGCCAACGCGAAAATTCTTGCAGAATTTCGTGAGGATGGTATAACTAGAAAATTAAAAAAAAATAGTTGAAAATTATTGAAAACAAATCTATATATCATAAACTATTCGTCCGGCATGGCTGAAATTTTGGAACAGCCTTCAGAACCTAACTCTACTGCAGAATTCCAAGTTTGAACATGATCGGATCTATATTGTTGGAGAACCGGGCAGCCTTTTGTGAGTTCGGTAGCGTAGTGGTAGCCAAGTGTAGCGGATGGGAATCGTCGTATGATAATATGTAGTCTATGGTCGTATTTTTGCGAGAAGCTTCAAAAATAAAATAAAAATATGAATGTCATGATGACATATTTTCGCTCGTATATTATGGGATAATCGTCGTATTTCATCACAAATCTATGGGAGATGATAGCCCTACATTAGTGGTCAGACCTGGTTTTGAAAGAGATCCTCCTTAGGAGGAGGCAACTAAATATTGAAGGGATTTCTATGAACAAGAGTGAATATCTTTGAGAAATAGAGAAGGCGATTCTTCTTCAAGAGATCCATGTGCCTTCAGTGGAGTATATTTGCGAGAGGGGACTTTTGAAAGGTTATGTATTATTTTTAATATGATATCGCTGAAATTTTGCTGAAGGCTTCTGATCTTGTAAGGTGAGAGGCTCATTTGTGGATATTAAATCTTGTGATGGGTAGAGAGGAATTTTAGGCCATGTAGGCCACTAAGGCCCACTTGCACGAATGCGGGTTATCTAATTAAATCCGGATTAACTCTAAACCTAGGGTTAAATTGATAATAGGTCTTGCACCTTCAAGAGTTAGAGCCTAACCCTGGGTCAAAACTATAAAAATTTAACCCGGCAAAATAGCAGGGTTAAATGGCTAAGTCCGGGTTAGTCATGTAAAAATTGACATTTCTAATTTAAATAGTTTCGATTTGTGATGAATTTCTGGTAAATAATAAATATTAGCAGTGATCGGTAAATTGCTTGTGTGGTATTTTTGAGAATGATTCATGATTAATGGATATACTACAAACTACATTCTGATCTACGCATGCGCCCCGTTTTAACCTCAACATCGAATCTGAAATCTGAAACGTAAACAAAATATTCTCAATCCACGAAGTACGAACGAGTATTCCTTCCGTTGAAAATAATCGAGATTACCTTGTATTTGAAGATTGGAGGAATCTAGAAATATTGTTTACGTATGTGAAAGAAATTCCAAATTATGGAGAACTGTGGAAAAGTTGTTCAGAAAGAAGATATCTGGTATATGTCCTTCAGGATTTCTGGCTAAAAATCAGCAGTAAGTAATAGAAGTGAATTGAATGAATTACTTTACTCAGAGAAATCCAAGTCTTAATATTTCCTTTCAGGTTGGAATGAATTAAGGTCCAGTTGACGTAGAGCAAAAACGTAATTCTTTTCGACAAATAGAATGCATGAGTTACTCTTGGAGTTACTGCAGACAGAATTCTTAAAAACAAGGTATATGGAACTTAGTCGATTGAATATTTGTGAAGCTTAAGTATATCTCATGAGAAAATTTAATATTGATAAGAGGCAACCAAGATGACATGAACACTAAAATTTTTAAAGTTCAAAAGTGGAATAGCCAAGAAGAAAATCTAGTGTTTCTATTCAAACAAATCTGTTTTCCTGATATCATGGGTCTCTTACGATCCATCATCAGGCTGTTTGGATGCCAGCGTGTACCTATATAATAGGCATTTTTAACGAAACATTTTAATTTTTCTAATTGCAGAATATTTTAAAATATAGGAGTAGAAGGTGATGCAATATAACATGTGTGTAGGTATATATTATGTATATTGTTTTCCCGTGGAACTTCAGGTATATGTTTCTTAAATGCTTGTTGCTTAGCATGCTTAACAATGAATACCTCTGAAGAACAGATTTTACTAATATTATAATAGAATGGCTTGATAATTCAACGCTAACTTTGAAAATGATGTATCCTAGTGTTGCGGAGGAAAATCCAAGTATATTTTACAACGAGAAGTAGTATATAAGGAAACGGAGAAACTCAGTTATCATATTTTAATAATAATCTATATACTAGTATTTATCCTCCCTGCAGTGTTTCACGAATCCTCCATGATTATGTGGGCAGCAGTGGTCCAAACTCGAAAAAATGTATTGCATGCTGCTTGATGTAGTATTGAATTTTCAAAATGAATGTTATTCTTGATCTCTCTTGAAGTAAATAATCGAATATGTTAATAGAGTTTTATTCGAAATTATTTCCTTTGTTTGTATTACGGCTTCAGTGAGGTATACAAATTTTTTGTTCACTGAGGGCTGATATATTTTACGACCTGTAAACTGTCAAGTAGCCTTACCGAAAGGAAAGTAAACTGTAAATGTTCACTTTAAAGGGGATCAGTAAATTCAACGAGCACATAGTTGACGAATACTTTACGGAGAGGTTGAATAAATCGGCCCTTAGTAGATAGTATAAAACAATTTATAGATTGGTATCTAAATAAATGAATCTTATTTTCACAATAACTCTTTTCCCCTAACCCATGAAAACAAATTTTCACAGACAATTTACATGAATCATTAGCTTCAAACGTTCATTATCTTGAAATACAAATGAATAAGTGGAAATTTAATTTTAATATTTCAATATTGAATGGAATATTTAGAGTTTATCTATAATTTCAGATATCTCATCTCATCAACGAGTGACAAAAGTATTGAAATTGATTATGCATTAAACGATGTGTTCAAATGTCAAATTATTACCATATTCCATATCGACAGACATTCTTGTAATGATTATGAAGAATTAAAAAGGTTTGATGGCTAATATAAAAATTTGTTCAAGCACTGACGTGAAGTCAGGAGCTTTTGCGCGTATGTTCTATGGTCCATTCTTCTGTATTGGACACCCTTAATCGAGTTTACCATGGTAGGGTGTCCAATACAGAAGAATGGACAATAGAACATTGGTTCAAGCACTGACGTGAATCAGGAGCTTTTGCTCTTCTTAATCGAATTTACCATGATGAATTCTATTGTCCGTTCTCTTGATTGGACCCTTTTAATCGAAAAAAAAATTGGTTCAAGCACTGACGTGAAGTCAGGAGCTTTTGCGCGTATGTTCTATTGTCCATACTCCTGTAATGAACACTCTTCTTAATCGAATTTACCATGATGAATTCTATTGTCTATTCTCCTGTATTGGATACTCTTCTCAATCGAATTCACCATGATGAATTCTATTGTCCATTCTCCTGTATTGGAGACTCTTCTTAATCGAATTTACCAAGATGAATTCTATTGTCCAGAATGGACAATAGAATTCATCTTGGTAAATTCGATTAAGAAGAGTCTCCAATACAGGAGAATAGACAATAAAAATCATCATGGTGAATTCGATTGAGAAGAGTGTCCAATACAGGAGAATAGACAATAGAATTCATCATGGTAAATTCGATTAAGAAGAGTGTTTGTTACAGGAGTATGGACAATAGAACATACGCGCAAAAGCTCCTGACTTCACGTCAGTGCTTGTATTCTAATGCTATTGGATGTGATCTTTTGTAATGGAAAAATAATGATTCCACAGATTTCTTCATTTACAGTTCCATTCAAAATGTTCCAATGAAACTCCATTACTGATAAATCCCTTATTTGACCTCATTATGTCTTGGCAAGATGAAATTTCTGTTCCATACAAATGGGGTTTACATATAATGTCCGAACAGATGTCTGATTAATCAAAAAGTGAATTGATTTTTCAATATACTGCTTCATTATATTCTTTTAATTTGGATTTACGAACCAGCAACGGAGGAAAGTGAACTTTGGCGCTCACAGTTTTCATTTATTCCCGTGTCAGAATCTTCGAAATCGACTCTAGCGGCACCATCGCTAATAAAGTGAAGTAGTCCATAAAGTACGTGATTTGACAGTTGTAGGTCCGTTTTTCGGCCGAAAATTTTAACAGGAATTAGTAGGGAGTGTCGACACCTTGTTCTTTGCATCTTGGTCGAGTTAAATGAATCATTATGACTTGATAGTGTGCTGTGTATCGGAAGTTTGAGTCGGTCTCCCGGTTTATTCGCGTTTTCATCAATTTCATCGCTGTGTTTTCTTTCAATGTATTGAACAATTCTTATTAAATTTTTGTGCTATAGTGTCAATGACTATGTAGAGCTTGTGGAATCGCTTGTGAGGACCTATGTGGTTAAAGATGTGGAAAGATACGACAGTTGCCTTGGTAATTTTATCCATTAAATTTTATGTTTTTTGTGAGAATATATTTCATATTCGAAGCTCATCGATTAGTTTCGATAAGATTGTTTTGATATCAATATAAAGATTGTGTTATTTGTATTTGCAGGTTAGCAGTTGAGGTCTTTGAACTGACGTAAGGTTTTCAATGTAAAGCAAATCATGTTATTAACTTAACGTATAGTGAATTAATAAGCGGGCTGCAAGTAGTTGCAGTATCTATGTTGTACCATCTTCTATTCATAGTTATATTAATCGGAATAGGAAAAATGGTTTTTGTTGACTTTTGAATAGTAGAATGAGAATGTTTATGGAGCCCTCAATTACTTTGCGTGAAAGTGAATAACTGGAACATTATTTCAGTCAGGAGTAAAAAATCATTTCTTCTGCGATTGAAATAATCCTTTAAAATTGCATTATATATTGTATCACCAAGGCCACAAGGCCATAGGTCGGAAATATATTTCAAATAATCCGTGAATGAATAAAATACGTAACTATAATATACATTATATTTTCACCATTAATTCTCTAATATGTGTTCCATCAGACTGATCGAAGAAATATTAGGATTGTCTGTGCATAAAATATACATATTATAGTCAGATATGCTTTGGTGTCAGTAAGTTTGTATAAGTAGGTTTCAGTTCATTCGGTTATATTTCTGATACATTACGTGGACTAAGTAAAAGAATTAGGTGTAAGTTCTTCAAATTCAATGTCCCAAGAGATCAACACATCTCCAATTTGGTCTAGTCTAAATTATTTGATCATTTAGGGATAATATGGAGTACAAAATCCATGGAAATGATCTAATAATTGTAGATACTGAAGTATTTTTTTGCACGTATGTTCTGGGGAACATCGCGTTATCATTATGACCAAATGTCTGTAATTTTCGATTTTTTTGCCGAAAATGGTCTCAAACGATTTTGTTCGACTCCCCGGTGAAGAATTCGGGGTCAAATTTGATTCTGTCCGGCCGGCCGTTGCCACGATAACTTGAAAACGGAAAGAGCTAGCGACTTAAAATTTTCAGGATATGTGGCGCATCCCAATATGCCGGAAAAGTTCGTTAATGGGCATAATTGGTTTCCGAATAATAATTTTGTTACCAACCAATATAAATCCGATCGAATTTAAACTTGGTGAATAGTTATAGAATATAAAACTAAGCACGTTTGTAGAATTTCGCCAGAATCGTATAACCGGATAATTAAAAAAAATATTTTTTATGTCACGATAACCTGAGAATGGAAAGAGATAGCAACTTGAAGTTTTCAGGTTAGGTTGTGCATTTGAATGTGACATTTGAGCTTGTTTATGAGCATAATCGGCTAAACGGTTTTGGATTTACACCCATCTGAAATTTTGTTGTTATTTCCTCCATAACTCGAAAAATATAGAATCGATCCAATTCAAGCATGGTTATTAGTTGTAAAATGCCAGCCCGAAACTTTTTGTGAGGATCGTATCACTAGAAAATTTCTAAAAAATCATTGAAAAAAGTTCTACATATCAGAAACTATTCATCTGACATGGCTGAAATTTTGCGAGAGCCTTCAAAACCTAACTCTACTACCAAGATCCAAGTTTGAACACGAACGGATCTATATTGTTGGAGATCCGAGCAGCCTTGTGTAAATTCAGTAGCTGGATGGGTGATCGTTGTCTCGGTAACTGTTTAACGAAAGGAGATAGGGAAATAAAAAAAGTATTATGTATCCCACGATACCTTGGGAACGGAAGAGATAGCGACTTGCAATTTTCAGGGAAGGTTGCGCATCTGAATGGGAGAGTTAAGTAAAGCTGTTGGCGATAATCGGCCCAACGGTTTCGGAGTTATACCCATCTAGAATATTATTTCCTCGATAACTGAAAATATAATAGTCTAGATCGAATTGAAGCTTGCTAACTACTTGTAGAAGATCGACATGAAGACGTGGGTGAAATTTTGTGAGGACCGTACACTAGAAAGTTTTTAATAAATACCGAAAAAAAAATGGTTCGAGCACCGACGTGAAGTCAGGAACTTTTTCGCGTATGTTCTATTGTCCATTCTCCTGTAGTGGGCACTCTTAAACAAATATACCATGGTGAATTCAATTGTCCGTTCTCCTGTATTGGACATTCTTAATCGAATTTACCATGGTAAATTTGATTAAGAGTTTGAGATTTTTCTAAATACTTTCAGCATGTTTTGAATTTTAAAGTAGTTTGATATCTAGAACATTCTTGCACGTATGTTCTGGGGAACATCGCGTTATCATTTTGCCCAAATGTCTGTAACATTCGGATTTTTGTACGAAAATGATCTCAAACGATTCGGTTCGACTCCCCAATGAAGAATTCGTGGTCAAAATTGATTCTTTCCGGACGGCCGTCCGGCCGTTGCCACGATAACTTGAGAACGGAAAGAGCTAGCGACCAGGGTAGGTGGCGCATCTCAATAGGATGGACGAGTTCGTTAATGGGCATAATCGCCCCTATGGTTTCTGAGTAATAATTTTGTTTTCAACCAATATAGATCCGATCGAACTGAAACTTGGTGAATAATTTTAGAATATAAACCTTAGCACGTTTGTGAAATTTTGTGAGAATCGTATCGCTAGAAAATTATTAAAAAATTATTAAAAAATATTTTTGTTGTCCCGATAACCTAAAAACGAAAAGAGATAGCGGCTTGAAGATTTCAGGTTAGGTTGTGCATCTGAATATGACATTTGAGTTTGTTTATAAGCATAATCGGCCAAACGGTTTAAGAGTTATACCAATCTGAAATTTGGTTGTTGTTTGTTCCTCATTAACTCGAACAATAAAAAACCGATTGAATTCAAACATGGTTATTAGTTGTAGAATGCCAACGCAAAAATTCTTGCAAAATTTCGTGAGGATAGTATTTGTAGAAAATTTTTGTGAAATCATTGAAAATTAGTGACCGACCGAAAGTTCGGTTTCGGTTTCGGTTTCGGCCAGTTTCGGCCAAGAAATCTAGTTTCAGCCTTAGTTTCGGTTTCGGCCTAAAATGGCCGAAACTTTCGGCCAGGCCGAAAGTTGACTGTTCGTGAATTATCCTAGTCGTTTGGCCAGGTGTTAAAAGTAGGTATACATAATTGTCGTACAAGTTATTGTAATATATCTTTGTTAAGACTTAGAATTCATGAGAATTCACTTCAATGATTATTAATTAGGTTACATAGGGTGACTCCAAATAAGACGTGAAACTTGGAGGAGGAGTTAGTATGTCTCATTAGCTGTTGTTTAATACATATTTATTAATAACCGAAAATCAACAGTTTTTGGAGTTCGGGTGATTTTTACAAGATTTGTGAACTTAGTTCATATTTCGTCACCTTTTTCTACGTAGACCAAATTTGATGATAATTTTGGTTTATTTTCATCAGAAAAGGATATGATATGTACGAAAAAATCGAAACTATGCCGTATAAGAGGTTGAAAAAGAATTTGTAGGATTTGAAATGTGGTATATGAATAAATGAAAAATCAATTTCTAATATCAATTTTTCTGCAACTTTCGAATTTCACAATTTTGTATGAAGAAATTATTTTAAAATCTTGCCAAATTCCTTCTTCATTCTATAAGAGATTTCGTTAGATTGCATAACTAGTTTCGTTTCAGCAGATTTTTTATAAGCAACTTTTTGAATGTCTGGCATATAATATAGTGAATGTGTATCAAACGACAATAACAACTGAAGATATCAGAAAGACGGCATGTGCTTGCCTATATGGAATGGTGGAACATAATTTATGAATACATTTTCTAATGAAATTTTGAGCCCATTTGCAACAAAAAAATATTGAATTCGTTATTTTTCTCTATGTGCTTCTTACATCCCCTTCCAAATCATACTAATTCTTTTTCATCAGAACCAGAACTCAAATAACTGTTGATTTTCGGTCATCAATAAAAATGGCTCAAACCACAGCAAATTATCCATACCAACACCTCTTCCAAGGTTGACGTCTGATTTGGAATTACCCTGTATACTTAGACTGACTATTTTAATAACTTGGTAATACCAAAATAAAAAATAAAGATATCAAAAAAGTTGTATTTTTATTTTATTTAACACTGCTTAACTGTTTTTATGTATATGCAAATAAAATTGTAAAAAATACAGTAGATTTCAGTATGAAAATAAAGTTTCGGTTTCGGTTTCGGCCGAAACTGAGACTCTGGCCGAAAGTTCGGTTTCGGTTTCGGCTGAAAAACCAGTTTCGGTCGGACACTATTGAAAATAGAATTCTATACATAAGTAACTATTCGTCTTAAATTGCAGAAATTTTGCAAGGGCCTTTAGAACCTAACCTTACTGTCAAGTTTCAAGTTTTAACACGATCGGTTAAATATTGTTGGAGATTCGAGCAGCCATGTGTGAGTTCAGTAGATGGGTGACCGTTGCCTCGATAACTTTTGAACGAAAGGAGATAGGGACTTGCAATTTTCAGGGTAGGTTGCGTATCAAAACGGGAGAGTTAAGTTCATTTTTGGGCATAATCGGTCAACCGGTTTCCGAGTTATACCCACTAGGAATATTAATTCGAATTTACCATGGTAAATTCGAATTAATAGTGTCCAATACAGGAGAATGGACAGCATAATTTACCATTGTAAATTCGATCAAGGTTGTCCAATACAGAAGAATGGTCAATAGCACATACGCGCAAAAGCTCCTGAATTCAGTGCTTGAACCAATTTTTTGGAATTGAATTGTATTTTGTTACCAATACATCCCATCATTTGATCAACCATTAAGTGAATATTAAATGGATGGGAGAGTGAAGATGAATATCGAGAGTTTGAATTAAAACAAAACCTTTTTGACTACTCCTGGTTGATAAATGCACTCAAAAATGTAAAGTGTTTATTACTTTTCAAGAAATCAATAACAATTTGTGTGCACCGTTCTAATGAAGAATCCGATTCGAAGGACAAATCTATGGAAAATCAGATATACTACCGACTAATTGATATTCCATGTACAGAGTGTTTCATTAGACTGTAAAGCAAAGATCAAAATATATGTCTCCTGGGCTGCAATTTCTTGGTATGGTTCACTTGTTTTTTGCGCGTATGTTCTGGGGAACATCGTGTTATCATTTTGCCCAAATGTCTGTAACTTTCGAATTTTTTGACGAAAATGGTCTTAAACGATTTAGTTCGACTCCCCAATGAAGAATTCGAGGTCAAATCAGATTCTGCCCGGCCGGCCGTCCTGTCGACCACGATAACTTGAGAACGAGAAAAAAAAATTCAGGGTAGGTGGCGCATCCCAAACGACGGACAAGTTCGGTGAAGGGCATAATCGGCCCAGTTGTTTCCGAGTAATAATTTTGTTTTCAACCAATATGAATCCGATCGAATTGAAACTGGATGAGTAGTTGTAGAATATGAACCTAAGTACGTTTGTAAAATTTTTGCGAATCGTATGGCTAGAAAATTATTAAAAAATATATTTGTTGTCATGATAACTTAAGAACGGAAAGAGATAGCGGCTTGAAGTTTTTAGGTTAGGATGTGCATCAGAACTTGACATTTCAGTCTGTTTATGAGCATAATCGGCCTAAGGGTTTTAGAGTTATAGCCATCTGAAATTTGGTTGTTTTTTGTTCCTCATTAACTCGAAAAATACTGAATCGATTGATATCAACCATGGTTGTTAGTTGTAGAATGCCAACGCAAAAATATTTGCAAAATTTTGTGAGGATAGTATCTGTAGAAAATTTTTAAAAAATCATTGATAATTGAAAAAAAAATTCTATATATCAGTAACTATTCGTTTGAAATTGATGAAATTTGGCAAGAGCCTTTATAACCAAATTCTACTGCCAAGTTTCAAGTTTTAACACGATCGGTTAAATATTGTTGGAGATTCGAGCAGCCTTGTGTGAGTTCAGTAGATGGGTGACCGTTGCCTCGATAACTTTGGAACGAAAGCAGATAGGGACTTGCAATTTTCAGGGTAGATTGCGTATCCGAAAGGGAGAGTTGAGTTCGTTTTTGGGCATAATCGGTCTAACGGTTTCCGAGTTATACCCACCTGAAATATTATTTCGTTGATAACTCAAAAAATAAATATTCAATCGAATTGAAGCTTGGTAACTAGTAATAGAAAATCAACATAAAGACGTGTCTAAAATTTTGTAAGAACCGTACCCCTAGAAAATTTGAAAAAAATGACGAAAAAAAATTTTAAGAACCGTACCCCTAGAAAGTTTAAAAAAAAATCACGAAAAAAAAATCGGTTCAAGCACTGACGTGAAGTCAGAAGCTTTTGCGCGTTTTTTTTTCGTGATTTTATTTTAAATTCGAATCTATTAGGCAGATTTCACACACTAACAAACTCAACCAATACATTTGGACTCCAGACCTACCATGCGAATTTCAACTCTGTAACTCATTCCGTACGTGAGTAATTGTGCCTACGGACGAATGTTTGACAATCGACCAGACATCCGAATCCATTCTGTTCTCCGAGACTAAAGTAAACGTTTGAGAACATTTTTAGCCAAATATACGAAAATTACAGTTATTCGGGCAAATTATACACTCTGTTCAGGAGAACAAGTGTGCCAAAAATATATTCTGCTAAAAATCAGAATCATATCGTTTTTAGTCTCTAAAACACTCCTTCTCTGTCCACTGCTATTTCTTTCGGAAAAGTCCTCTCGGAACACGGTATAAAAATTACAACATATTTCGTAGAGTCAGTTTGTAATCTTTTTTCCCACGAAAATCATTCCGGAAGGCCCCTTATAAAGTTATTTTTATTGCCCAGTATATAACTGGATCCATCTTCTACCGGGTTTAATCCCTTTATCAAGTGCCCTCATATTTCCTTGAGAACCCTCCATTTCTTCACGTTGTCTTATTTCTCCCTCCTAAGCTGACAGAATTTATTCTTTGCAATGGCGGACGTAATAATTTTCGGCGGTTCCAAGCCCACGAATGACTACGTAAATGACCTTGCCTTCCGGCTCCAATCAACCGGAAGGAAATTAGGTCGTAGTACGAATTCTCGCCATGACAACGTCACGCTTCCGTCGGTTCAATTTGTGCGAAAGCAATTAATCGTGCAAAATTGACGGCTCTTTCGACGAATATCCATCCGTAGTCGACGGATCGAACAGAACAAATAATATTGAGGATCTCAATGCGGTTTTCGGTTCAATGGGCTCGAGGCACACGTTCAAACTCCTCACATGTGCAGCCATGATGCGGTATTTACCGAATTGAGCAGCTTCATTACGGAACAACGGTCTCTATGAACAAATTATGTTATGATAAATACGTGAAGAACTGATATGTTAATTGGAACGTTGGGATGAAATAATTGGTAGACAATCATATAATAGTCATTTATGTAATAAGGATCATAACGACGATCATTATGGTACAAGCCGTGAATGTTATGACGACGTGTGTAGGACTTCACGCGAGAGCGAAATTTTTCTCGTCTCGTCTCGTTCTCGTCTCGTAAAAGCGAGACGAGATGAGACGCGACGTTTTAAAAAATATTATAGGCGATACCGAGACCACATACAGCGCAACACGAGTGTATCGATTTTGGCCTCGTAAAATTTTTTTTATGAAGTTTTATATACGAGTCGACTTTTTTCAACACCCATGGACAGAAAACAATTGAATATGAAGAATTTCCACTATAATTACCAATATATTTTGTCTATATTATGCATCAATCGTTCTAGAAATACACGATTTTTTAGAAGATTGTTAATTCGTTATAACCTTGCGATAATTGAAATTATTTTTCAAGAAAAAATAGAATTCACAACCATAAAAACGGATGCCATTATGAATTCAATACTTAATAGACAACTTTTATTGCCCCTAAATCCCAATGCTTTGAACACTACGTCTCTATCTGAACATCTGGAGAAATTTATTCTCTTGTGCTCCTTGTAGTGAAGATGTGAACAATTATTGTATACATCTGTGGAACTACGTATAATAAAACTGGTAAAGAAATGAAGCTATTCAATGTTTCGAAAAGTGTTATGAGGAATACGCCAAGAACACCCTCAATGATCTACCCACTGGGAAGGTATTCTTTGAAAACTATATCAAATTGTTCAATTCTATTAAAAAATGTATCGGCATCGATAGCCTATTTAAAACATCAACAAAACTTTCTAAATATTGGAAAGCTGAGTTTGAAGAATATTTGCTGTTAGAAAGAGCAAATAGGAATCAAAATATTTTACAGTGGTGGAGGGTGATGACAAAGTTCTTCCTACACTTTCCAAGATGACCGATGATTTATTAATGGCTGCATCCGTACCTGTTGAAATATTATTTTCCACAGCATGTATGATCATGGCATGTGATGCAAACGTGATTATGTTTGAATTCTTGGTCATCGAGTAATTTAAAAGTTGAAATTATCACTGTTTAAAATTAAAAATAATATGTCCATGTACAAATATTTTTGCATAAGAGCTTGATAAATATAACTTTACAAAATTATTCATTATTGTATACCATTTCGTTTATATATTATAATATTTATTATCGTTATTCAGAATTGAGCGAGACGAGACGAGACAACTGATAACGAGTCGAGAACGAGACTTAAACGGGACTTAATTTTTTGGGAATTGGCGAGAGCGAGACGAGATTTTTTATACTCTCGCCTACACTAGTCTCGTGTGAAGCCCTAGACGTGTGCCATAATGATTGTTTATGATTCGTATTACATACAATATTTAACCTGATGGTATTATTGCGCGTATGTTATGGGGAACATCGCCCTATGATTTTGCCCAAATCTCTGTAATTTTCGAATTTTTATCCGAAAATGGTCTCAAACGATTGGGTTCGACTCCCTGATGAAGAATTAAAGCTCTAAATTTTACGAGATGCTTCATACCCTTAATAATAACATAATTTAACAGCCAAGTTCCTAGCTTGAACACAATCGGCTTCATATTGTTGGAGATAAGAGCAGTCTTGGATAAATAGCTGGATAGTGACTTGCAATTCTCAAGGTAGATTGCGCATCCGAATGGGAGAGTTGAAATTGTTGATGGGCATAATCGGCCAAACCGTTTCAGAGTTACACCCATCTGGAATATTATTTTCTCGATACCGGTCAAATGGGGTGAAATTGATAGTATAGTTATTTTTAATCAATCGTGAATTAAACTCAAACTACATATAGTATTGTTTTGAAATCAAAATAAGAATTCGCACTATGCCTAATGAAGACATCTGAGGTATACAAAATTGGTTCAAGCCCTGTGGACAGGAGCTTTTGGGCGCATGTTCATCTTCCTTGTGGCCCGTACTGACCAGTAAAGAAAAAAAGCAGTATCATGTTGAATACCTTAATATTATTCTGGAACACAAATTTTCCATTACAATAATCTTCATCTAGCTTCTATTTAGTATCAATTCCTGTAGAACGTAATCATAATAAGTGTTTTCCATATAATAAAATGTGTTTGAACTTGGTATGTAGGAAATCTGACATCAATTATTGGAACTAATTGATTTGACAAACAGCCGTCAAATGAGGTAAATATATTTTTGTGACGATTTTCTGTGACCATAGAACGTCAAAACACGCTGGAATGTGAATTTTAAGCAATATCTTCTGGAATTGAGATCGTATCGAACTGAAATTTTGCACACTCGTGTAGAATGCTTGATTCTTTATGTTTATGTCTTTGAATTTGTTTTCGGTGGAATTCAAAGAGTTCATAGAATAATCGATGAAAATACTGAGAGAGACCCAGGAAATTTGACACATTTTGTCTTATATCTCCAGAAATTGAAATCGTATAGAGCCAAAATTTTGCACAATGTTGCAAAATACTACAATTGACGTTAGTACAAGTTTTTGTTGCAATCTAATGAATAGTTCACGAAAAAATTAAAAGAAATAGTTTTTAAAAATTACCAACATTTCGATCATAACAGAATTTTGCCAAAAGTTGCGCGTTTATATCCTCGAACTGACTACCAAGTTTCGATTCAACATCTTCTTTAGTTCCTGAAATATCAGGGAAATTACCTCAAAATTTTAAATGTCTATAACTCCTAAACCGTCCGGCCGATTTTGCCCGTTAACGAACTTAACCGTCGCATTTTGATCGGAAACCTACCCTGAAAGTTTGAAGTCGATAGGACCTTCGGTGCTCCTGTTATCGTGCCTACGGCCGGAAGTACGGCCGGCCGGCCGGCCGTACGGCACCCAAAAATCTGACACCGGATTCGTGATCAGGGAGTCCCAATTAGTCTATTAGCCAATTTTCAGCTCGAAATTCGAAAATTACAGACATTTGGACGAAATGATAGGACGATGTTCCCCTAGAACATGCGCCCAAAAATGATTTAAATAATTGTTTACCTACTCCAAATTAATAAAAACTTCGTTATCAAAGTTATACTCAAATTGGGGTGACTTTGATAGGCAAAAGCGCAGTTTTGCATTACTATACGATTGATTCGGATCTAAGAGTTATCAATGTAAACCATATTCCTTCATTCTCAATATGTTCAATGTATCATGGAGGTAATGTTAGGTATATGTAGGTAGTTGGAGTTACTTTGATAATAATCCATAAGTTTACAGAGATTATTAAAGTCACCCATACTATAATTTGTCATAAGAATTGGATTTCAATGAACTTTCTTCGCAAAAATGAAAATGAAAATTCAGTTGATATCAAAATTGAACTATATTTCCTATAAAAATTACAAAACTCAAATTTTGCATTTTCTTTGGTTACAAGATAAAATAACATGTTTACACTCAACTAAAATGCACCGAAAAGTACAAAACACATATTTTGTTCCGCGCCCTCCAGAAGTTCCTGGTGGAGGTTCTAAAATGGCTATGAATTTACCATGGTGAATTCGAATTAAGAGTGTCCAATACAGGAGAATGGACAACATAATTTACCATGGTAAATTCGATTAAGGGTGTCCAATACAGAAGGATGGACAATAGAACATGCGCGCAAAAGCTTCTGACTTCACGTCAGTGCTTGAACCAATTTTTTTTTCGTGATTTTTTTTGAAATTTTCTAGGGGTACCTACGATTATTAAAATTTTTTTTTTCGTCATTTTTTTCGAATTTTCTAGTGGTACGGTTCTTACAAAATTTTGAACACGTCTTTATGTTGATTTTCTACTACTAGTTACCAAGCTTCAATTCGATCGAATATTTATTTTTTCAGTTATCAAGAAAATAATATTCCAGGTGGGTATAACTCGGAAACCGTTAGACCGATTATGCCCAAAAACGAACTCAACTCTCCCTTTCGGATACGCAATCTACCCTGAAAATTGCAAGTCCCTATCTCCTTTCGTTCGAAAGTTATCGAGGCAACGGTCAACCATCTACTGAATTCACACAAGAATGCTCCAATCTCCAACAATATTAAACCGATCGTATCAAAACTTGAAACTTAGCGGTAGAGTTAGGTTATGAAGGCTCTTGCAAAATTTCACCAATTTCTAACGATTAGTTACTGATATATAGAATTTTTTTTTTTATTTTCAATGATTTATTAAAAATTTTCTACAAATACTATCATCACCAAATTTTGCAAACATTTCCGCGTTGGCATTCTACAACTAATAACCATGTTTGAATTCAATCGGTTTAGTACTTTTCGAGTAAACGAGGAACAAACACCACGAGATTTCAGAAAATTTCAGATGGCTATAACTCTAAAACCGTTCGGCCGATTATGCTCATGAACAAACTGAAATGTCGCGTTCTGGTGCTCATCCTAACCTGAAAATTTCATGCCGCTATCTCATTCCGTTCTCAAGTTATCGTGACAACAAAAATATTTTTTAATAATTTTTTTAAAATTTTCTAGCCATATGATTCGCACAAAATTTCACAAACGTGTTAAAGTTCATATTCTACAGCTACTCACCAAGTTTCCATTCGATCGGATTTATATTGGTTTAAAACAAAATTATTACTCGGAAACCGCTGGGCCGATTATGCCCATTAACGAACTTGTCCGTCGTATTCGGATGCGCCACCTACCCAGAAAATTTCAAGTCGCTAGCTCTAGCAACGGCCGGACGGCCAGACGGCCGGACGGCCGGCTGGACAGAATCAAATTTGACCTCGAATTCTTCATAGGGGAGTCGAACTTAATCGTTTGAGACCATTTTTTTCAAAAAATTCGAAAGTTACAGACATTTTGCAAAACTATAACGCGATGTTCCCCAGAACATACGCGCAAAAATTGGTTCAAGCACTGACGTGAGGTCAGGAGCTTTTGCGCATATCTTTTATTGTCCAGTCTCCTGTATTTGACACTCTTAATCGAAAATACCATGGTGAATTGTATTGTCCGTTCTCCTTTATTGGACACTCTCTTAATCGAATTTACCATGGTAAATTCGATTGAGAGTGCACAAAAGTGGGAAAAAGTAAATTTTATAGTATTGAACAAATAAATTTCAGGGATAAATATGCAAAATTTTGACAATGTATTTTTTATTATGTTTATAAAGATAAATGAAAAACCTGTAAATATATGTGTTAAGTGTACCTAGCATCTTTGTGTTAGTTATCTGAGGATTTAAAGTATTTATTACATTGAATAGATACTGACAGGGGTTTCAAAATAGTGAATATTATTTACTTTATTTGTGTACATTTTAGTTTTGTGGCTATTGTATATTACAAGTTACTTAGCTTTTTTATTGTAAAAAAGTGCACTTATCATATTTGTGCGCTATACCATTTGGTTACTTTGTGCATTACTCAGCATAACTGTAAGTATATTTGGAAGTTTATTAATGATCGCAAGACCCAGAAGGGACTCCGGAAAACCATGTTCTTCCAAGAGAAAACTGCAAGTAACAACATCACTACTGCAGAACTTTTCAGAGAATATTTTTCAGGCATTTACAAAAGGCCGATTGTAGATAGTAACCGAATGGTTACTATGATCAAACAATTGATATTCAGCGTTGTTGTTTCTCTGAACAAGAAGTCCTTGAACTTCTACAATCATTGCCTGAAAAAAGCGATTGTGGACCCGACAAGATGTCGGCTTTATTATTAAAAAATGGGTTCAAGCCCTGTGGACAGGAGGTTACTGGCGCTCTAGTTCAAACAGACAAATTATATCTCCGAAAGTATTGGTTTCTCAGAGTTGAGAATTATATCAATGTATTCTCATGATAAACTGCATCATAAAGGAAATTCAATTCAAATAATAGTTTATTTATCAAGATTAAATGAGCAATCTGAGAATGAGAACTGCACCATGGAAGAAACCAAATTAAAATAGTTGAAATGAATTTGACTCTCTCTTATAGAACAGGATGAAATGTACGAGTATGAACACAGATCATATAATAAAGCTTAGATAGAATATTTGTAGCATTCTGTGAAA
This sequence comes from Halyzia sedecimguttata, assembly GCA_937662695.2. Taxonomy (NCBI): domain Eukaryota; kingdom Metazoa; phylum Arthropoda; class Insecta; order Coleoptera; family Coccinellidae; genus Halyzia; species Halyzia sedecimguttata. The sequence continues at coordinate 136,389,989 of OW569411.2, read as the reverse complement.
ATATAGAAGTACGATTCATTATTGAAATTCATTCATTGAAATTTTGAAAAATCATATCTCCGAAAGTATTAGCTTCTTAGACTTAAAAATAATATGAATGGATTTTTATGATACAACTGCTTATTGAAAAAAAACTAATTTGGAATTTGTTCTGTAAAAAAAAATTTTTTTTTTGTTACTCCGAAACCATCTGTCTGATTTTGCCCAATAACGAACTTAACCGAGATATTTATCCCCCAAACCTACTCTGAAAATTTCAACTGTCTAGCTCATTCCGTTCGAGAGTTATCGTGCCTACGGCCGGCCGGCCGGACCGGCCGGACAGAATGAATTTCGTCCACGGATTCTTGATCAGTGAGTCGAACCAAATCGTTTAAGACGATTTTCATCGAAAAATTCGAAAATTACAGACATTTGGGCAAATTGATAAGCACTCAGTTCCGAGGAACTAGAGCGCCAAAAGATGTTGCTCAATTTTGTCGCAACCCTTATGTTTCCTCTTTAATTTATCTGTTAGTACAGGTTAATACCCAAATCGTTTCAAATCCAGCTATATCACTCCAGTATTCAAATCGGGTGACGTAAGTGATATAATGAACTATAGGCCAGTGACAAAGAGCTCTTATATCCCAACAATTCTCGATACGATCATTACGAATAAGATAAAACCCTTTCTCAGAAAAAAATGTATCAACGAGCAACACGGATTTATTGCTGGTAGATCAGTATCAACGAATCTATTATGTTATATAGATATAATTATGTCTGCAATGGAAGGTAAATTACAGATTGATGCGAATTACACTGACTTTGCAAAGGCCTTTGATAGGGTTCCTCACTGGCTACTGATCATCAAGCTCAGGTCACTGGGCATTGGATCACCACTGCTGGATTGGATCTCTGATCGTCTAAAAGGAGGAGTACAATACGTTCAAATTTCGGACGTTTGTTCTGAGGGTATTGATGTCACTTTGGGAGTCCCACAGGTTTCACCGATATCACCGCTTTTATTTTTATGTTTCATTAATGACAGCACTGCTTTTATAAGATTCAGTTCATTTCTACTGTTCGCAGATGATTTGAAAGTGTTTCGAGTTATCGAATCCTTGCAGGATTGTCTGTTATTACAGAGGGATCATGACAACATTGTTAAATGAATTTCTAAAAATTGGTTCAAGCACTGACGTGGAGTCAGAAGCTTTTGCGCGGATGTTCTATTGTCCATTCTTCTGTATTGGACACCCTTAATCGAATTTACCATGGTAAATTATGTTGTCCATTCTCCTGTATTGGACACTTAATTCGAATTTACCATGGTAAATTCGAATTATGAGTGTCCAATACAGGAGAATGGACAACATAATTTACCATGGTAAATTCGATTGAGGGTGTCCAATACAGAAGAATGGACAATAGAACATACGCGCAAAAGCTTCTGACTTCACGTCAGTGCTTGAGCCAATTTTTTTTTCGTGATTTTTCTGAAATTTTCTAGGGGTACGGTTCTTAAAATTTTTTTTTTCGTCATTTTTTTCAAATTTTCTAGGGGTACGGTTCTTACAAAATTTTGAACATGTCTTTATGTTGATTTTCTACTACTAGTTTCCAAGCTTCAATTCGATCGAAAATTCATTTTTTAAGTTATCAAGGAAATAATATTCCAGGTGGGTATAACTTGGAAACCGTTAGACCGATTATGCCCAAAAACTCAACTCTCTTTTTCGGATACGCAACCTACCCTGATAATTGCAAGTCCCTATCTCCTTTCGTTCGAAAGATATCGAGGCAACGGTCACCCATCTACTGAACTCACACAAGAATGCTCGAATCTCCAACAATATTTAACCGATCGTATTAAAACTTGAAACTTGGCAGTAGAGTTAGGTTATGAAGGCTCTTGCAAAATTTCAGCAATTTCAAACGATTAGTTACTGATATATAGAATTATTTTTTTTATTTTCAATGATTTATTAAAAATGTTCTACAAATGCTATCCTCACCAAATTTTGCAAACATTTCCGCGTTGGCATTCTACAACTAATAACCATGTTTCAATTCAATCGGTTCAGTATTTTTTGAGTTAATGAGGAACAAAAAACCACCAATTTTCAGAACATTTCAGATGGCTATAACTCTAGAACCGTTTGGCCGATTATGCTCATAAACGAACTGAAATGTCGCGCTCTGGTGCACATCCTAACCTGAAAATTTCAAGCGGCTATCTCATCCTGTTCTCAAGTTATCGTGACAACAAAAATAATTTTAATAATTTTTTTAAAATTTTCTAACCATACGATTCGGACAAAATTTCACAAACGTGCTAAGGTTTATATTCTACAACTACCCACCAAGTTTCAATTCGATCGGATCCATATTGGTTGAAAACAAAATTATTACTCGGAAACCACTGGGCCGATCATGCCCATTAACGAACTTGTCCGTCGTATTGGGATGCGCCACCTACCCTGAAAATTTCAAGTCGCTATTTTTTTTCGTTCTCAAGTTATCGTGGCAACGGACGGCCGGACGGACAGAATCAAATTTGACCTCGAATTCTTCATTGGGGAGTCGAACTTAATCGTTTGAGACCATTTTCGTCAATAACGCGATGTTCCCCAGAACATACGCGCAAAAAATGATTTAAATAATTGTTTACCTACTCCAAATTAATAAAAACTTCGTTATCAAAGTTATACTCAAATTGGGGTGACTTTGATAGGCAAAAGCGCAGTTTTGCATTACTACGATTGATTCGGATCTAAGAGTTATCAATGTAAACCATATTCCTTCATTCTCAATATGTTCAATGTATCATGGAGGTAATGTTAGGTATATGTAGGTAGTTGGAGTTACTTTGATAATAATCCATAAGTTTACAGAGATTATTAAAGTCACCCATACTATAATTTGTCATAAGAATTGGATTTCTATGAACTTTCTTCGAAAAAATGAAAATGAAAATTCAGTTGATATCAAAATTGAACTATATTTCCTATAAAAATTACAAAACTCAAATTTTGCATTTTCTTTGGTTACAAGATAAAATAACATGTTTACACTCAACTAAAATGCACCGAAAAGTACAAAACACTTATTTTGTTCCGCGCCCTCCAGAAGTTCCTGGTGGAGGTTCTAAAATGGCTATGATGACGTCCTCCATGCTCACCGTAAACGTATCGTTCGGAACAATTTTGAATGTCTACACAATAATGGCGTAACTTCAACCTTTCGAATGGAAAAGACCTGAAATTTAAAAAATTCGTTGGTATATACCAATAAACAGTGGAAAATAGCTAAAATGTTATTGTTTTTAAACTATGGGGTGACTTTGGGAACTATTAATCTGACCCCTAAAGTGTTATCAAAGTGACCCCACATGATGTATCCCTTAATAAGTTTCAACCGAATGTATTTTTTGTCGAATTTCAAATTTGCTGAGGTTATTTAGAAAACACTCCATCATAAATAACCGATATTGTGAACAAAAATTAAAATGCTCATGAAATGCTTCATAATTTTGAACAGTGCCACTATACCGTAAATTTCACGTATACTAATAGAAGATATACAAAAACATAAGAGCAACTATTTATACGTACTCCATTCACTTTTATAAAGTCTCCTGGTTGGCCATGATTTTGGTCTATCAAGATTTTGTAACTAAAACACAGGTAGGTTGGCACTGCTGAATTATCGTCAATGTCAAAACAATTCGCTGAGACCTTGCCAATTTCTAATCTCAACTCAACATAGTCATAACATAATCTTTCATCTTAGACAAGATTTTATCACAGACCTTTAACCATTATCTTCGAATAATAAGGAACTCTTCGCTTTGAAATTGAAAATGCCGAAAGTAGTTTTGAAGAAGCAGAAGTGCTATACAGAACCGAAATCTGCAATAGGAAAACTTTATTCTGACATGTTGAAATATCGAATGAAATCACTTAGTTTCCTATCATTATATTTTATTGAGGTATAAGAATGACTCGGGTTTCCTAGTAGTACTACTGCATACATGGTGTATTTCAAGTTCTGCAACAAGGTATTTAAAAGTCTTCTTGAGAAAAGTGGAGAATTCCATAGGTACTTCTATTCGTTCAGAAGTTTTCCTGCTGGGTTATTCAGGTACTTTTTTTCTTTTTTCGAATGAACTATCACAAAGTAACGGACTACTCTATCCATTATTTTCCGATAAAATTCCAACACTTGATTCTTGATTTCCATACAAGAAAATAGCATAATTGAATCTTCCAACCAGTTTATATACGTTTCCAGTAACAACAGAGCAAACATTTTCTTCCATAGTCGCCAGGACTGTGGAATTATTGAATTCACATAATATCTTCTCAAATTCATTATTTTTCTGAAGTAAATTCACATTGTGAAAATACGTAATTACTACGACTTCTATGTAGAGAGGACAACGTTGCGTAGTTATCTGACAGGAAAATGACTATAACCTAGCATTTTCAAAATATACATGGTGGAATGTGTCAAATTTTCTAGGCCAACCGGGCCACTTTATAAAACTTTATAAAAGTGACTTTATAAAAGTTAATTAAGTATACCTCTATGCTGGCACGGCACAATAATGGCGGAACCCCCCATAAAATCAATTTCACCCCATTTGACGGTACCTCAAAAAATACAAGTCCGATTGAATTAAAACTTGATAACTATGCTCGATCAACACTTCTTATAAGACATGAATAGACAATAGAACATGCGCGCGGAAGCTCCTGACTATACATCAGTGTTTTTTTATTTTGAAGCTGCAATTTGATTTTCCAATTTTCATTAAAAATGTAATGGAATTGGAGTGAATACAGAATGGAATAATCTTCCGCATTGATCTCCTAGTGACGAACAGGACATATTATGTAGTTAGCTGGTCTTTATATGTCGACATATGTAGTTAGCTGATCTTTAGAATAAAGAGTGGAAGTCATAAGTCCTCAAAACGAATTCAGTTCAATCTCCTTTTTTTTCGATTGAGTTTTTTTCATAATAACGCAAGAACATCGGATAAAGTGGTGTCCTTTTTGTAATATCAAGTCGTAAATGCTACGCTTTCTGTTTTACGGTTTCAGTGAATCTGGCTGCGAAAAACTGCCTGATAAGTCAACCCGAAATTAGCCGGGAGAGAGAGAGAGAGAGAGAGACTATTTGCTCTCGATCTCTCCTTTCAAAGTCGTGAATTTATGTATCAAATAATTCACTGGAGCAAGCTCTCCCCTTTCGAATGAGCCTCTAACTTCTACTTCCCCTAAACAGAAGAGCCAAGCGTGTTCTTTGTGGCGGTCCTTCACGTAGGCTTGAACGTAGTTTACCTCTTAATATGGATTAATTTATCGAATGAGGTAGGACGAAACGCGTGAGCCTTAGATAAGCGAAAAGGGTCCTCGGGCGACAAACTTGTAATCTACTCACGTTGTCTTATAGTTTTAATAGAGAAGCGTCTAACGTGCCTGCTCCCTTAGAGGGAAAAATATGTCAGAAAATAATGATCTGATAGAAGATGGATGCTTGCTTGTAGGGTTCATCAGGAAAGACTAACTTTCATGAATTTCAGATATTATACAGTGTGTGGATAATGCAAAGAACAAAATTAATAACTGCGTCATTGAATGTTTTTAAGCCCAACGCTCGGACAAGTCAATGTTAGTTTGTGAAGCTCTTGTTGCTCGGAACAGAGTGCTTTTCAATTTGCTCAAATGTCTGTAACTTTCTAATTGTTGGCTGAAAATGGTCTGAAACATTTTGGTTCGACTCACTGATCGAGAATCCGTGGTCAAAATCGATTCTGAGCGGACGTCCATCCGTTAACACGATAACTCTCGAACGGAATTAACTCTAAAAAGTTAACACATTTGGATATACGATTTTTCAAAATTTCACTAATAAAATTAATGTCCGTATTAGTATCTATGAATTGCATGATCTGTGTTCATACATGTCATCTTATCCATAGATAAGAGACATGTCATATTCATTTTCTTTTTCTATTCAGAATTCGTTAGGTACTCATGATATAAAATATCTTCTGTTCTAAAAATCTAAATAATAATCGTAATTGTATGATTTCACAGATCAAAAGAAGTTAATTGAGTATGAGAGGTAGACGAGGTAAGCGGTATGGGAAATATGTAAAGAAGTTGTAATCGATTCATATCGTGAAATATAATTAAATGGTTTAACCCGATGCTTATTGTGTTATTCTATAATCACGGACACCACAGCTATAATCGAAAATTAATATGTCATCTTATCTACCTATAAGAGTCATATTTATTTCTGGATCTATTCAAAATTCGTAACTCATTTTATAAAATACCTCCTGTAGGAGGTAGATTACAACAAACAACAAACAAGATAATAAATATAATTCCCTTGGATAATCCATATTAGGGCTTCACACGAGACGAGAGTAGGCGAGAGTATAGAAAATCTCGTCTCGCTCTCACCAATTCCCAAAAAATTAAGTGTCGTTCTCGTCTCGTTATCATTCAAACTTGGAACTTGCCTGTTAAATTATGTAATTATTAAGGTTATGAAGCATCTCGTAAAATTTGGACCTTTAATTCTTCATTAGGGAGTCGAACCCAATCATTTGAGACAATTTTCGGCAAAAAATTCGAAAATTACAGATATTTGGGCAAAATGATAACGCGATGTTTTCCAGAACATACGCGCAATAATACCATAAGTAAAATTTTGTATGTAATACGAATCATAAACAATCATTATGTCACACGTCTAGGGCTTCACACGAGACGAGAGTATAAAAAATCTCGTCTCGCTCTCGCCAATTCCCAAAAAATAAAGTCTCGTTCTCTTCTCGTTATCAGTTGTCTCGTCCCGCTTAATTCTGAATAACGATAATAAATACATATTATAATATATAAACGAAATGGTATGCAATAATGAATAATTTTGTAAAGCTATATTTATTACGCTCTTATGCGAAAATATTTGTACATGTACATATTATTTTAATTTTAAACACTGATAATTTCAACTTTTATATTACTCGATGACCAAGAATTCAAACATAATCACGCTTGCATCACATCATTTTTCAATGATGTACGTGTTTTTGCCATCGTCATACCTGCTGTGGAAAATAATCTTTCAACAGGTACGGATGTAGCCATTAATAAATCATCGGCCATCTTGGAAAGTGTAGGAAGAACTTTTTCATCACCCTCCACCACTCTAAAATATTTTGATTCCTATTTGCTCTTTCTAACAGCAAATATTCTTCAAACTCAGCTTTCCAATATTTCGAAAGTTTTGTTGATGTTTTAAATAGGCTATCGATGTCGATACATTTTTTAATAGAATTGAACAATTTGGTATAGTTTCCAAAGAATACCTTCCCAGTGGGTACATCATTAAGGGTGTTCTTGGCGTATTCCTCATAACACTTTCCCAAACATTGAATAGATTCATTTCTTTGCCAGTTTTATTATAAGTAGTTCCACAGATGTATACTATAATTGCTCACATCTTCACTACAAGGAGCACAAGAGAATAAATTTCTCCAGATGCTCAGATAGAGACGAAATGTTCAAAGCATTGGGATTTAGGGGCAATAAAAGTTGTCCGTTAAGTATTGAATTCATAATGGCATCCGATTTTATGGTTGTGAATTTTATTTTTTCTTAAAAAATAATCCCAATTATCGCAAGGTCATAACGAATTAATAATCCTCTAAAATTTTGTATTTCTAGAACGATCAATGCATAATATAGACAAAATAGATTGGTTATTATAGTGGAAACTCTTCATATTCAATTGCTTTCTGTGGGTGTTGAAAAAAGTCGAGTCGTATATAAAACTTCATTAAAAAATTTAACGAGACGAAAAACGATTCACTCGTGTTGCGCTGTATGTGGTCTCGTATCGCCTATAATATTTTTGAAAACGTGTCGTCTCGTCACTCTCGTCTCGTCTCGCTTTTACGAGACGAGAACGAGACGAGACGAGAAAAATCTCGCTCTCGCGTGAAGCCGTAATCCATATGATGATGGAAATATATATTTTGGTAAGTAATCAAATAGGGGTCAGAATACTTCCAGTGAAAACAAAACTGGAATATTTGCTAAGTTTCAATTGATATAATGTAATTTTCAGAGTAGATTTGAGGAATGAATATCTCGGATAAGTTCGTTATTAGGTAGAATCGGTCTGGTGCTTTTGAATTGGTTATTTTGGGCTTTTTTCAAAATATTAAAGTTTTAATTTAAATTCATTCATGTTGCAGTTCTATTAAAATAATCCATTGATATCATTCCCGACTCTGAGAAACCAATACTTTAGGAGATATGATTTGTCAGAGTTTGAACAAGAGCGCCAAAGCTCCTGTCCTCAGGGCTTTTCCACTTTTTATTACTTACAGTAAATATATTATTTTCGGAAGAAAATTATTACCTAAGGTACGAAAATTTTACACCATGGTTTAGGTAAGTGTAATAAATTTTGGGATGGTCATCTGAAAATATATATTATTTCGTCTCCCTGTAAAAATGAATGACGTCATAAGTAAATTTGTATGCCATAAGATGGTTAATTAAGAACTAAAATTGAGCTGAATTTTGTTGCTTACTTTATATCTGAAATTTAGTTTTATCTTCCTTCGTGGGAGGTAGTCATGTGATTAGCTGTCACGATATATGTTATGCTCAAACGGTCGCTGGCATGCTTTTGACGGATTTAGCAGTCGTTTTGCGCGCATGTTCTAGGTAACACTTTACCCAAATGTCTATAATATTCGAATTTTTTGCCGAAAATGGTCTCAAATAATTAGGTTTGACTCACCGATGAAGAATTCGAGTTCAAATTCAACTCTGTCCGGATGGCCATTGCCACGAACGGAAAGAGGTAGTGACTTGCAATTTCCTGGGTAGGTTACCCATCCGAATGCAGCCGTTGATTTCGTTATGGGCACCCTGTTTAAGGATGAAATCAATAATTACAGTTATAAACGGCTGTTACTAGTAGCTTTATTGGTAATAAAGGACAATTATTCAACTAGGTCGCCAGAGAACTCTTTATAAGAAAAATATACTTTCAATTAATATTCTGATGTCACTCACGCTGCCAAGATAGGAGACATCGTGAACTTCCCAAAAGCTCTAGATATCAGTAAATACAAATATTCAAGTTATCTATTTGTGGTGAACCATTCCAGCTTACTGAATGTGTACCTATGATTAGTTTCTAGTTTTTCCGCAAGTACGCCCAATTTTTGGCGCTCTTGTTCCTCGGAACAGAGTGCTCATCAATTTGCCCAAATTTCTGTAATTATCAAATTTTTGGCTGAAAATGGTGGCAAATCTTTTGGTTCGACTTAGTGATCAAGAATCCGTGGTCAAAATTGATTCTGTCCGGCCGGCTGTTAACACGATACTCCTGAACGGAATGGGCTAGACAGTTGAACTCCTCAAGTAGATTTCGAAGATAAATATCTCGTTTGAGTTCGTTATTGCAAAACCGGTTTCGGATTAATGAAAAAAAAAATTTGTTACATTACAAATTTCAAATTAAATTTTCTTAAGGTGCAGTTTTATCATCAGAATCCATTGATATCATTCCCAACGTTGAGAAACCAATACTTTCGGAGATATGATCTGTCAAAGTTTGAAGAATTATTGTTTTTGCGCGCGTGTTCCGCAAGGAACAGCGTGCTATCATTTCGTCACAATGTCTGTATTTTTCGAATTTTTTTTCGAAAATGGTCTCAAACGATTAGGTTCGACTTCCTGATGAAGAATTCGAGGTCAAATTCAATTCTGGCCGTCCGGTCCTACCGGCCGGCCGGTCCGGCCGGCCGTTAGCACGATAACTCCCGAACGGAACGACTTAGAGCGTTGAAATTTGCAGGGTAGTTTTGTAGCGTAAATATCTCGGACAAGTTCGTTAACGGGCGAAATCCACCAAGCGGTTTCGGAGTTAAGGCCGTTTTTAGTCAAAACGTTTTTAATGAATATTTCCGGAACCAATCACTCGATCTTTCTGAAATTTGGCAGCAAATTGTAGAATCATGACTTTTATATGCCTGCGAAGTTTTGTTTTGATCGGACGGCCCTAAAGTAGCAAAAAAAAATTTCAAAAATTTTAAAATTTTGTTTTCAGGATATCTCGAAAAATACTGATCTGATTAAATTGAAACTCAGTAGTTAGATGCAAAAGACCAATGCAAACACTTTTGCAAAATTTCGTGAAGATCACGTGACATGAAAAAAATAAAAATATTACTACTATTTTGCGAAATACTTAAAATGCCGAAACCTATTTTTTTGAGGTTCATGCTGTCCTTTCCGGACATTTTTCGTAGTGCGCATGCGCAGATGAGAAGTCATTTAACTGCTGTAGTTTTCGTCAGAGAGGATTGGGGTTTTGGGGTGGCGGATGCTATTCCTCCATAGAATCCAGATCCCTTATGAGGGTCTGCGCATGCGTAGATTTAAGATGCGATATCTTCCGAACCACTAGTGTTGGAGAATCGGAGTTTTTTGTAAGGTGTGCTATTTTGAAAGGACTTTTAGCCGCGAGTAGATTGCGCATGCGCAGAAGAGAAGTGACTGTTTTTGGGTTGGATGGGTTATGTTGGGAGTGCTGAGTCGATATTGTGAGGTTTTAAAAGAATATTCATAGCAATTCAGTGCTCGGACACTAGTCAGTTTGGGGGAAATACCGTTGTTTCCGAGTTGAAGTGTGCATACCGTGGCCCTGGGGCCAATTTTGAAATTGATGTTACCCCTTACGGGCATTTTTCGTTATGCGCATGAGCAGACCATCAGTGATTTAACTGCTGAAGTTTTCGTCAGAGATGATTGGGGTTTTGGGGTGGCGGATGCTATTCCTCTACAGAATCCCCTGGTGGGGGTCTGCGCATGCGTGGATTCAAGAGGCGATATCTCCTGAACCACTAGTGTTGGAGAATCGGAGTTTTCTGTATGGTGTGTGATTTTGGGAGGACTTTCAGCCGCAAGTAGATTGCGCATGCACAGAAGAGAAGTGACTGTTTTTGGGTTGTATGGGTTATGTTGGGAGTGCTGACCCGATATTGTGAGGTTTTAAAAAAATATTCATGGCAATTCAGTGCAAGGACAAGTCAGATTGAGGGATGAAGCGTTGTTTCCGAGTTAAAGTGTCCGTATCGTGGCCCTGGGGCTAATTTCGAAATTGATGTTACCCCTTACGGGCATTTTTCGTTATGCGCATGAGCAAAACATCAGTGATTTAACTGCTGGTGCTTTCGTCAGAGAGGATTGGGATTTTGGGGTGGCGGATGCTATTCCTCTATAGAATCCCCTGGTGAGGGTCTGCGCATGCGTGGATTCAAGAAGCGATATCTCCTGAACCACTAGTGTTGGAGAATCGGAGTTTTTTGTGAGGTGTGTAATTTTGGGAGGACTTGCAGGCACGAGTATATTGCGCTTGCGCAGATGATAAGTGAATGGTTTTGGGTTGTTTGGGTTATGTTGGAAGCAATGAGCCGATATTGTGAGGTTTTAAACGAATATTCATGTCAATTCAGTGCACGGACACAAGTCAGATTGGGGGAAATAGCGTTGTTTCCGAGTTGAAATGTCTGTATGGTGGCCCTGAGGCGAATTTATAAATAACTATATTCGGTAGATCTATATTAAAATACGTTCGGATTTGGAGAAGAGGCAATTGCGTTCCGAACGGAGGTCCCACAACCGCATTTTTTTCGATCTACGGTAAAGCTAACAGCCAAACTGTATTGATAGCTATATTTGTTAAAGGAACTTGAAAAAAAAAAAAAGCACTGACGTGTAGTCAGTACTCTTTGGCGCGCTTGTTCACGGTGGCTAATTTGAATTGAATGATGAGTACTTCAAGCTCAGTAGATAGAGCGAGCCGAAGATCTACCCAAAGGATAGTGGACACCATTCACTGTCGGTTCAAAAATTAACAGTGCTGTATCTAAGCTGCCATCAGGATAGATTAACAAAGTTGGAAAATAACACAAGTGACTCTCCTTAGTCGCACAAGCTCCTAGAAGATTTGGGAGGGTCAGTATAATCCTAATCATGTTAATCGCACGCGCGCAAAAGCAGATTGACTTAACAATGAAAGAAAAAGTGTAAAAAGTCAATCTGCTTTGGCGCGCGTGCGATTAACATGATTAGGATTATACTGACCCTCCCAAATCTTCTAGGAGCTTGTGCGACTAAGGAGAGTCACTTGTGTTATTTTCCAACTTTGTTAATCTATCCTGATGGCAGCTTAGATACAGCACTGTTAATTTTTGAACCGACAGTGAATGGTGTCCACTATCCTTTGGGTAGATCTTCGGCTCGCTCTATCTACTGAGCTTGAAGTACTCATCATTCAATTCAAATTAGCCACCGTGAACACGCGCGCCAAAGAGTACTGACTACACGTCAGTGCTTTTTTTTTCTACTGATGATATCAAACCATATTTATATCCACACCTGGTTGTTATTATTCAGTGTTTGATGAAGATAATAATAAATCTTCTAACGTTTGCAGCGGCCATTATTTAATGGTGTGGGAGTAGAGAGTTAGCCAAAAACCATACCCAATCCCGGTTTCAAGGAAGACGACAATTTTCTTATATTCGTTCAAGCCATCTTCTGCAGAACACAGAAGACAATAACCTATCCTCCGCACACTTGGCGTAATTCTGTCGCATATCCGGACATAAAACCAGTTGAAATCAATAAAACCTTCATGGGGAACTATGCCATCGGGAACGTTAATCTTAATTTCATTAGATCCAGGAAGGGAGTGAAAGATCAGCAAAATGCTCAGTTATTCCATAAACTGCGTCTCACAGCCTTTGGAGATCAATGACAGATAGAATGAACGGGGTGCCATCCGGAATGACATCGTCTTGGATACATTCAAACTCAATCTCCAATCTTAGATATACAGTACGTGTCAAAATTATGGAACAAATTCATTTTCTCAGAAGAAAAGTATTTGGCAACAAAATACTGAAACAGGTCAATTGTTGTTTCACATTTACCAAATTTTCATGCATTTTTGAAGGATTTTTGTTACACCCTGTGCCACCCCCTTCACCCTCTAAATTTTTTGAATAGGGAAAGTGGGTCATGTTGTACCTTTTTGGCAAGGTCTTTATATCTTCTTTACAGGCGTGCAGAAATTTTCAAGAAAGCATTTTTCTTTTTTGAAACATAGTTAGTTCAAAGGTGTTTTCAGTATTTGCATGTCATGGCTCATTTACTTTGAGACGATGGTACCTGATGAAATTTGTCACCGAATGAAAGTCGGCCATTACAGTTTTTTTCATGCACAACTTTCAACCCCTACTAACCCTTTAATGGAGAAAAAAATGGGGGCATGAGGGGGGCAAATTTCATCAGGTACCATCGTCTCAAAGTAAATGAGCCATGACAAAGTATATACTGAAAAAATCTTTGAACCAACTATTTTTCAAACAAGAAAAATTTTTTCTTGAAAATTTCTGCATGCCTGTTAAGAAGATACAAAGACTTTGCCAAAAAAGTACCACATGACCCACTTTCCCTATTCAAAAAATTTAGAGGGTTGATGGGGATGGCACAGGGTGCAACAAAATCCTTCAAAAATGCATATAAATTTGGTGAAAGTGAAACAAAAATGGACCTGTTTCAGGATTTTGTTGTCCAAATATTTTTCTTCTGAGAAAATGAATTTTGACGCGCACTGTTTAATTAGGGCTTGATATTTAAGGTCTTCAATACGCTGCAGCTTCTTGAATTTTTAACACGCTTTTATTAGCTTGGGTTGTATCTGACTATGTATGTAACGGAATCTTTTGAACTTAATTTTCACCAGTTTCCAGAAGTCTGATTAATTTGAAACTTTGCATACGTATCAAGAACCGATGACAATGCAATAATTTGATAACAGTTTCCCATTATCCTTATTATCCACAAAAATTGATTATTATTTACTTATAGCATATTATCTCATACCGGGCACCTCCGCCAATTTGCAACGTGATGTTTCAGGTCCAGTTCATACTGATGCGATATCGCATGATCGACAAGCGCAGACAGATACTCAGACAGGTCCTCAGTTAAGAATAAATTTGAATCGCAACCTCAGTTAAAGTATTTAACGGTGGTGAAACTGGCCTGTTTCACGTTGATTTTCACTTTAGGTAACTGAGGTTCCGATTCAAATTTATCCTTAACTGAGTACCTCAGTTAGGACTTAACGGAGATTGAATGATTTGTGAATACGGCGGACTATCTGTATCTCATGTACAAAATCTCACAGAGTGGAGCCTGTCTATCGCAAGGCGATTTGTCGCATGCGATATATCATTTTGGGCTCATATTCTAACAGTTCTAACATGTTCTAACAGTTTCCCATTATCCTTATTGGGACCGCCAGGATTAATAAAATTTTGAATGAAATGATGAGATTGCGAAATAATTTGTGAGACATTTCAATACCACATGTCAACAAATAACTAATTGATAAATCGAACTAAAAAATGAAAAATAAATAATAGTTTAAAAAAACTAAAAAAACACGCTTTTATAGCTAACCGAACTAAAAATTAGAAAATAATTTTTAATTTCAGAGAGTTTATAATACAGTAGTAGAAGATCGAACAATCAATCAGAATTTATCACCTCAAAATAAAATTATAATAAAGTTTAAGTTATTAACAAAAGAATTCAATTCAGAGTAAAAAGCGTGGGGTGCCTTTTACTACTTTTCATAACTCTCTTCTCATAGATAGTTGCCAATAGAATGGTTGCTACATTTACTTTATCAAGCACCCCACGCTGTTTACTCTGAATTGAATTCTTTTGTTAATAACTTAAACTTTATTATAATTTTATTTTGAGGTGATAAATTCTGATTGATTGTTCGATCTTCTACTACTGTATTATAAACTCTCTGAAATTAAAAATTATTTTCTAATTTTTAGTTCGGTTAGCTATAAAAGCGTGTTTTTTCAGTTTTTTTATTTAAGATGAGAATAGTTTCAGGTTTATCTAAAACGTAAGATGGAATGGAATTTCATATACAGGATGATCTAGTTATTCGCATTTCATCTCCATAGCCAGTACGGGCAGATATTTGAGATTTTTCTCCTGTACTCATGTATAAGAACACTAGCACTTTCTAAGAATATTTTTACATATACATAATGTTATATTTGAGGGGAATTTATCAAACTTATTTTTTTCCTTTTATTTCACCTTTACATTTTAAAATGTTTCGATTACTTTTAAGATTTGATGAATTTTCAATTTTTCACGAACTGTTGAAAAGTTGATCGAGTTTAAATCCAGTACTCGATTGTAAAATACTTGTACTTAAAGGTATATGCGCGTAATCTGATCGTATCCTGATGGATAGTCTGAAATAAAAAATTTTTAGAGGAAAAAAATTCGTTTCTAGTGATACGATACTCACGAAATTTTGCAGAAATTAGCGCGTCAACATTCTATAAGTACCACAAAAAGTTTTAAATGGATTGGATTTGTATATTGTGATTATAGAGGAAATCAACAAAATATAAGATGGCTAATATGCCCGTAGATGAAAGAAACTGTCCCATTCGGACACAACCTACCCCGAAAATTGCAAGTCGCTATCTCTTTCCGTTACAAAGTTATCGGGGCAACGGACACCCGTTCAGCTACTGAACTCACCCAAGGCAGCTCGGCTTCCGATATTTTTTGCGCTCTTGTTTTTCCATATTCTCCAACAATATAGCTACAAAATTGCGTTCAAATTTGGCTGTAAAGTTAGATTTTGAAGGGACTAACAATATTTCAGTGATAACGGATGTTTCTGAAATACAGAATTTTTTTGATTGATATTTTTCAACTATTCTACGTCAACATTCCACAACTAATTACCATGTTTGAATTGGATCTGATCTGTATTTTATGAGTTATAGCGGAACTTGGTAGAGTTAGGTTCTGAAGGCTCTCGCAAAGTTTCAGCGATATCGGACGAATAGTTTATGATATATAGAATTTTTTTCAATAATGTTCAGTGATATTTTTAAAATTTTCTAGTAATACGATCCTCATAAAATTTTGCTAGAATTTTCGCGTTGCCATTCTACAACCAATAACCATGTTTGAATAGGATCAATTCTGTATTTTTCGTGTTATCGAGGAAATAACAACCAAATTTCAGATGGATATAACTCCAAAACCGTTTTGCTGATTATGCCTATAAACGAACTCAAATATCGCATTAAGATTTTCAACCTTACCTGAAAATTTCAAGTCGCTATATTTTTCCGTTCTTGGGTCATCGTGACGTAAATTATAATTTTTTTTTAATTTTTAAGCAATACGGAATTTCACAAACGTCCTTAAGTTTATATTTTACAACTACTCACCAAGTTTCAATTTGATCGTATTAGTATTGGTTGTAGACAAAATTATTACTCGGAACCCATTGGGCCGATTATGCCCATTAACGAACTTCTCCGTCCTATTGGGATGCGCCACCTACCCTGAAAATTTCAAGTCGCTATATCTTTCCGTTCTCAAGTTATCGTGGCAACGGCCGGCCGGACGGTCGGACGGCCGGCTGGCCGGACAGAATCTAATTTGACCTCGAATTCTTGATCAGGTAGTCGAACTCAATCGTTTGAGACCATTTTCGGCGAAAAATTCGAAAATTACAGACATTTGGGCAAAATGATAACGCGATGTTCCCCAGAACATACGCGCAAAAAAATCCCAGATTTCTCGATATACTTGAGAAAAATACGTCACTTTCCGGAATTTTTTTTAAATATATGGAATTTTGTCAAAAGTTGCCACTATAGCCTGAGCGGCAATTTCAACTATCTCCTTTCCCTCCATTACCTCAAAATACCCACTTCTTCCACCATTTTTTCTCGAGACGTCTGGCCTATTATTATGCCCATTAACAAACTCGAATGTCGCATTTGGGGGTGCAACCTACTCTGAAAATTTCAAGACGCAGAATCGATTTTAACCTCGAATGTCGAAACTAATCGCTTGATACCATTTTCGGCCCAAAATTCAAAATTTACAGACATTTGGATCAAATGATAGTTCGCTGTTCTCATAAGTGCGCAAGAATAGTCATTTCAACGTACTGCATCTTAACTATGATCTCTGCTAGTCCGTTTATCTCTCATATTAGTATGACATTATTCATAACGTTATATATTATGACCTCTTTGGCTGAAAGTGCAAAGGACGAAAATTGTAGGTATTGCATGTTGGGACATTATATAGTGCTTATAATTGTTGGAGAAACTCTCGTGAAAATAGCCACTTTAAGTCACAATGGAAACACGAAGCTGCAAATTTGAGCGGGGATGAGAGATTCCGACAAACTGGAATCCCGGGATACAAAGGGTCATATCAAATTGAGAATTATGACGGAAAGCTTATACTTGTGATGGAATATAAGATTAGGCCGAACGAAAGGAGGAACTATGTGTTTGGAGAGGAATGAAAACACATAAATTGATATGGTGTTTTTGGCAGTCTTGTTGCCTTGAACAGAGAGCACCTCAATTTGCACAAATGTCTGAAAATTTCAGATGGCTGTAAGTCCGAAACAACCATCGCATTTATATTCCAAACCTTGCTATCAAATTTTAACTCTCTAAATTCACTACACATTAAACATTATTTCCTCAGATATCAGATGATAAAACGCAATTGGACACCAAACCTACCTAGCTAGGTAGGTTTGGTGTCCAATTGCGTTTTATCATCTGATATCTGAGGAAATAATGTTTAATGTGTAGTGAATTTAGAGAGTTAAAATTTGATAGCAAGGTTTGGAATATAAATGCGATGGTTGTTTCGGACTTACAGCCATCTGAAATTTTGTTTTTCCTATAACTCGAAATTAATGATTTGATCGTATCGGTAGTTGGTTGAAATATTCCGACACGAAGAGATGAAATATAAAAAAAAAAAAAAGCACTGACGTGTAGTCAGTACTCTTTGGCGCGCGTGTTCACGGTGGCTAATTTGAATTGAATGATGAGTACTTCAAACTCAGTAGATAGAGCGAGCCGAAGATCTACCCAAAGGATAGTGGACACCATTCACTGTCGGTTCAAAAATTAACAGTGCTGTATCTAAGCTGCCATCAGGATAGATTAACAAAGTTGGAAAATAACACAAGTGACTCTCCTTAGTCGCACAAGCTCCTAGAAGATTTGGGAGGGTCAGTATAATCCTAATCATGTTAATCGCACGCGCGCCAAAGCAGATTGACTTTTTACACTTTTTCTTTCATTGTTAAGTCAATCTGCTTTTGCGCGCGTGCGATTAACATGATTAGGATTATACTGACCCTCCCAAATCTTCTAGGAGCTTGTGCGACTAAGGAGAGTCACTTGTGTTATTTTCCAACTTTATTAATCTATCCTGATGGCAGCTTAGATACAGCACTGTTAATTTTTGAACCGACAGTGAATGGTGCCCACTATCCTTTGGGTAGATCTTCTTCTCGCTCTATCTACTGAGCTTGAAGTACTCATCATTCAATTCAAATTAGCCACCGTGAACACGCGCGCCAAAGAGTACTGACTACACGTCAGTGCTTTTTTTTTTTTTCAAGTTCCTTTAACAAATATAGCTATCAATACAGTTTGGCTGTTAGCTTTACCGTAGATCGAAAAAAAATGCGGTTGTGGGACCTCCGTTCGGAACGCAATTGCCTCTTCTCCAAATCCGAACGTATTTTAATATAGATCTACCGAACATAGTTATTTATAAATTCGCCTCAGGGCCACCATACAGACATTTCAACTCGGAAACAACGCTATTTCCCCCAAACTGACTTGTGTCCGTGCACTGAATTGACATGAATATTCCTTTAAAACCTCACAATATCGGCTCATTGCTTCCAACATAACCCAAACAACCCAAAACCATTCACTTATCATCTGCGCAAGCGCAATATACTCGTGCCTGCAAGTCCTCCCAAAATTAAACACCTCACAAAAAACTCCGATTCTCCAACACTAGTGGTTCAGGAGATATCGCTCCTTGAATCCACGCATGCGCAGACCCTCACCAGGGGATTCTATAGAGGAATAGCATCCGCCACCCCAAAATCCCAATCCTCTCTGACGAAAGCACCAGCAGTTAAATCACTGATGGTCTGCTCATGCGCATAACGAAAAATGCCCGTAAGGGGTAACATCAATTTCGAAATTAGCCCCAGGGCCACGATACGGACACTTTAACTCGGAAACAACGCTACATCCCCCAATCTGACTTGTCCTTGCACTGAATTGCCATGAATATTCTTTTAAAACCTCACAATATCGGGTCAGCACTCCCAATATAACCCATACAACCCAAAAACAGTCACTTCTCTTCTGCGCATGCGCAATGTACTTGCGGCTGAAAGTCCTCCCAAAATCACACACCATACAGAAAACTCCGATTCTCCAACACTAGTGGTTCAGGAGATATCGCCTCTTGAATCCACGCATGCGCAGACCCTCACCAGGGGATTCTGTAGAGGAATAGCATCCGCCACCCCAAAACCCCAATCCTCTCTGAAGAAAACTTCAGCAGTTAAATCACTGATGGTCTGCTCATGCGCATAACGAAAAATGCCCGTAAGGGGTAACATCAATTTCAAAATTGGCCCCAGGGCCACGGTATGCACACTTCAACTCGGAAACAACGGTATTTCCCCCAAACTGACTAGTGTCCGAGCACTGAATTGCTATGAATATTCTTTTAAAACCTCACAATATCGACTCAGCACTCCCAACATAACCCATCCAACCCAAAAACAGTCACTTCTCTTCTGCGCATGCGCAATCTACTCGCGGCTAAAAGTCCTTTCAAAATAACACACCTTACAGAAAACTCCGATTCTCCAACACTAGTGGTTCGGAAGATATCGCATCTTTAATCTACGCATGCGCAGACCCTCATCAGGGATCTGGATTCTATGGAGGAATAGCATCCGCCACCCCAAAACCCCAATCCTCTCTGACGAAAACTACAGCAGTTAAATGACTTCTCATCTGCGCATGCGCACAACGAAAAATGTCCGGAAAGGGCAGCAAAACCTCAAAAAAATAGGTTTCGGCATTTTAAGCAAAGTATTTCGCAAAATAGTAGTAATATTTTTATTTTTTTCATGTCACGTGATCTTCACGAAATTTTGCAAAAGTGTTTGCATTGGTCTTTTGCATCTAACTACTGAGTTTCAATTTAATCAGATCAGTATTTTTCGAGATATCCTGAAAACAAAATTTTAAAATTTTTGAAATTTTTTTTTGCTACTTTAGGGCCGTCCGATCAAAACAAAACTTCGCAGGCATATAAAAGTCATGATTCTACAATTTGCTGCCAAATTTCAGAAAGATCGAGTGATTGGTTCCGGAAATATTCATTAAAAACGTTTTGACTAAAAACGGCCTTAACTCCGAAACTGCTCGGTGGATTTCGCCCGTTAACGAACTTGTCCGAGATATTTACGCTACAAAACTACCCTGCAAATTTCACCGCTCTAAGTCGTTCCGTTCGGGAGTTATCGTGCTAACGGCCGGCCGGACCGGCCGGCCGGACCGGCCGGCCGGCCGGACCGGACGGACAGAATTGAATTTGACCTCGAATTCTTCATCAGGAAGTCGAACCTAATCGTTTGAGACCATTTTCGAAAAAAAATTCGAAAAATACAGACATTGTGACGAAATGATAGCACGCTGTTCCTTGCGGAACACGCGCGCAAAATTCTGAGAAACTGTCCTTCCGATATTGGTGAAATTTTTGCGACAGTTTCTAACACCCAATTTTAAAGCAAACTTCCATGCGGATGTATATTGTTGGATTATTTACGAACTCGTAAATAGTTTTTTGGCGCTCTAGTTCCTCGGAACTGAGTGCTTATCAATTTGCCCCGATGTCTGTAATTTTCGAATTTTTCGATGAAAATGGTCTTAACCGATGTGATCCGTGGTCGAAATTCATTCTGTCTGGCCATCCGGCCGGCCGGCCGTAGGCACGATAACTCTCGAACGGAATGAGCTAGACAGTTGAAATTTGCAGAGTAGGTTTGGGAGATACATATCTCGGCTAAGTTCGTTATTGGGCAAAATCGGACAGATGGTTTCGGAGTAACAAAAAAAATTTTTTTTTTACAAGGCAAATTCCAAATTGAATTTTTTTCAATAAGCTGTTTTACCATAAGAATCCATTGATATCATTTTTAACTCTAACAAGCTAATACTTTCGGAGATATGGTTTTTCAAAATTTCAATAATAAATCGTATTTCAACGTTGTCACAGAATGATATTATTCTATGTATGAATTGTCATAATGTCAAATGATGTTCCTGAGACATGACATTATCTAATCAATCGAAAAATTGTGAGCGAAGTGAGAAGAATCTCAGTTTTTTGCTCCGAAATTAGGTTTTCTCAGAAAATTCTTACATTTCGGAACGGAACATGAAGAGATCTGAGAGTAGTGAGACTGCTTTTCATCCATAGACATAGATATAACTCTCGAACGGAATGAGGTAGGTAGTTGAAATTTTCAGAGTAGTTTAGGGAGATGATTATCTCGGTTAAGTTCGTTATTGGGCAAAATTGGCCAGATTTAATTTGATTTCTTCCATGGAGCAGTTCTCATTCTCATGATTGCTCATTTAATCTTGATAAATAAACTATTATTTAAATTGAATTTCCTTTATGATGCAGTTCTATCATATGAATTCATTGATAGAATTCCCAACTCTGAGAAACCAATACTTTTGCAGATATAATTTGTCTGTTTGAACTAGAGCGCCAGAAAGCTCCTGTCCACAGGGCTTGAAACCATTTTTGCGCGCGTGTTCCGCAAGGAACAGCGTGCTATCATTTCGTCACAATGTCTGTATTTTTCGAATTTTTTTTCGAAAATGGTCTCAAACGATTGGGTTCGACTCCCTGATGAAGAATTCGAGGTCAAATTCAATTCTGTCCGTCCGGTCCGGCCGGCCGGTCCGGCCGGTCCGGCCGTTAGCACGATAACTCTCGAACGGAACAACTTAGAGCGTTGAAATTTGCAGGGTAGTTTCGTAGCGTAAATATCTCGGACAAGTTCGTTAACGGGCGAAATCGACCGAGCGGTTTCGGAGTTAAGACCGTTTTTAATAAAAACGTTTTTTATGAATATTTCCGGAACCAATCACTCGATCTTTTTGAAATTTGGCATCAGATTGTAGAATCGTGACCTTTATATGCCTGCAAAGTTTTGTGTTGAACGGACGGCTCTAAAGTGGCAAAAAAAATTTTTGAAAATTTGAAAATTTTGTTTTCACGATAACTCGAAAAATACTGATCTGATTAAATTGAAACTCAGTAGTTAGATGCAAAAGACCAAAGCAAACACTTTTGCAAAATTTCGTGAAGATCACGTGACATGAAAAAAATAAAAAAATTACTACTATTTTGCAGAATACTTTGCTTTTAATGTCGAAACATATGTTTTTGAGGTTCATGCTGCCCTTTCCGGGCATTTTCCGTATTGCGCATGCGCAGATGAGAAGTCCTTTAACTGCTATAGTTTTCGTCAGAGAGGATTGGGGTTTTGGGGTGGCGGATGCTATTCCTCCATAGAATTCAGATCCCTGATGAGGGTCTGCGCATGCGTAGATTAAAGATGCGATATCTTCCGAACCACTAGTGTTGGAGAATCGGAGTTTTTTGTAAGGTGTGTTATTTTGAGAGGACTTTTAGCCGCCAGTAGATTGCGCATGCGCAGAAGAGAAGTGACTATTTTTGGGTTGGATGGATTATGTTGGGAGTGCTGAGTCGATATTATGAGGTTTTGAAAGAATATTCATAGCAATTCAGTGCAAGGACAAGTCAGTTTGGGGGATGTAGCGTTGTTTCCGAGTTAAAGTGTCCGTACCGTGGCCCTGGGGCTAATTTTGAAATTGATGTTACCCCTTACAGGCATTTTTCGTTATGCGCATGAGCAGACCATCAGTGATTTAACTGGTGGTGTTTTCATCAGAGAGGATTAGGGTTTTGGGGTGGCGGATGCTATTCCTCTATAGAATCCCTCGTTGAGGGTCTGCGCATGCGTGGATTAAAGATGTGATATCTCCTGAACCACTAGTGTTGGAGAATCGGAGTTTTTTGTAAGGTGTGTTATTTTGAGAGGACTTTCAGCCGCGAGTAGATTGCGCATGCGCAGAAGAGAAGTGGCTTTTTTTGGGTTGGATGGGTTATGTTGGGAGTGCTGAGTCGATATTATGAGGTTTTAAAAGGATAATCATAGCAATTCAGTTCAAGGACAAGTCAGTTTGGGGGATGTAGCGTTGTTTCAGAGTTAAAGTGTCCGTACCGTGGCCCTGGGGCAAATTTCGAAATTGATGTAACCCCTTACGGGCATTTTTCGTTATGCGCATGAGCAGACCATCAGTGATTTAACTGCTGGTGCTTTCGTCAGAGAGGATTGGGGTTTTGGGGTGGCGGATGCTATTCCGCTATAGAATCCCCTGGTGAGGGTCTGCGCATGCGTGGATTCAAGAAGCGATATCTCCTGAACCACTAGTGTTGGAGAATCGGAGTTTTTGTGAGGTGTGTAATTTTGGGAGGACTTGCAGCTACGAGTATACTGCGCTTGCGCAGACGAGAAGTGAATAGTTTTGGGTTGTTTGGGTTATGTTGGGAGTAATGAGCCGACACAAGTCAGTTTGGGGGAAATAGCGTTGTTTCCGATTTGAAATGTCTGTATGGTGGCCCTGAGGGGAATTTATAAATAACTATATTCGGTAGATCTATATTAAAATACGTTCGGATTTGGAGAAGATGCAATTGCGTCCCTAACGGAGGACCCACAACCGCATTTTTTTCCGATCTACGGTAAAGCTATCAGCCAAACTGTATTGATAGCTATATTTGTTAAAGGAACTTGGAAAAAAAAAAAAGCACTGACCTGAAGTCAGTACTCTTTGGCGCGCGTGTTCACGGTGGCTAATTTGAATTGAATGATGAGTACTTCAAGCTCAGTGGATAGAGCGAGCCGAAGATGTACCCAAAGGATAGTGGACACCATTCACTGTCGGTTCAAAAATTAACAGTGCTGTATCTAAGCTGCCATCAGGATAGAGTAACAAAGTTGGAAAAGAACACAAGTGACTCTCCTTAGTCGCACAAGCTCCTAGAAGATTTGGGAGGGTCAGTATAATCCTAATCATGTTTATAGCACGCGCGCAAAAGCAGATTGACTTAGCAATGAAAGAAAAAGTGTAAAAAGTCAATCTGCTTTGGCGCGCGTGCTATAAACACGATTAGGATTATACTGACCCTCCCAAATCTTCTAGGAGCTTGTGCGACTAAGGAGAGTCACTTGTGTTCTTTTCCAACTTTGTTACTCTATCCTGATGGCAACTTGGATACAGCACTGTTAATTTTTGAACCGACAGTGAATGGTGTCCACTATCCTTTGGGTAGATCTTCGGCTCGCTCTATCCACTGAGCTTGAAGTACTCATCATTCAATTCAAATTAGCCACCGTGAACACGCGCGCCAAAGAGTACTGACTTCACGTCAGTGCTTTTTTTTTTATCCAGATATAATATACGCTATATTATAATTGGATGCCCAAGAGTCGCCGATTTTACGAAACCGAAAATTTTTTATATAATACAAAACAGCAGACAATGAAAAAGCGTCAGTAAGTCAGTAACCATTCGTTTGTCAAAGTGAATCATAATGAATCATATTGGACGTATGCTGATGAACTAAAAAGCTTTGACAAATCATATCTCTGAAAGTATTGGTTTTTCAGAGTTGGGAATTATATCAATCGATAGAACTGCATCTTAAAAAATTGGATTCAAAACGTAGGTCTATGAGCATTCTATTAAATCATAAAATTACGATTAATTATTGAAACAATCTTCAGTGATGAAGCTCAATTTACTAAAGATGGTGTGTTTGTGTAATATTCACAATTTGCACATATGGGATTCCTCGAAATATTACTATTATTATTCAAAATTCCATAAATATCCTTTAATCCAAACAATTCCAAGAAAATATCAGATCGAATAGTTTAGAGGTGATTCCAACTGACAGAATAATCATAATAATTATCCATAGGTAACTTTCACCGAAAGCCCATGGGATCATAGACTTTATATCTGTCTCCGATTGCTTTTCGAATGCGACATTGTCAAACTGTGCCCCTGGCATTGGTACTATTAAATCGACGAGTATGGATTATCTATATCTGGTGAAAACAAATTAATAAGCACTCTGTCCCGAGGAGCAAGAGTACCGAAAATTAAATTCAAAACATAGGTCTATCACTCACCTCATATGTTGTATTTGCATACATAAACAAATTATAATTAGGGCATTTTATGAAATCATAAAATTACCATTTATTATTGAAATTTTGAAAAATCATATCTCCGAAAGTAGTAATTTGTTAGAGTTGAGAATGACATCAATAAATTCTCATGATGAAACTGCATCTTAGAAAAAAATTAATTTGAAATTTGTAATGAAAAAGAATTTTTTTTTCGTAACTGCGAAACCACCTGGCTGATTTATTCCAATAAGGAACTTAACCGAGATATTTATCTTCCAAACCTTCTCTGAAAATTTCAACTGTCTAGCTCATTCCGTTCGAGGGTTATTGTGTCAACGAACGGCCGGATAGAATCGATTTTGACGAAGGATTCTTGAGCAGTCAGAAGAACCAAAACGTTTGGCATTTTCTGCCAAAAAATCGAAAATTACAGACATGTAGACAAAGTGATAAGCACTCTGTTCTGAGGAACTAGAGCGCCAAATGACATGACCTCTGACATGACATTGTTTGACAAGTCTATAGTTCGAGTATAATACAGTGGACTAGTAAACTGTAATATTTGTAATATTTCGATATGTTGCCAAAATCCCAAAACAATATACATCCGTTTGGGTTTAAATCTAGAGTTTAGCTGTTAAATTAATTCTACAAGAGCCTGTAGAAGTTTTGATTCAAACTCGATTCATTCTTATTATTATACATATTCATATCATTATACTGTTCCTCCTAGGTCTTCCCCAAGGAGACCCTCTCATATTGTAGAAATGTTATTTTTTGGCGCTCTTGTTCCTCGGAAGAGAGTGCTTATCAATTTGCCCAAATGTCTGTAATTTTCGAATTTTTGGCTGTAAATGGTCTCAAACGATTTGGCTCGACTCATTGATCATGAATCCGTGGTCGAAATCGATTCTGTCCGGCCGGCCGTCCGTTAACACGATAATTCTCGAACGAAAGGAGTTAGAGGATTCAAATTTGCAGGAAAGGTTTGGAGCGTAAATATCTCGGACGAGTTCGTTAACGGGCGAAATCCACCAAGCAGTTTCGGAGTTATGGCTGTTGTTAGTAAAAATATGTTTTATTTATATCTATTTCCGAAAGCGATCTCTCGATCTATCTGAAACTTAGCATCAGATTGTAGAATAATGACATTTATACGCATGCGAAGCTTTGTATTGATCGGATTGCCGTAAAATGTCAACAAAAAATTTATTGTAAAATTTTTTTTCTGCAATAACTTTCGCACAGAATGAGCTAGGCTGCTGAAATTTACAAAGTAGGTTCGAGAGACAGATATCTCGGTTAAGTTCGTTATGGGGCAAAATAGGCATTTAAGATGCAGTTTCTCCATAAAAATCCGTTGATATCAATTTCAACTCTAACAAGCTAATACTTTCGGAGATATGATTTTTCGAAATTTCAATAATGAATCGTACTTCTATGTTTTCTTAGAATGATATCTTCCATGGTCCTCATTCTCAGATTGCTCATTTAATCTTGATAAATAACAACAAATCTTGTCAAATTTTGAACAAGAGTGCCAAAGATCCTGTCCACAGGGCTTGAACCAATTTTTCACCTGAAAGTCAAACTTCCTTGGGCGTGTTCAGTACCTACCTTGTTGGTTGACCGCTTTGGCTATAAATTCGAACAAACGTGCTATTCCAACTAGTTTAAAACGTAATTGGAATTAGTTGGTATTTGGCACGAAGTGAAATAATTTTGGCTGCGGAACTATGTTTAAATTTTTCATGTGTAATCAATTTCTGAATTCAGTCTTGTAAAGGGTTTTCCAATAAGAGGTGTTATTTTGAATAGCCCGCTATTTCGATAGATGTCACTTTTGAAGCTGTCATTTTTTGACATTTGACAAGTAGAAACTACGCCATTAATAAAAATGGCACGCTTCAAGAACGCATTGAAATTATTAAAGTTCACTATAAAAATGGTGAAAATTTGGCAGAGACGGTTCGTAAAACTCGAACATTTTTGGGTCGTCGTGAAGCACCTTGTCGGACCGCAATAAAGAAATTGGTGGAAAAATTCGAGCTGTTGGGACACGTTAGTTATGTGAAGAATAAAACCTGTGCACGTCACTCAAGAACAGCCGAGAGTATTGCTGTTGTAGCCGAAAGTGTTGAAGAAAACCCAGGTTTGTCCATTCCTCGTCGTTCTTTGAAATTAGGCCTTCCACAAACGTCATTACACCGTATTTTGCATAAAGATTTGGGTCTTAAGGCTTATAAAGTTCAGTTAACACAAGAACTCAAGCCGGCCGATCATGTCTTTGCTGATTGGGTCGTTGAAATGCATGAAAATGATCCGGAATTCCATCGAAAAATCATCTTGAGTGATGAGTCCCATTTCCACCTCGGTGGCTTCGTCAACAAGCAAAATTGTCACGTCTGGGCCTCGGAAAACCCAAGAGTTATTGTTGAAAAGCCTCTCTATCCTCAACGTGTTACTGTTTGGTGCGGTTTATGGTCCGGCGGAGTCATTGGACCTTACTTTTTCGAAAATGAGGCTGGAGCAACAGTTATGGTGAATGGATTGCGCTATCAAGAGATGATTAATGATTTGTTTGGCCTGAATTGGATGGTATTGATCTGGACAACGTTTACTTTCAACAAGACGGCGCTACGTGCCACACAAGCAACGAAACCATTGATCTTTTGCGGGTAAAGTTTCCGGACCGTGTTATCTCTCGAAGAGGTGATCACAATTGGCCACCGAGATGTTGTGATTTAACACCTTGCGACTTCTTCCTTTGGGGCCACGTGAAAGAGAAGGTCTACGCCATTAGCCCAGCGTCGATTCAAGACCTCAAAGATGGAATTCGTGAGGCTATCGAGGACATAGGGCAGCCACTTTGCGATTTGGTTATGGAAAATTTCATTAAAAGGATATGGTCCTGTAAGCGTGGTCGTGGTGGTCATTTGCCTGATGTAATTTTCCGCTATTAACGGCAAAGCTTCTTCTTTATAATTAAATAAACATCCGATCATTCATATTGAAAAATGGCATTTT
Organism: Halyzia sedecimguttata; assembly: GCA_937662695.2. NCBI lineage: Eukaryota > Metazoa > Arthropoda > Insecta > Coleoptera > Coccinellidae > Halyzia > Halyzia sedecimguttata. The sequence continues at coordinate 136,361,633 of OW569411.2, read as the reverse complement.
TCTTTGAATATCAAAATAACACCTCTTATCGGAAAACCCTTTATATCAAATTTCACGAAATTCCACCTTCGTTGGAGGTTTCCATTTTAAGGAACAAAATTGAAAATTAAAACTTATTTGCTTTAATTATCAATTACACGAAAATATCAGAGAGTGTCTTACCTATTAGGTCGTGCCACTTATAACTTTAACTGCAACAAAGGGGTGCCATTTGAACTCAGGTATACTTCAAACGATGAGCGTTCAAATAGCAGCTAGAACTTTGTCTATTTCAAAACTTCTGAAATGTTTAAAAGCTTGTGGTTTCAGCTTTGAGCGGGAATATCGATTCTTCTCCATGCATCCAGGAACTTATTTGATATGTACTCCATCGAGTTGTATGTGATACAAGTTGATTGTACTCAAACAGGAGATTCAAAGAATTTACTATTTACACATCATGGAATACAGTGAAATATCGAACTCGTCTCCACAGACGTAATTTTTATTGAAAATGTTATTATATGTATTTCAGGGATATACACATACTCCAATCCTCTGTGCGGTAACACAAAAAAATGGTTCAAGCCCTGTGGACAGGAGCTTTTTGGCGATCTTGTTCAAACAGACATATTATATCTCCGAAAGTATTGGTTTCTCAGAGTTGGAAATTATATCAATGGATTCCTATGGTAGAAATGCATCATGAAAGAAATTTAAAAAAAGTGTCGTTTAAAAGAAATGCTTCAAAAATTATCTTTTAAAAAAAAGAGCAATCTACAATGCTTGAATCCCCTTCGAAAGACAGGTACAAACCCCAATTTTTCAAATTAGAAGTAAGGGCTTGTGATACGTCGTTTGAAAGGTCGCATCATTCTCTATTCAGGAATGTTATCATAATCATGTTCATTGCAAAACTCAAAATAGAAAAAATAAAATCGTGTGATTGCCGAAATTCTTTATAATATTCCCTCGAATATTCCCAAATCTTATTACAATAATACTAAACTTATTTGAAGAAGAAAAAAAAAAGAAAATGGAAAAAAAATTGGTTCAAACACTGACGTGAAGTCAGGAGCTCTTGCCCGTATGTTATATTGTCCATTCTCCCGTATTGGACACTCTTAATCGAATTTACCATGGTGAATTATATTGTCTGTTCTCCTGTATTGTACACTCTTAATCGAATTTACCATGGTAAATTGGATCAAGTCTATATTTTTTGAATTATCGAGGAAATTATATTCCAGGTGGGTATAACTCCTGAACCGATGGAACGATTAAGCCCAAAAACGAACTTATCTCTTCCATTGGGTTGTGCAACCTACCCTGAAAATTGCAAGTCACTATCTCCTATCGTTCGAAATATATCAAGCCAACGGTCACCCATCCAGCTACTGAACTCACGCAAGGCTGCTCGGAACTCCAACAATATAGATCCGATCGTGTTCAAAATTGGAACTTGGCAGCAGAGTAAGGTTTTGAAGGCTCTCGCAAAATTTCAGCGATGTCGGAGAAATAGTTCCTGATCTACATAATTTTTTCCAATGATTTTTAAAAAATTTTGGACTTATACCATCCTCATGATATTTTGCAAAAATTTTTGCGGTGGCATTATACAACTGACAACCATGTTTGGATTGGATCGGTTTTATATTTTTCGAGTTATTGAGGAAATAACAAACAAATTTCAGATGGGATTAACTCCAAAACCGGTTGGCTGTTTCTACCTATAGACAAATTCAAATGTCGCATTCAGATGCACAACCTAACCTGAAAATTTCAAGCCACTATCTCTCGTTCGCAGGTTATCATGTCATAAATAATATTTTTTAATAATTTTTTTTTAATTTTCTAGTGGTACGATTTTCACAAAATTTCACAAACGTGCTTAGGTTTATATTCTACAACTATTCACCAAGTTTCAATTCGATCAGATTCATATTGGTTGAAAACAAAATTATTAATCGGAAACCGTTGGGCCGATTATGCCCATTAATGAACTTGTCCGTCGTATCCCAATACGACGGACAAGTTCATTCCACCTACCCTGAAATTTCAAGTTGCTATCTCTTTCCGTTCTAAAGTTATCGTGGCAACGGACGGCCGGCCGTTGTAGTAAACGTTGTAGTTTATAAATTGTCTAATTTGTATTTGAATTTCATTGACTTCAAATTTGAGTAGTCGTTCAAAACAATAAAATGCACAAAATAACAATTTTAGAATTAATGGGTATGGAGAAAACACTGGGAGAAGAGAAGTAAGTCGCTTGTTTCATGAGTTATTTCCAAATTTGCCGCCTATAACTCAAGGGACAATAAGTAAAATAGAGAAGCATTTCGCGAGTCTGGGCATGCAAGACTGATTAAAAAAGCAGCTGCCAATAAACTGCGTGAGAATGTGGAATTAGATGTGATGCTTAACTTTGAAGAAAGACCACATATATTGAGTAGAGATGCCTCCACAACATTCAATGTCAGCCATACATCGATTTTGATAGGAGAACTAATTTTTGAGAACGAATGATGGACATGTTGGATAACAAACTTATCCAATTAGTAGACGTTTTGTTTTCTGATGAGTGCCCGTTTTCTGTAAACGGCCATGCTAATTGTCAAAATTGCCGCTACTGGTCTGCAGAAAATCCTCACTGGAACACACGTAATTCCCTCAAATGTTTGAGCAGGAAATTTTCGTAACCATATCATAGGCCTCTTTTTCATCGAGGGCAATTTGAATAGTAAAGAGAATTGTTTACAAAACCAAACTCTTTGATTTGAATGACCTAAAAGATCGATTAATTTTTGTTAGATTCTTTATTACATTTCAGTTTTTAATATTGTACCAAATTATGCTAATCACTTGATTTTATTTTTTTTATTTTGAGTTTTGCAATAAACATAAAAATGATAACATTTCCGAATACAGAATGACGACACCTTTCAAATAATGTCCCATACTTCCTGTTTGAAAAGTTGGGGGGTTGTATCTCTCTTTCGAAGGGGGTTAAAGGTAGGGTTCGCATTTTTACGAAGAAGAATGCCATTTTAAAATTCAAATTAGACGTTTTTCGGGATTTTCCATTAAAATGATAATGAATATATTCCTTTCCACTCTGTATAGATTCGTTGATAGTACAGACTTAGAGGTAACAAGTAGAAACAATGAATTAATTAATGGCATGTGCATGAGCACGGACGTAGGAGCAAAACCTTCGAAAAAAAAAGTAATCCGTATGCGACAAATCCGTCGCATTCTCCCTCCATGATTTACAAGTTGCCTTTTCGTCCCGAATCTGCCGGAACCCGATTAAACAACCAACACCCCGATCCCCATCTCCACGGAATGAAAAACGGTTGTGGAAAAATTTACTTTTTGCCGAATGAACCTGCCGACTGCGGGAGTGCTGCGAAGCAATAACCGCAGAAAAAGTTGTCTAGCAAGTCAGGAACAAGAACGTAATTCAAGCGACATTGTGGCGGAAGTGGGTCGAGATGCAGGTCCTGGAAATAACGTTTGAATGGGAGGAATTGGAAGGGCTCGGGAATGATTAGGGGATATTGCTTCGCCAATCTTGCGTTTTCGATTTTCACGGCTCTATGGGCAATGAAATACTCGTGCCTGGGCCAAGTAGGAGGTTACTTTCATGGTAATCAGAATAGCGGAATTTTATTGTGCCTGCGAAGACTTTTAATATTTTAATTGAACTCGTAGTTTCTATTGGGTTTTTTGGTATCTTTGACACCATCATGTATTGGATTTCTTTAGATGAGATAGGTCATGCCAGAACGAGTTGTAAGGGCACTGAGGTCAGGAGCTTCGGCCCGTTTGTTCAAATTTATATCAAGAGCAGTCTCCCATCCAGGTACTCAACTAGCTCAAGGCTGCTTGACTTCCAGGAAAAACAAATTTCATAATACTTCCAACAATATAGATCTGTTCTAGTTTGAATCTAATTCTCTGCTGTAAAATAAGGCTTCCGAAAATTTTTAGTGATATCTGTACTGTGAGATAAGTCAAAAAATTGGTTCAAGCATTGACGTGAAGTCAGGAGCTATTTTACGCATTTTCTATTGCCCACTCATCCCTATTGGACACTCTCAATCGAATTTATCATCGATATACACCGTTTTCTCAGCTTTTATAAGATATAAATACATTTCGTATCATTTTAAGAACTTGAGTACCTAATGGGAGAAACGTCTAAGATCAAAGTTTTTTTTTTGTGACATATGTATTCGGTCGGAATTGAAATTCATTTAATATCAATAATATACGGAAAAAAATACTACATAAATCCTCTTGCCGTATTTACTCCAGTGAGTATTAGATTTAAATTCCTTTTAAAATATCTAAACTCATTCAAGTCTGCTCGGATCTCGAACAATAGAGAATCGATTGTGTTCAAACTTGCAACTTGGTTTTAGAGTTAAGTTTTGAACGTTCTCTCGAAATTTCAGTGATGTCTTCTTATACTTTTCCAATGATTCTTTAAAAATTTCTAGTAATATGATCTTCACGACATTTTGTGAACATTTTTTTTGCGTCGGCATTCTAGAACTAATTACCATGTTTGAATTTAATCGGCATCGTATTTTTTGGGTTATTGAGGAAATAACCAAATTTCAGATTGAAGTAACTGCAAGCCGTTTAGCCGATTATGCGTTTTAACGAACTCAAATATCGCATCAGAATGCACAACCTACTCTAAAAATTTCAAGTCGCTATGTCTTTCCACTCTTTAGTAATCGTGAGATAAGTTCCAATTCGATCGGATCTATATTTTTTGAGTTATCGAGGAGAGAATATTCCAGATAGGTATAACTCCGAAACCGTTGGGCCGATTATGCCCAATAACGAACTTAACTGTCGTGTTGAGACGCACCACCTACCCTGAAAGTCGCCATGTTCATCCGTTCTCAAGTTATAGTGGCCGACAGGACAGAATCAAATTTGACCTCGAATTCTTGATCAGGGAGTCGAACCCAATCGTTCGAGTCCATTTTGGCAGAATACTCGAACATTAAAGACATTTGGGCAAAATCATAACGCGATGTTCCCCAGAACATGCGTTATGCGTAAAAGATGGTTTGAAGGTTCATGCAGTAGTTCTCTCCTGACTTCATGTCATAGTTTCTTAAGAATTTTTCATTTTATTGTAATGACTAATCTCCGATAATTACATATTTTAGTTGTGTAAGGTGGAACAAATCAGAGAAATTGATCGAGCATGCTCAAGGATCTGTTGTTACAACATCAATACCTTTTATGATACAACACCATGATACTAAAACATTAAGTATCATGATACAACACCATCAAGGCTCACTCAATATTCTGATAGAATTTTCGTTCAAATTTATTCCTGATATACTTTTCATCATTTGCCTGTATTGATTTATTCTTCTGTTCCAGGTGAGTAGTTTGATCCTTGAACGAGCGTCCAACTATCGTCTGGACAATATGGTAAGAATTTCTAAAATTTTCAACCAATCATATTAACGCATATGATACAAATACTTAACAACGAACCAATATTTTTGAATATCAATGCAGCGTGAAAATATCTGAGTATTTGCACGTGTTCTTTAGGTGAATATTTTCGTGACGTTTTAAACCATCGAAAACATTCGGGATGATTGTCAAAAAGATTTTATTTATTTAAATTACAGTTAGTATTATTTCTGCCCTAGATTTGAAATTGAATGAAATTATTTTCGGGAAAAAGACCTTCATATACCCCTCGTGCTTGCCAAATTATCGAATACAATCGAGTATCTGACAAGCACTTGGTCTCCAGAACATGTACGCAAAAAGGGATTTATTTGATGGGATGAATCTGTGGTTAAAATTAATCTACAACTTGAAGAGTCCTCCTCTATTGTGTATGTATCTTATATGCATATTAATCTCTGATAAACAACCTAAACGTACATCACCGGTATCATCAAATTTAATTGAAAATCTATAGATCGCGTAAGTGATATTATGAATTTTATCAGACATAAACAGCATACGTACGTTCCTGTAGTTGAGCGTCAAAGTACAAACAATCTATTGATTTCCATAATCTAATTCTGTAGACAAAGTTTCTGGTGCATGATGAGTATGGCTGAAACGTATACATAAGGGCACTACCCTAATGATTAAGTTAGAAACTCTCTGATTTCAATGTGTATTCCGAAATATGATCAACCTCACGAAGTGAGAAATTGTTTACTCAGTTCACCGCTAAGTTATAAAATTGGTCTAATCATTGACGTGAAGTCATGAGCTTTTGCGCGTATGTTGTATTGTCCATTCTCGTGTACTGGACACTCGAATTTACCATGGTAAATTCGATCTAAACTGTCCAATAGAGGTGAATAGACAATAGAACATTCGCGCAAAAGCTCCTGATCTCTTTTTTTCGTAATTTTTTTTTTAATTTTCTTGGGGTAAGGTTGTCACAAAATTTTACCAAGATTTAATTCGATCTAGACTATATTTTTTGAGTTATAGAGGCAAGAATATTCCAGCTGGGTATAACTCCGAAACCGTTCGAACTATTATGCCCAAAAACGAACTTAACTCTCCCATTCCGTTATCGTCTCATAACTAATATCTTTTAATAATTTTTTTTTAATTTTGAAGTGATACGATTCGCACAAAATTTCACAAACGTCCTTAGGTTTGCATTCTACAACTACTCACCAAGTTTCAGTTCGATAGGATTTGTATTGGTTGAAAACAAAATTATTACTCGGAAACCATTAGGCCGATTATGCCCATTAAGGAACTTGTTCGTCGTATTGGGATGCGCCATCTACCCTGAAAATGTCAAGTCACTATATATTTCTTTCCTCAAGTTATCGTGGCAACAGACCACCGGACAGAATCAAATTTGACTTCAAATTCTTCATCAGGAAGTCGAGCCCAATCGTTACAGACCCCTTTCGGCCAAATATTTGAGAATTTCTGACATTTAGGCCAAATGATCACGCGATAAAGTGGGAAAGCTCTGTGGACAGGGGTTTTAGCCCTCTTGTCAAAATTCTAACGAGTAATTATTCAAACTTTGAAAAATCATATCATCGAAAGTATCGGTTTATCATGCTGGGTTTCACGAATCTCCGATTAGCTTTATTGTGGATTTAATGTGATGGTTGCATCAAAAATGAACTGGAAATTGACATAGACTAACATTCATTTTAGTAATCGTGCGATCCTCACGAAATTTCACATAGGTTTCTGTGTCGGCATTCCGTTAAAGTTTCAATTCAATCACATCTGTATCCTTTGAAAACAACATTATTGCTCGTAAACCATTCGGCTAATTATGTCCATCAACGAACTCAACCGTCACATTCAGCTGCGCCACCATCCCTGAAAATTTCAAGTCGCTATCTCTTTCCGTCCGAAAGATATCGAGGCAATGGCCAGACAGAATCAAAGTTGATCTCGAATTTTTTATCAGACGAAACAAGAAGACGAAATCCACAGAAAAATTCTGAAAAAGCAAATCCAACTACGCAGAATAGCTGATAGTAATCAACTCAGAATCCAGAAATACTCGAAATATATTATCCAGAATCAATTAAATCGTCCAACAATATTTCAGTTGTGTATAACTCTGAAACCGTTTGGCTGATTCTGCCCATTAACGAACTTAACCGTCATATCCGGATGGGCAACGTACCCTGATAATTGCAAGTCGCTATCTCTTTCCGATAGAAAGTTATCGTGGCAACGGATGTCCGGCTGGACAGAATTTAATTTAATTCGATCCCGAATTCTTAGTCAGTGATCGAACCTAATCGTTTGGCACCATTTTCGGCTGAATATTCTGATTAAAATTCATCATATCATTTGAGATATAAATAGAAAGCTCTGAGCTTTCAGAATTCTAAACGACCGACAAACTTTCGTCAATTATTCACCTCCCTATTGGAGTAAGGCCGCCTTCCTCACTAGTAGCATTGTCAGGAACATCGACTATTCTCCAACTTTACGACTCAAGAGGTCAGTCATCTAATCAACCCTAATATACTTCTGAACGCTGAATTGTTCGCCACTTTTCTCGACGTTGCATTGAGAATTATGGTTTTCCACGACGCCAGTGAAGGAATCATTTATGAATTTTAGTAATTTTACTGACTGGGGTCCAGTGCCCCAGTTAATAATCAGATATTTTTGCGCGTGTGTTCCGGGGAACATCGTGCTATCATTTTGCCCAAATGTCAATTTTTTTAATTTTTCGCCGAAAATGGTCTCAAACGATTGGGTTCGACTCCCTGATCAAGAATACGAGGTCAAATTCAATTCTGTCCGGCCGTCCATTGCCACTTTAGAACCGAAAAAGATAGCGACTTGAAATTTTCAGGGTAGGTGGCACATCCCAATACGACGGACAAGTTCGTTAATGGGCATAATCAGCCCAACGGTTTCCGAATGGTAATTTTGTTTTCAACAAATACAAAGCCAATCGGATTGAAACATGGTGAGTAGTTTTAGAATACAAACCTAAGGACGTCTGCAAAATTTTGTGAGAATCGTATCTCTAGAAATTTTTAAAAAAATATTATTTATGTCAAGATAACCTGAGAACGGAAAGGGATAGGGGCTTGAAATTTTCAGGTTAGGTTGTGCATCTGAATTTGTCTATAGGTATAATCGGCCAAACGGTTTTGGAGTTGTACCCATCTGAAATTCGGTTATTATTTCCTCAATAACTCGAAAAATACAACACCGATATAATTCGAACATGGTTATTAGTTGTAGCATCCCAACGCAAAAATTCTTGTGAAATTTCATGAGGATCGCATCGCTGGAAAATTTTTAAAAAATCTTTGAATATAATGGAAAAAAATGCTATATATCAGAAACTATTCGTCCGACATCGCTGAAATTTCGCAAGATTATTCAGAAACTAAATCTACTGCCAAGTTCCAAGTTTGAACACGATCGGATCCATATTGTTGGAGATCCGAACATCTTTTTGTGATTTCAGTAGATGGATGGGAATCGCAGACATTTTTCGCGAACCTTTTAAACCATGAATGTCATACTGACATATTGAACTAATCAATTTTCGTGCCGATTTTTTTATCACAAATCTATGGGAGATGATACCCCTATATTAGGGCCCTGTAGCGGTCTTCGGACATCTGAAGTTCTGAATAATCCTAGTTTGGATTGGTCAGACCTGGTTTTGGAGCTACAACATTTTCCTTTTTGAAATCAAATATTGAAAGGATTTCTATGAACAAGAGTGAATATCTTTGAAAACTAGCGGAGGCGATTCTGCTTCAAGAGATCCATGCGGCTACAGAGTAGTATATTTGTGAGAGGGGACTTTTGAAAGGTTATGTATTATTTTTAATTTGTTCGTTTTTCTCTTACGGTCTTTTCATTTTTGCGAGTCCTGGGGAACATTGCGTTATCATTTTGCCCAAATGTCTTGTATTTTTTGGCGCTCTAGTTCCTCGGAACTGAGTGCTTATCAATTTGCCCAAATGTCTGTAATTTTCGAGTTTTTCGCCGAAAATGGTCTTTAACCATTGGGTTCGACCCCCTGATGAAGAATTCGGCTCAATGGTTTCCAAGTAATAATTTTGCTTTCTACCAATTCAAATCCGATCGAATTGATACATGGTGATTAGTTGTAGAATACAAACCTAAGGATGTTTGTGAAATTTTTTGAGAATCGTATCACTAGAAATTTAAAAAGAAATTATTGAAAAAAAATTGGTTCAAGCACTGACGTGAAGTCAGAAGCTTTTGCGCGTATGTCTTTTTGTCCTTGTCCTGTATTGGACACTCTTAATCGAATTTACCATGGTGAATTCTATTGTCTGTTCTCCTCTACTCAACACTCTTAATCGAATTTACCTTGGTAAATTCGATTGAGAGTGTCCAATACAAGAGAACAGGCAATAGAATTCACTATGGTAAATTCGATAAAGAGTGTCCAATGCAGGAGAATGGACAATAGAAAATACGCTCAAAAGCTTCCGACTTCACGAAAAGAAACATTGCTTCAAGCACTGACGTGAAGTCAGGAGCTTTTGCGCGTATGTTATATTTTCCATTCTCCTGCATTGAATACTCTTTATCGAATTTACCATGGTGAATTCTATTGTCTGTTCTCCTGTATTGGACACTCAATCGAATTAACCAAGGTAAATTCGATTAAGAGTGTTGAATATAGGAGAACAGACAATAGAATTCACCATAGTGAATTCGATTAAGATTGTCCAATACAGGAGAATGGACAAAAGAACATACGCGCAAAAGCTTCTGACTCCACGTCAGTGCTTGAACCATTTTTTTAAAATCAGGTTTTGGACTAAAAAAATCATATTTCCGAACGTATTGGTTTCTCAGAGTTGAGAATGAAATCAATGGATCCTTATGATACAACTGCATCATAAAATAAATTAAATTCTAAAAGTGTCATTAAAAAAAAATAGTGCCGAAAATTATTAATCCGAAACCACCAGATGGATTCTATGCAATAACGAACTTATCCAAGATATTCATTCCTCAAATCTACTTTGAAAATTATATTATATCAATTGAAACTTAACCAATATTCCAGTTTCGTTTTAACTGGGGATACCTACTTACCAAAGTATATAATAATAATAATAATAATAATAATAGCCTTTATTGTCCAACAGTTAACCCATTTACAGGACAAATTCATAAGATATATAAAATGAACAGTATTAACAAACAAAATTAATTGAATTTGAGGCAAAAGTATAAAGTAAAGAAAATTGATTATACACTAAAAAGAAATAGATTTATAAGTGCTCCAGAGCATACCCCACCATGGCTTTCAATGAACACGAAAAAATATCACATTGGTTGCATATCAAATTGAAGTTGTGGCACATAACCGTAACAGGCGCTTTACGAAGAATATTAGTCCGAGCTCTCTCACACTTGAATACCAAAACACTTCTTGAGTTGAAGCCAGGAACATAGAAATTCACTCTGCTGAGAATTTCACTACAATCTATGCCACCATGTATTAATTTAAATAAAAATATTAGGGAGGCGACGTTTCTTCTTACTTCTAGGCTGGAAAAGTTCATTTTCCGACATAAACAAGCATTATTGGACCCTCGTGGTGGATATACACCATCCGTTTTAAATACTAAATATTTCAAAAATTTCCTCTGAATGCTTTCAAGCTTCCTGGTATGACAGTCATAAAGGGGATTCCAAACAATACTAGCATATTCCAATCTCGAACGAACGAATGCATTATATAGCAATTTGATTGATTGTATATTCGTGAAATATCTACAGTTCCTGGCAAATAACCCATATCCCCTAGCAGCCTCCAAAACAATACGACATATATGCTGTATGAAGGAGAGCCCAGAATCGAACAACACCCCCAGATCCCTAACAATATTGCACCTATCAAGAATCGAGCCATCACAACTATACTCATATGTGACTATCTCTGTTTTCCTGGAAAATGTCATTATCCTACACTTTTCAAGATTCAACCCTAATCTATTTCTGCGACACCAATTCTGCACAATAATCAACTGAAGCTGGAGGTAAACGCAATCGTAGATTCCCCTAACAGCTGTAAAAATTTACAAATCATCCGCGAAGCACAGTTTCCCGCAACCAACAATATCAAGAAGATCGTTTATGAAGAAGATAAATAGCAGTGGACCCAGGTTCAAACCCTGTGGAATCCCAGATGACGATGAATAATTTACCGAAATATAACCGTTATAGGACACAAAGTGCGAACGATTCGACAAATCGAATCTCATGAGCCCGACCGCACCACCATCAAATCCAAGATATGATAACTTATGAACTTATGATCAACCCTATTGAAGGCCTTAGAAAAGTCAGTATAAATAACGTCGATTTGCGCATTATTATCTAAAACCTCTGAGACATATTGCGTAAAAGCTACTAAATTAGTAACTGTTGATCTATTTCGGACAAACCCATGCTGATAGGGGGAGATGAAGGACTGTAATGATGAATAGATCCTGCCATATAAGACTATCTCGAATATCTTTGAAAAATTACTCAGCATTGATACCGGCCTGTAATTTTCTACATTAGATCTCTTACCTGATTTAAATATAGGGCACACTTTAGCTTTCTTCCAAAAGTCAGGATAAACACCAGAGACAACAGAACTATTGAATATCAATTTCAAAGGGGATATGAAAGATTCCAAACAACCCCTGATGAGGAATCCAGGAATACCATCAATTCCTGAAGACATTTTATTCTTTAATCTTCCTATAGCAGTGATAATCTCAGCGTCCTCAATACTCTCAAAAGAAAAAGCCGGTAACTCAACAGCTGGATGTACATCCCCAATAAATGCTTCCTCGGTAGTAGCATAAACACCCCTGAAATAATCAGCGAAGGCATCAACTATAGTCTGCGGCTCACTTAGAATTTCCTCACCATACCTCGTTTCAGCTGGAATTCTCGTTGTCCTATTCTTTGAGTGAATGAACGACCAAAAGCTGCCTCCGCCATCAGACATCGTCGCCTGAACGTCCTCCAAGTATTCTCCATAAGAAGCTTCAATAAGCTCCTTAACCAGCTTTCTTAGTCTACGAAACTCACGCATATCCGCATCATTCTTATATTTCCTGGACCTTCTTCTAAATTTGGCCTTCAACTTAATGCTCCCTATGATATCGGCATTGAACCATGGCGGATATTTATGACTAAAGTTCCTATATATGGGTACATGTTTATTCTGTATTGCATAAACTATTTCATAAAATTTTTCTAATGCTAAGTTGACGTCTGAATAGTCACCCAGGAAACCCCAATCAATCGAGCCGAAATCAGAATACAACAAATCATAGTTAGCCCTTCTGAAATTAAATACCCTGTTCGATGGATCAGGAACGAAGTTTCTCTTGGCAGTACATAATTGACCTAAACTTATAACCAGAGCCGGGTGATGCGCATCCTCTGGTACCAATGGTGATTCATCATGATATACCTCACATTCCAGTTGAGATGCCACCAAATCAAGAGTTCTATCTAACATATTTCTTACATTATTGTATTGGTGTAAGCTACAACCATTGAAAAAAGTTAACAATGATAAGGTCTTATTATCAAAAACATTATTATCTATAAAACATGGGGTATTGAAGTCACCCAGTACAATCACATTATATTTTCCATTGAAACAAGCCATTCTGCCAAGACACTCAAAAAAATAATCAAAATCTTCCACAGACACCTTATTCGGAATATAAACATTCAAGAAATAAACAGTTTTATGTGTTAAAACTAATTTTACAAGTATCAGATCAATTAGAGGGAAAATCATATCAAATTCTAAAGTATTCTGCACTTCTGATCTGAAACATTCCCTCATTGCCAGCAACACACCCCCACCCTTAGACTTATCAACTACATCGAACTTACGGTCTTTTCGAAACACGTCATATTCCATAGGGAAAAGTTCTCCACTAGAAACTTCCTCACTTAACCAAGTCTCAGTCAGAGCAACCACGTCGAACTCACCATCGCTTATTGCTGAACTAAACAGAGAGATCTTACTGTTCAAACCACGCACATTCTGGCAGTAGCAGAGGAGACCCTCGGCACATCGGAAACTGTTGGACACATTTAGTTTAAATCTTTAACGATCTTCGGAGTGCCATTGAAGTATTTAATTTTGAACTTAGGTCCATTATGAGCGTTTCGTTCTTCAACCTCTTGTTTCAGTTTCTTGAAATGCGCAAGCTGACGAGGTGTTCGATCAGTTGAAATGTGAACATTCTTGAATCTACTATCCCTCAACCTTCCTGCCCTTCGGACGAGGCTGAGAACCTCGTTTTCATCCTTCAGAACTAGTTTGATGGGACGAACCTTATCAACGCTACGTCGACCTATTCTTATGGGCTTGATAATCCGTGAATCGAATTGAGGATCTATTTCATGTATAATAGCACATACCATATCACCATCAGCTGCTCCACTACCAGGTTGGTTACCTGCGGCCTCTTCTGGCAATCCGAAAACCACCAAATTTTGCTTACGGCGATTTCTTGCCTCAATTTCCTCGATAATCTCCTCCAAATCACAAGACTCGGAAGGCGATTTCATCCTAGAATTTTCTGCTTCAAGATCCTTTATATCAGCCTGAAGGGCCATAATCAACGTTTTGAGATCCTTGATCTGCACACCCAACTCCCTACAATGTGGGCACGACCAATCGTAGCCCTTAGCAGGATTATTTAGGATACCAAGTTCCTCAAGTGTTATTCCAGCACAAATATGACGATATTGCCTACTACAAACCGTACATTGTATCATCAAGTTCGCTTTATACGATTTACTGCAGCAGGTACAAATTCCATTCGCAGGCATTACGTATCGCAGGACATAAAATATAAAACTAGTAACACTATATGAAAATGTCAGACCCAAGAATACAGTAGCACAGGCAGCCCGTCACATGTATGGACCCCTTACTCAGTGGCTCCTTATCACACCAGATGCAACACTATCTTGTTATACGGAATTCCGCAATGACTCACTTTCACATTCAGCGGAAAAAGTAGCGAATAAACTACAAAAACAAATCTCAAGTATTGACCAAAGACTAATCAAGTCAGGGACCTTTTTCCAAATAAAAATCGGTATATAAACGGTCCTTTTCAGCTAGAAAACCAGAGATACAAGAAGTCGATACTGTTCACAACAAGGTTCACTCTTATCTATATATTTGCCTCATCATTCGGATTATCCAAGGGAATTATAGGTATCATCAAAATTATAATATCGTATAGTACTCGTAATTCTACGATAGCTGACGTTATTTCATTGGTCATTTTGCATTTAATCATACTTTGTTTGCTAGAACAGGAGGAGTATTTTATAACATGAGTATAACGAATCAGAAATAAATTTCAAATGTCTCCCATAGGTAGATAAGATGACATGCATGAACACAAATCATATAATAAATCATAGATAGAATAATTACGGCTTTCTGTGAATACATAGCTGTGCGATTTATTGTTGGAATTTTGAAGAGTCATATCTCCGAAAGTATCAGCTTGTTAGAGTTGAAAATGGATTCTTATAATGAAACTGCATCTTAAACAAAACGAATTTGAAATTTTTAATGTAAACATTTTTTTTTCGTTACTCCGGAACCAACGATTTTATCCAATAACGAACTCAACCGAGATGCTCATATTTATCTCCCAAACCTACTCTGTAAATTTCAACTATTCGAGAGTTATCGTGTTAACGGCTGGCCGGATGGATTCTTGACCGGTGGGTGGAGCCAAATCGTTTAAGATCATTTTTTGGCGCTCTTTTTCCTCGGAACAGAGTACTTATCAATTTGCCCAAATATCTGTAATTTTCGAATTTTTGGCTGAAAATGGTGTCAAACGTTTTGGTTCGACTAACTGATCAAGAGCCTGATAATGTGACGAAAACTTGCTCCTTCGTCGCTTGTTTTTTAATTTCACATTCGTGTTTGAATTGGAGCCCATTCTTCTGCAACTTGTTTTAGAATATACTATTCCATCAAGTAAATACCGAATCAATCAAATATTTGTAAGTGTCAAAGTCAAGTACCAAATCAAATATTTCGTATTTCATTGACCGATTCCCTTAACCCTTTTGATACTGGAGTATATTTTACTTAAATCCCAATAATGGGTATTTAGGAACTGCAATTCACAGGTACTAAATATCTGATAATAAGTATCTATTGATTGAGAAATGAAGACAAATGTATCGTCTAAATGTACATAATCTCTTAAATAGAACTCTACAATCTGGCTTTAGATATCTCTAAAATATTTATTCCAAGCTACTGGATATTCATACACTCTAAGAAATTTTACAACACCGGCCAACACCCGCTAACACCGGCCTGATTTCCTTAGAGGTCCTGATCTTTTCAGTGTTATTTCGCACCATCCGAAATAACACCGACTTTCAGGTGTATTTTCTGCCATAATAAGTAATCAGCTTTCACACCAGACCGATTGAGATTTATCATTCGGATGAGTGTGAGGTAGCACTAGATCAATGGGGTTTAGCACTAGTTCGGTGTGAATTTGCACAAATACCGTAGTGCATTTAGCACAGGTTTAGTGTGATTTAACTTTAGTGCAGTGTGAATTTGCACTGACCCACTGCTTGTGCAATATCTTGTTCAGTGTTATTTAACACCGAATCAGATGTGTTTTAAACCCTCGGGGTGTAGGTATTATTTAGTTGAAATTTACACCATTTTCGGTGTTTTATATGATATTGTTCGTTTTATAATTTGAAACTCAATATCATATAAATCACCGAAAGGATATGAAAAGGGTATAGGTATTGAAAAAACTCTTTAGTACATATGAATTTATTATTTCAAAGATTATTTAATACACAGTTTAATTTTTTACATATAATTTGTGAAAATACAATAAAAAATAAATTTTTATAGAAATATTTAGTGATTACTGAAGCTTAAAGAGATAATCAAAACTGTTGACAAACCAATCGAACTTTTGAGGCAGCACTTTCTGGTCCAACACGACACAAAATTCTTCCAGATCAGGTGTCAATGATATAGCGCTGGCAGTTTCTTCAATTTCGCCAATTGTTTCTTCTGATGGTGAGGGTTACTGAAATTAAAACATTTATATATTAATCATATATAATCATACAATTCGAATTGGTGCCTACAAAATAATGTGAAGCTGGCAGGTCTTTATATAATTGAAAGTTGTAACTTTTCAACGTGCTTTGGACCGATAATTGACTATCAACGCTGGTTTTATTCGAAATAGATATCAAGAATTCACTCTTATCTGAAATAAAATATCCTGGAGAATAGGTTTTTGCGACAGTGTGATATACAATTAAGATACGCAATATTCTGAAAAAAATATGTTCCCTTAGACTACCTACTACAAAAAACACTCACCTGCAAGTGCTTCTTAATAAATCTTATTGATAGTTCACAAAAGGTTAGATGAATAAGCCCCATTTGTTTGAAGAACATTACGAAAATGAATTTCAATAAAGAAACTGTAATAACATTAAAAATAAATATGAAATTTGATCTAATTCAGATAATTGCACTTTTCAAATAAAGAAAATTGAGTGAAATATTTTTCACTGACAAATGTAAAATTTCAAAGTCGGCGATGGACGAATTTGTAAATCCAATCGACCAACCAACACAAATATCTCATCAAAATTTTCGGGAAAAATTGATGAAATGATGATACCCAATTACGTAGGCACCCAAAAAAATTAAATTGAACGTTCATATGTACTCACTTGCAAACAGTATTATTTCCAAACTTCCTTCGACGGCCAAAACAAATTTCTCATTATTCTCATAAGTCATAACGAATATTCTTGATGCACTTCGTTTTTCCAGATTCTCACTTCATAATGCATAATGAACCAACTTATCGTCTCCAAGGCACAAAATCAACCCTATACAACACACTGTAGTCTCCCAAGGAATTACGTGTTGTATTAGAACTAGTCAGAGTCAGAAGTATTGCGACATAACCAATCCCTGCACATTGTTGCCGGATATAATTATATTCTGATATTTTAAAAACAATCCTTTGGTTTCGCAAATATCCATTTTCCAAAATTCGATGTTTCCAATTTTGTGTAGTTGAGACGATTTTTTTATGGAATGGTGCAATGAGTAGCGATTTGTTCAAACCTGCAATGTACAATTATTTCATACTGCATACTCACTTTGAAGTCATTATTTATCAGACTATTCATGATATACTTACCACAACAATCCATATGTTTATTTTTCGTGACTAAATATATCTCTTGATTGATTGGTAACTACAAATATTCAACTATTGTTGTACTCCGAAATCATTAAATAGCAGAAAATAAATTTGTGAATCATTGAGAGCGTGGAAGAATTGATTTTCATAGTCAAGAAAGGGATACAGTGATATTTCCATTATTGATTCGAGTGTTCCGAAATAACATCAATATTGTTTGTGAGAATTCCCCATGGAAGGGTACAATTCTTCCTGTCATCTTATAATTATTAATTCTTCACAACTATCGGCGATTTCTTTATATTTAAAAGACTCAGCAGGGATATCTGTCTTTCGATAAAGAATACTTGGCAACTATGTAGCAATGAATAAGTTGACGAAATAAAGTATAACGTTCTTTTGATATTCCTGGTGCGAATTTGGATAGTTTGTAGGTCGAAAAGCACTTGTTGGTACTTTCGATGATTTCACGTGTTTTAAAAGTTATACTTGGATATACATAAAATTGATAACTGAGTGTAAAATTTGGTAATAGGATTAAATCTCTGAAATCGTTCTTTCACATTTCACCATGCAGTGCTCATTTTCACCCAAGATATCACCTATCTGACTTTTGTATGAAGAATTGGCATTAAAACTTGATGTAAACTGTGAAATTTCAAATAAATTTTATTAATTCTTGATACTGGATCTGTTTGTGATATTTTCTGTCATAAATTACACTACTGAACACAATATGATCATAATAACGAAAATATTGATATGAATGTGACATTCTAGTGGTAAATTGCATCGACAATATTCTTGATAGTATGAAATCAACATTCACACTGAGATTTTTTTTAGAGTGTACGAATATAATAAACCTGAAAGAGGGATCGTTCGTATGGTTGACATCATTCTGGAGTAATTCGTCGGAATTTAACTAGCATAAAGATTTTTTTCTCATTCTTAAAACATTATTTTTATTAAACCTCTAAGAAGACTCTGGGTTGGAAGTTCCAGAGATTTTTTTTATTCGCTTTTCCCTGTTCCCTTCCCCAATACTCCCCGTTGAAGAGTATAATCGATACCATTTCAAATTTAACGAGGACGTGTGTAGGTGACGTTTGACAGTGTTGGGAAATCTCCGAAGTGCGTTCTAATTCGAGTTTCTAAAAATACCTAAGTACAGACTGTTATTTTCCGATTGGAAATCGTTATGGAATATCCAATTAGGGAAATCCTTACAGCTTGAACCGATACAAATAAAAGCAATTTTATGTCATCAGTTATCCGATTTCAACAAATTCAAACGTCATAAGGATGTGGAAGAATCCCGAGAGTATTCCTTGGTTTTATTTCTGTACCAGCTGTGCTCGCAACTTCGTCCGCTAGGTTGTGGTTGTGAATGTGGATTTGAATATCGATGTGGATGTGAATTCGAATGCAGATGCGGATATGAATGTGGATGTGACTAAAAATCGCAGCAAAGCTTCTCTATAGACGACATTAGATGTATTGTCGTCGGGGATCACTCACGCGTGACAAAGCCACATAAAGCTGACCTTGCAAAAAACAGCTAACAGTTAAATCCACAATTTTAACCCATCCTACCCGCATGGGAATATATTATAAGATATTGCAAGGCATTATAAGCTCGGTGTGTTTCGTAAATACGTTGCAAGCGATCGCAATACAATGTCACGTCTATCGCTTTCCTGATCTACTATGACTACAACAACTTCATCTGCGACAGGAGCATCATATCATCCACGATGTTCTGATGCAGGACGTCTATCATCCTTAATTACAACTTTGTAGCCGTTATTTTGACTTCGTGAGATAGACTCTAATGTGGCTTTAAAGCTTCTGATATACGGATTTACTTTGTGTAACATATTTCGAAGTTGAGATATAAGGCTGATGTTTAGATCTGGAAAAAATTCCGTTTCGTATGTTGGCCTGTTCATTATAATTTGATACAAAATAGATTTGTAGAAATCTTGGCTTGTACCTTGAAAGTTAGCATAAATGGTCCCTCCGTAAGTTGTTTGCCGCCAAAAGTCTTTTCTCCATTGTAAAGCATTACAAAAATGGCAAAATACCTCCATACATTCTACTGATACGAATCCAGAGTGATCTATTCTGGGCGTATATACAGAAATCCTACTTTCTCCTTTGTACCCATCATCTTCTCGCCTATTATTCGAGACTATCGAATTTCATGACATTCTATCATGTCTATGTGTTTCATGTCTGCAGTTTCTTCGTTCTCTCTCTCTCTATCTCTCTCTCTCTCTACATCTCTCTCTCCCTCTACATCTCTCTCTCCCTCTCTCTCTCTACATCTCTCTCTCTCTCTCTCTCTCTACATCTCTCTCTACATCTCTCTATACATCTCTCTCTACATCTCTCTCTCTCTCTCTCTCTCTCTCTCTCTCTCTCTCTCTCTCTCTCTCTCTCTCTCTCTCTCTCTCTCTCTCTCTCTCTCTCTCTCCTCT
This sequence comes from Halyzia sedecimguttata, assembly GCA_937662695.2. Taxonomy (NCBI): domain Eukaryota; kingdom Metazoa; phylum Arthropoda; class Insecta; order Coleoptera; family Coccinellidae; genus Halyzia; species Halyzia sedecimguttata. The sequence goes on along the minus strand of OW569411.2, from coordinate 136,341,382 downwards.
CTCTCTCTCTCTCTCTCTCTCTCTCTCTCTCTCTCTCTCTCTCTCTCTCTCTCCCTAAATGAACAAGAGTGCTTGAACTCCTGACGTTACGAGTACTTTTAAAATTCTTCGTTTCCGATCCCCAATATATTTTCAATGCATCAATGCGTCATTCTTAATTTAATGCCCCACTATTGCCACGATAAGTTTCGAACGAAAAAAATTGGTTCAAGCACTGACGTGAAGTCAGAAGCTTTTGCGCGTATGTTCTATTGTCCATTCTTCTGTATTGGACACCCTTAATCGAATTTACCATGGTAAATTATGTTGTCCATTCTCCTGTATTGGACACTCTTAATTCAAATTTACCATGGTAAATTCGAATTAAGTGTCCAATACAGGAGAATGGACGACATAATTAACCATGGTAAATTCGATTGAGGGTGTCCAATACAGAAGAATGGACAATAGAACATACGCGCAAAAGCTTCTGACTTCACGTCAGTGCTTGAACCAATTTTTTTTTCGTGATTTTTTTTTTTGATTTTCTGGAGGCGTGGTTCTTAAAATTTTTTTTTTCGTCATTTTTTTCAAATTTTCTAGGAGTACGGTTCTTACAGAATTTTAAACACGTCTTTGTGTTGATTTTCTACTACTAGTTACCAAGCTTCAATTCAATCGAATATTTATTTTTTGAGTTATCAAGGAAACAATATTCCAGGTGGATATAACTCGGAAACCGTTGAACCGATTATGCCCAAAAACGAACTCAACTCTCCCTTTCGGATACGCAACCTACCCTGAAAATTGCAAGTCCCTATCTCCTTTGGTTCGAAAGTTATCGAGGCAACGGTCACCCATCTACTGAACTCACACAAGAATGCTCGAATCTCCAACAATATTCAACCGATCGTGTTAAAACTTGAAACTTGGTAGTAGAGTTAGGTTATGAAGGCTCTTGCAAAATTTCAGCAATTTCAAACGAATAGTTACTGATATATAGAATATTTTTTTTTTTTATTTTCAATGATTTATTAAAAATTTTCTACAAATGCTATCCTCACCAAATTTTGCAAACGTTTTCGCGTTGGCTTTCTACAACTAATAACCATCTTTGAATTCAATCGGTTCAGTATTTTTTGAGTTAATGAGGAACAAAAAATCACCAAATTTCAGAAAATTTCAGATGGCTATAACTCTAAAACCGTTTGGCTGATTATGCTCATAAACAAACTCAAATGGCGCATTCAGATGCACAACCTAACCTGCAATTTTCAAGCCGCTATCTCTTTCCGTTCTCAGGTTATCGTGACAACAAAAATATTTTTTAACAATTTTTTTAAAATTTTCCAGCCATACGATTCACCCCAAATTTCACAAACGTGCTTAGCTTTATATTCTACAACTACTCACCAAGTTTCAATTCGATCGGATTCATATTGGTTGAAAACAAAATTATTACTCGGAAACCACTGAGCCGATTATGCCCATTAACGAACTTGTTCGTCGTATTGTGATGCGCCACCTACCCTGAAAATTTCAAGTCGCTAGCTCTTTTTGTTCTCAAATTATCGTGGCAACGGACGGCCGGACGGACAGGATCAAATTTGACCTCGAATTCTTCATTGGGGAGTCGAACTGAATCGTTTGAGACCAATTTCGTCAAAAAATTCGAAAGTTACAGAGATTTGGGCAAAACTATAACGCGATGTTCCCCAGAACATACGCGCAAAAAGATAGCTACTTGAAAATTTCAGGTTCTTCCGGTCGAAAGTTATCGAGGCAATAGACGGGCAGACATAATTTATTTTCGCCTACAATTCTTCATCAGTGAGTCGAATCTAATCGATGAGTCCATTTTCGGCAGAAAATCGCAGACATTTGTGCAAAATGATATCACGCTGTTTCCTAGAATATGCTCGCAAAAATTAGAAGGAAATACTAACATAACTTTTGGTTGGAATCAACAAATGTGATCGTTATTGTGACGAGTGTATTTCTTCGACGCAAATTCGAGCAGTGAATGCTGGCTCATGAAAGGGTTGCACAAAATTCCCAGAACAGAAAAACAAAAAAAAAACGTCTTGATAACCAGGTATATTACCCCGAATAATCACCAACGTGTATGAAGCGTGTACAGACTAACGATCCGAAACGATATTCGGTCCGATTCTGACTGCAGCCTCCACAATTTCGTCCGGCTTTTCATGGAATATCCACTCAGCAGAACGAGAAACGACAAGAGTCACGAATATTAAATATCTATACAGATACTTCATTCTACCTATCCTAAAAAGCGATACATGTAACTGAAGAGGAGATTGAACATTCTCCTGCTCATATTTCAAATTAACGATCCGGAATATTGGCTTTATGCGGCACTGTTATCTCCCAGCGTCAACTTATCTGAAAGGGGAGCTCGTTTTTCGCTTTTTCTGGAGGCATCCTACTAATTTCGGCAGCCTTTCATCATTTCTGTATGGGAGATTGCGTTTTGAGGTATGGCAAATGAATACACAGGCTGTCCGCAACTCCATATTCAGTAGAACACCAATTGATAAATTAGCCATTGAGAACCTAATAAGCAGGTTTTTATCTTGCATATATGCTCTTACGTTCTGGACGTTCAATGATAACACATCGGATATTAATTTTTCGGTATACAGTGTAGAAAATCAAAATGGAATAAATTCATTATCTTAGTTACTGCACATATTTGTGGAAAATCTCAAAACCCGTCAAATTTAAATTTTAAATTATCATTCTTCTTTGTAAAAATGCGAACCCTACCTTCAACCCCCATCGAAAGACAGGTACAACCCCCAATTTTTCAAATAGCAAGTATCGGCTTGTGATACATCGTTTGAAATATCTCGTCATTCTCTGTTTAGAAATGTTATCACTTCCATGTTTATTGCAAAAATCAAATTAGAAAAAAATAAAAACAAGTGATCAACGAAATTTGGTACAATATCAAAGACTAAAATTTGTTACAAAATGCAGCAAAAAAATTATGAATGTTAATAAAGTAGATGTTCAAAGTGTTCACCGCGAACGCCTTGGCAAAATCCTAACCTCAAATAAAAATTTCTTTCAACATTATTCAACATCTCAGGGGCATTATTCGATCTTTTAGGTCATTCAAATCCAGGGGTTAAGTTTTGTACACAATGATCTTCACATACCCCCATAAAAAGATATCTAATGGGGTAAGATCAGGGGATTGCGTTGACCATTCGATCGTTCCTCGTCTTCCTATCCACCGATTTGGAAATATTGCATCGAGGTACTGTCGGACATTGCGTTAGTAATGTGGTAGTGCTCCATCCTGTTGGAACCATATCGTATTCCGTGGAGCTTGAGGATTTCGTTGAGCATACATTTGCCAAAGTTGGAGCGACAACATTTTGAAGTAGTGCTAAATATTAATCGTCATTCAAATTGACCTCCAATGAAAAATGGGTATGGGGTTTCGAACATTTCCTGCCCAAACATTAACCTCTTGAGGGAATTGCGTGTGTTCCTCTCTCATCCAGTGAGGATTTTCGGTAGACCAATAGCAGCAATTTTGACGATTAGCATGGCCGTTGAGAGAAAAAATGCTTTCATTAGAAAACACAACGTCTACTAATTGAATAATATTGTTTTCCAACATGTCCATCATTTATTTACAAAAATTAGTTCACCTATCAAAATCATCTTCCCAGAACTCCTGGGTAGGTATCATTTTATATTGATGCATTTTATTTTCTTTCAACATGTTTAGATAGATTTATGGTTAACATTGAATGCTGTGGAGGCATCTCTACTCGATTAATGTGGTTTTTCTTCAAATTCAAGCATCACATCTAATCTAACATCCTCACATAGTGTATTAACAATTAGTTTTTTTCAATTTGCCTTACATGCTCAAACTCGCGAAACTGCTTCTCTATTTTACTCATTATCCCTTGGCGGAAGTTAATGAAATTTAAACACAGATTAGACAATCTTTAAACTACAATTTACGAACACAAAACAATTCGCGAAGGCGTTCTGAAGAAACTAACATTGCCACAGAAAGTGTTTTACGTAGTTTTCATGGTACCATCTGGAAAACACAATGTTATGGTTTTTTTCATTTTCTCATCTTGAACGCAAATAAGTTTAGTATTATTGTAATAATAATTGGAAATATTCAAGGGAATATTATAATGAATTTCGATAATCACATGATTTTATTTTTTCTATCTTGAGTTTTCAATAAACATGAAAGCGATGAAATTGCTGAATAGAGAATGATGCGACATTTCAAACGATGTATCACAAGCTCAGCTTCCAATTCAAATAATAGTTGTACATGTCTTCCGAAGGAGGTTGAAGGTAGGGTTCACCTTTTTATGAAGAAGAATAACAATTTAAAATTTGAATTTGACGTGTTTCGGGATTTTCCATAAATATGTACAGTAACCAAGATGATAAATTTATTCCATTTGGCTTTCGCATACTGTATATATTGGCCAACATATATTCCTAGTACACTACACTAGTAACTACAATCTTGTCTACTACAAACTTTGTCGTCTGAAATATGTTTCAGTAACGATGTTTCCATCTTCTGAGTCGAAGATCTTAGTGTTGCAGAAATGGTGCGAGTCTGCATGAAGAGGGCAAATATTATTTCACTCATCAGCGGTGGTAGTAGTCGATACGGAAACCTAATCCTGTTAAGGAACCTCGCAATCTAAATTCGGTTACAAGAAATTCGCTTCCCGTGAATATTGAGTTATGTCAGATTTGCATAAATAACTCCATTTACACTATTTACGCTGACTGCCTCCATCCGTTCGTCCTCGGCAGGAGCAAAGGTCGGAAGAAGTTCATAAAATGACATCTTTCTCATTTTCAAATATTGAATGTCTGTTGAAGAGGATATATTTAATAAATCGATATAGCTCTGCGAGTGAAAAATACAGATGAATCTATTCGAAAGTTTTCTCATTCGCCTAATATTAATACAATTAGGAAGCTTTCGAGATGGCCAAATTTTCGGTTCACATATTTTCTTGATTAATAGGTCATAGGATTCAATCGTTAACTGCGTTGTGAAGTGAAATCGACCACTGCTGAAGCCTTTGAAAATGGTAAATGGAAAATGGTAATTGGAAAAGTATGAAAATATAACAAAAATTTAAGGAAAATAATTGAGGGGCGATCTGAGGTCAGGAAGTGGAATGGGTTGAGTTTGTAAGAGTAAAAACGGCTTATCTCGATTTCCGGCAAAACTACAAGTCCTATGGAAAGAAATTAAATAGCAAACTTGTAGGTAATACAAAGATCTACAACTTTTTTGTGTAGGTATACTTTTTTCAGATAACCTCAAAATTTTAGTGAAAAATTCTAATAGCCAAGTTTTGTTTTTATTTTTATCATACGTAAAAGCACAAGAGCTTTTTTTTATTGGATAAACTTTTATTTTTTACGAAAACTAGATTGCTGAGAAATTTAACGAGAACAAACGAACTGATAAAAACTCGACAGCGAAGCTGGAGAGTTTTTATAAGTTTCGTTTGTTCGAGTTTAAATTGCTTGAAAGCAATCTAGTTTGAGTTTACAAAATAGAAGTTTATCCGATCTTAAAAAAATGCTCGAGTGATTTTTAGCTAGATAAATTCACGAATCGAGATAATAAGAAATAATATATTGTTATGTTGCTAGGATACGAGCCAGTACGGCTTGATTTCGAGCTGGAGAGTGTTTTATCGCTGTAAAAAACGATGCAGCTTTTTTATCGATGTCAAAGTGATATAAATGCGATGCTCAAATAGACATTTTATTGTAGGAGTGAATTTATCTTTCAAAAAATTATTTTTTTTTAATTCAAAATAATATCCATTTTTTCACCTTATTTATTTTATGATCAGAATATCTGCTTTTTTAAAAATAAAAAAAATGGTGTACAAAAATGAGGTAAATTTTCTCAAAAATCATCAGTTAATGTTAAAACCTATTTAATGAGATATCTACAATATTTTGAGAAAGCCGTAGAATCTTCTATAAATCATATTATCCTATATAAAGTATATAACTGGAACTCACGATGTAGGGTTCTCAATCCAACAAAAGTATAATTTATAGATAGAATAATTATAGTAGTACAGCATTCCGTGGAATAATAGAAGTACGATTCATTATTGAAAATTTGAAAAATTATATCTTCGAAAGTGTTAGCTTGTTAGAGGTGAAAATAATAGCAATGAATTTTTATGGTGAAATTGCATCCTAAAAAAAATTGAATTTGAAATTTGTAATATAAAATAATTTTTTTTTGTTACTCCGAAACCATTGAGCCGTTTTTGCCCAATAACGAACTTAGCCGAGATATCTATATCCTAAACCTACTCTGAAAATTTCAACAGTCTAGCTTATTCCGTTCGAGAGTTATCGTGTTAACGGAGGGCCCGCTGAACCGGCCGTCCGGACTGGACCGAACTGGCCGGACAGAATTGATTTTGACCTCGGACTCTTGATCAGTGAGTCGAACCAAATCATTTAAGACCATTTTCATCCAAAAATTTTAAAATTACAGACATTTAGGCAAATTGATAAGCACTCTGTTACGAGGAACAAGAGCGCCAAAAACAGTGTTATAATTATTACTTCTTCATCGGAATTCATCAAAGCATAGAAAAACACCAGACACACAATCCCTCGAAAATTGAAGAACTCTCACCTGATTCGTTCAGAATAACATCAATACTAAAATCATATATATCAGAAAAATTAGAAGGAATCGAAATAATCAAATACAATATACTCTACATTATGTTCTGAAAAATGGTGTTCAAAACTATATTAACCAATTTCAAGCTGAATTCATTACGTTGTATTTATAATTCACCAAAATCAACTTTACTAACTCAAAACCATATTTAAAATCACACACCACCAAAACCTGACGATATATTCACAAATAAATACACAAAAAATGGTTTCAAGCCCTGTGGCCAGGAGCTTTCTGGAGCTCTAGTTCAAACAGACAAATTATATCTCCGAAAGTATTGGTTTCTCAGAGTTGGCAATTTAATCAATGTATTCTTATGAAAGAACTGCATCATAAAGGAAATTAAATTCAAATAATAGTTTATTTATCAAGATTAAATGAGCAATCTGAGAATGAGAACTGCACCATGGAAGAAATCAAATTAAAATAGCTGAAATTAATTTGACTCTCTCTTATAGACTTAGAACTTAGAAGTACGTACGATTCATTATTGAAATTTAGAAAAATCATATCTCCGAAAGTATTAGCTTGTTGGAGTTGAAAATGATATCGATGGATTTTAATGGTGAAACTGCATCTTAAATAAAAATTACAGACATTTGGGCAAATCGATAAGCACTCAGTTCCGAGGAACTAGAGCGCCAAAAAGTGTAATTCCCTTTCCGGGATTTTAGCCCGCCTTCTCTCGTTCCGAAACCGAAAACCCGACTGCATAGACCAACCGGCTATCGGGCTCCTCGTACGATCTTGTCGATCTCCGGTATTAGAATAAAACGTCGGTACTTACCTGGGATATATATTCTTAATTTTCACTTTTCGACGTAAAATCGCCACATGGGGGTTTATTTGACGGTTTTTTACCCTTGTCTCTCTAAGTCGATTTTAACGTTTCTCGAACCAACTATTAGCAAGGAATTAGACAATGTCATGTCTCAGGAAAATAAGTTGACATTATGATAATTCATACATAGAATAATTATATAATTCTGTGAAAACGTAGAAATACGATTTATTATTGTAATTTTGAAAAATCATATCTCCGAAAGTATTAGCTTGTTAGAGTTGAACATGATATCATTGGGTTCTTATGGTAAAACTGCTTATTGAAAAAAATTTAATTTGGAAATTGTTGTGTAAGAAAAAAAAATGTTTTTTGTTACTCCGAAACCATCTGTCCGATTTTGCCCAATAACGAACTTAGCTGAGATATTTATCTCCCAAACCTACTCTGAACATTTCAATTGTCTAGTTCATTCCGTTCGAGAGTTATCGTGCCTACGGCCGGCCGGCCGGACAGAATGAATTTCGACCACGGATTCTTGATCAGTGAGTCGAATCAAATCGTTTAAGACCATTTTCATCGAAAAATTCGAAAATTACAGACATTTGGGCAAATTGATAAGCACTCGGTTCCGAGGAACTAGAGCGCCAAAAACAGTGACGGGTTTTACACCGTTACAAATTTCAATCTTGATGGGATCAGTAGTTTTGCAAATATTGGGAAAATGAAAAGTCGAATCCATCCATCAGATTCTTCCCATTCCTGAATTGACCAGCGACATCAAGCCTAACTTGCAAATTTTAATTTTCAGTAAGTCGAATTGAGTCGTTCACGACCATTTCCATCTCAAAATTAGAAAACTACAGACATTTTAGCAGAATGATAGTGCCCTGTTAAGCATAAATAAAACACGAGACATATTATTCAATGGTTTTTTAACTTATGAGCACTTGAATAATGAGAGAATAGTGAAAAATTATTTAATTTTACCGGAAAATCAGAGCATGTGTTTACTAGCCTTGTACTCTGCGAATTTTCTGTGCCGATTAATCAACAACTTGCGACTATATCGCACAAGATATTCGGTAATCCAAACTGAATTCCTTGGAACACTTTTATGCTTAAATTCCTTTTTTTGCTTTCACTGCTCTTCGCGAAAAAGTAAACTTCCTGGTTATCATACACAAACCAAGTCCATTATTGTGAAGAGCTTCGAGGAAAATAACGTAACCAGGTTAATTCCTAACTATGAACAATAATCTGGCTACTTGCAGTTTCCTTGTAATGTTCCAGGAAGTTTGCAACTCTGAGCTTCCTACAGTTCCCCAATGTGCTTGGCATTTGTTGTTGTTTCAAGCGTCCAAACACATAGCATTTCTTGATTAAAATGCTTACTCGCTAGAGTGTATACGAGTGGTTATTCTACAATGAGATACAAGCATCAGAATTTAGCACATTTCATTTAAATGAGAATTGATAGCTGGAATAGAACAACATTCAGTTCATTATTTCAGGCTGGTTAATATTACAGGAAAACGAATACCATTCCAGACATTTTCACAGACTTTATTTGTAGTTTGAATTACAAAATGGATGGAATACACTCCTAATTTCAACAAGGATTTATGATTTCTTCTTCAGGAGTACCTATCACTTCTGTCCAATTTTTAGAATTATTATCCACTTTTTCCACATTTTGAATAGATTCTGGCAAATAGATATTGTGTTCAAGGTTGCAACTTTGAACAATTTATGAAAAACCAATTTCTTCATCGAAACATTTTCGAAAAAAAATAAACGTAAAAAATTACACTTGGCTCGAGTCTAATAATCTGCTGTTAAAAGAGGGGCTCTATTAATGTTTCCGAATTTTATCAATTACACCCGGCCAACTGAGATCGGTTTGAGGGGAAATCGCCATTATTATTACGGAAAATTCGAACTTTTTAGTGAAGCGCTTTAAGTACACTTGTTTGGAGTAACAATTTAGATCCATATTCCATTTCAGGTCGGAAAACCATCAATTTTTTTCTCCATTTTTGCTCATAACTCTTTTAAAAATGAAATTATTACCTAATGGATTTCTTTTCGGTGACTACACTACATTAGTGTCAGCATGAATATGATTGTAACTAGTAAATTCTGTTTGAACTCAGTTTTTCGACATTTGTTGGAATTTTCCCCCAAAAGTTGTTTCAAAGTGGTGCAAATTAGCTCCTATTTATTATTCTCGTCATTAAAATACCTCAATTTCAAATTCAATTCACGTATGAGGAACCCAGGAATACAAATCTTGCTGCAAATTGACAATTCATAGCTAGATTTTTGATTGAAATAAAATTTGGTGATCAATATTCATCTATTGTTCAATTTCAATGCCAGTAAATTATTTTCTATGATCACAGATTTGTGAAAATTCGAACGAAACTAAGTTTTTTATTTCCATGCTGAGATAATATCTAATTTCACAAATAACGAGATTTCAGAAATGTCATTATTGTTGCCTCAACGTCACAACTATCCAAGAAAGACAGTTTCCATAGCAGCATCGGATATCACTTCATAATTTTCAAATCAAAATATTCCGAAAACGGTACACAGTATCGAGTTTTACCAAGAGTAGGTACCTTTTTGGTGTAGAATTAAATGATATTTGAGTTCACTAGAAATGTTGCTTAATAAATCTAATATTAAAAATTGGTTCAAGCACTGTCGTGAAGTCAGGAGCTTTTGCGCGTATATTCTATTGTCCATTCTCCTGTATTGGACACTCTTAATCGAATTTATCATGGTGAATTCTATTGTCCGTTCTCCTCTATTGGACACTCTTAATCGAATTTACCATGGTGAATTATATTGTCCGTTCTCCTGTATTGGACACTCGAATTTACCATGGTAAATTCGATTAAGTGTCCAATACAGGAGAACGGACAATATAATTCACAATGGACAATAGAACATACGCGCAAAAGCTCTTGACTTCACTTCAGTGCCTGAACCAATTTTTTTTTTCGTCATTATATAAAATTCTCATTTTTTGGCGCTCTAGTTCCTCGGAACTGAGTGCTTATCAATTTGCCCAAATGTAATTTTCGAATTTTTCGATGAAAATGGTCTTAAACGATTTGGTTCGACTCACTGATAAAGAATCCGTGGTCGAAATTCATTCTGTCCGGCCGTAGGCACGATAACTCTCGAACGAGAGCTAGAGAGTTGAAATTTTCAGAGTAGGTTTGGGGGATGAATATCTCGGATAAGTTCGTTATTGGGCAAAATCGGACAGATGGTTTCGGTGTAACAAAAAAAAATTTTTTTTTTAAATAACAAATTCCAAATTACAATTTTTTTAATAAGCAGTTTTATCATAAGAATCCATTCATATCATTTTTAACTCCAACAAGCTAATACTTTCGGAGATATGATTTTTCAAAATTTCAATGTAAAACGTATTTCACAGATTGATATAATTATTCTATGTATGAATTGTCATAATGTCAACTTATGACATGACATGATATTATCTAATCAATCGAAGAATTATGAGAATAAAGTGTATTCCGAAATGTGAGCGAAGTGAGAAAAATCTCTGTTATTTGCTCCGAAATTAGTTTTTCTCAGAAAAGTCTTGCATTTCGGAACCGAAGAGATCTGAGAGTAGTGAGACTGCTTTTCATCCATAGACGAATGCTCAGTTCTCTCAATTTATGACGGGACTGACAGAAGGGAATATTGTAACTTCAAAAATATTGGGGTTGAAATACTCGTATTTTAGCGATGCAACGGGGACCTCACCCGAAAATGTTTGAAAATATTACGTAAATATTGAAAGCATAATTCTGTAGTTCGAGAGAGGAGAAAATGTGGTGAACGTAGATCAGGAAATTTTTGATCGATTACAAGGTAATTTTTTATTATTACTTATATTCTTTTATACATGTTTTATGGAATACCTACTATTTGTAGGTACTTTAAACCTGTTTTGGGCAATTGTCATACGAAACTTGTTTTTTTGGCGCTCTAGTTCCTCGGAACAGAGTGCTTATCAATTTGCCCAAGTGTCTGAAATTTTGGAATGTTTGGCTGAAAATGGTCTCAAACGATTTGGTTCGACTCACTGATCAAGAATCCGAGTGCGAAATCGATTCTGTCCGGCCGGCCGACCAGCCGTAGGCACGATAACTCTCGAACGAAAGGAGTTAGCGGATTGAAAATTGCAAGGTGGTTTTGGAGCGTAAATATCTCGGACAAGTTCGTTAATGGGCGAAATTCATCAAGGGGTTTCGGAGTAATGGCCAATTAAAGTAAAAATATTTTTTTAAAATATTTTTTTAAAATATTTCCGAAACCGATCACTCGATCTATCTGAAATTCAGCATCAAATTGTAGAATCATGACCTTTATACGCATGTGAAGTTTTGTATTGACCAGATAACCGCAAAGTGTCAAAAAAAAATTGAAAATGTGGTGCAGTTCTCATTCTCATGATTGCTCATTTAATCTTGATAAATAAACTATTATTTGAATTGAATTTCCTTTATGATGCAGTTCTATCATATGAGTACATTGATATAATTCCCAACTCTGAGAAACCAATACCAGATATAATTTGTTTGTTTGAACTAGAGGGCCAGAAAGCTCATGTCCACAGGGCTTGAACCCATTTTTTTTTTTAATTTTCAAAAATTTTCTAGGGCTACGGTTCTCACAAAATTTAACATACTCCCTTATGTCGATATTCTACAACTAGTCTCCAAGCCTCAATTCGATCAAGTCTATATTTTTGATTTATCGAGGAAATAATATTCCAGGTGGGTATAACTACGAAACCAATGGACCGATTATGCCCAAAAACGAACCTATCTCTCCCACCTATGGGATATACCTATGGGATGTGCAACGTACCATGAAAATTGCAAGTCTCTATCTCCTTGCGTTCGAAAGTTATCAAGCCAACGTTCACCCATCCAGCCACTGAACTCACACAAGGCTGCTCGGAACTCCAACAATATAGACCCGATCATGTTCAAACTTGGAACTTGGCAGTAGAGTTGGGTGTTGAAGGCTCTCGCGAAATTTCAGCGATGTCGGAGGAATAGTTTCTGATATATAGAATTTTTTTCAATGATTTTTAAAAAAATTTGGAGTTTTATCATCCTCATGAAATTTTGCAGGTATTCTTGCGGTGGTATTCTACAATTGACAACCATGCTTCAATTGGATCGGTTTTATATTTTTCTAGTTATTGAGGAATTAACATTCAAATTTCAAATGGGTGTAACTCCAACAACATTTGGCCGATTATACCTATAAACAAACTCAAATATCCCGTTCATATGCACAACCTTACCCGAAAATTTCAAAGTCACTATCTCTTACCGTTCTCAGTTTATTGTGACATAAATAATATTTTTTGATAATTTTTTAAAATGTTCTAATGATCCGATTCACACAAAATTTCACAAGCGTGCTTAGTTTTGCATTCTAAAACTACCTACTAAGTTTCAATTTGATCGGACTTGTATTGGTTGAAAACAAAATTATTACTCGGATACCGTTGGGACGATTATGCCCATTAACGAACTTGTCTGTCGTACTGGGATTCGCCACCTACCCTGAAAATTTCAAGTCGCTATCTCTTTACGTTCTTAAGTCATCGTGGCAACGGGCGGCCGCGAATTCTTGATCAGGGAGTCGAACCCAATCGTTTGAGACAATTTTCGGCGAAAAATTGGAAAATTAGAGACATTTGTGCAAAATGTTAGCACGATGTTCCCCAGAACATACGCGCAAAAAGTTATGTTCAATACTACTTGGTACGAACCGTGTAACTAGCGCCCTCTATGAGAGTCAGACATAAAAACAAATTCATTGGATGTATCAGCTTCCAAAACATATTCGTATAAAATGTCATTACAACGTTGCCAGTAGTTTCGGCAAAATCGTGTAAGATGTGTATAGATTTTTTTTCTTCAATGCCCTTTATCATGAATAAATAATTTTTTTTACTAGACAAACCACTAGACAAACCTTTTTTTGAAACACCCTGTATATCGTGGACCAAAATTTATGGGAACATTTTGGCTCAAAATTAAACGGAGAATAACATATTTAAGCATGTACATCTAATCCAGAAACACCATGAGTAAATATAAAATTTCTGCTTCTGTGTTTTATCGCAGTACTCGCTTCGATCAGAAAAGTTTTATCATTCGAAAACCGGTCAAAACGTACCTGATACCCGAACTATTGATTGATATTCGATTTACTTACTACCAAAGTTGTTATAGTATTGATGCGAAGCGGACCAATCTTGAAATTGAACTCTTCGTCTGACGTTCAAAAACATATACAAGATAAATCGATTGTTACAAATTGGCAAAGGTCTCGTTACTTCAATAATGGAATTAGGTGTGTAGAAAGGTGGATAGACGTCTTCAGTTACAAGAAGGATACTGTTTGATAGATTGACGCCACAAGAACCTCATCATTCCTCATAATTGAAGTTCGAACTTGAGCTCGGACCTCAAATACTAAGAGTTCAATTACAAACAAAATATCTTGGCGGACGATATTTGTTGATTGAAAATACAGAGACGAGCTCGCCGGCACCCACTGTTGAATTTCAACATAACCCAGAGTATAGTTTTCAAGTATTCGGAATCTAATGAAGGTCTGGGTACTAAGTACATTCTCTAACCAACAACTATTCAGTTTAATTCACAGGATGATTCATTGGAAAATGCGTATACATTACGGGTAGATGTAGGACACCGAAGTGCTCCTAAATAACCTCTATTTTCTTTCGTTCTTTATAATCAAGATACAGTGTGATTTAATTATGTTTCCCATTTTTACAATTAATCATAACTCATGAACCACCCTATACATTTGTGTACTATTTTGTTCGTATGGTCTTTGTCCGCAGTGGTGTCGAGTTGAAACAACACCCTGATGTATATCAATATTTTAAAATTTGGAAGAGCAGAAAACAATGAGTGAAACTAAATGTATTTGGTGTTTTCGCATACAACTCTATTACTTATTAACACAAAATATTAAAAAAATTAATTGTCCCCATATGGTTCTTTTCCAGCTATCTAATCTATAGACGCATCCATAATTTCTTATTCTCCTAATTGTAATAAACAAGCGCGCCAAATATGAAATCATCCATATCGAAATTAAAAGTTCTGGACTCTCTCGAAAACAAACAGATGCTGACCGATCACCTGGACTGAACTTCTCCAAGCAATTCCTATTTGCCTGCATGTTCTAGGGAACAGCGTGCTATACGATTTTGCCCAAATGTCTGTTATTTTCTGTTTTGTAATTCAACTCTATTTTATAACTCAAAAATACAGATTCGATCGAATTGAAACTTGGTGATTAGTTGTAGAATGCCAATGCGCACATTTCGGCAAAATTTCGTGAGGCTCGTATCACTACAAAAAAAAAGTTTCTTCGAAAATGTTGTATTTCAGAAACTGCCTGTCAAATTCCGCTGAAATTCTACAGAAACCTTCAAGCTGACATTATCCAAACCTGAATTCAGCTCGATCAGATTAGTATTTCAGCAATTATTGTAGAAATAAAATTCCGTACTGGTGTCTATTTCTTCTGAAATTTCAATCGAATCAAGAGCCGAGTTTCCTTAGCTGTTGTTTTCGAGTTATTGAAGAATCAATACAACAATTAATAGAATCGATATACAATTAATAGAATCAACAAAACAATTAATCGAATTTTTGTTTCTTTAATTTATCAATGAGGTTTAAATTACTAATATATTCGCTACTTCAATTTATTGAGAAATCATGTAATCAAAACCATACAAATAATTATTTTTCTATCCATTCCTTTTATACTCTTCAGTTGCTTTCATTATCTGACGAACATCTTCTCCGACGAATGAAAACTAAAAAATCGACAAAATTTTTTACAAATGGTTAATCATTAATCATTCAGCAACATATTCCCTGATTCCATGCAATATAGAGATATTTCCAAATGGATAATTATTATATATTTAATTCAGACCGTCCGTTTAGGTCAACTTACTATTATAGCATGAAACTCCTATGCGATTTCGAATTGCACTTCCGCCACGTGTTCCATCAAAATTACAGTTCAAAAACAAAATTTCAGAATTATGCTTTCAATACCATCTCATCCGCAAAAAGGTGAACTTTTCGACAAGGATTATACATACCTATACAAAGTTTTAAACTCTTTCTTCGCTGTTTGAATAGGTAAGAGTATGTGGGGGGGAATTTCAAGGTAATTTCACTAGAAATGACGGGGAGAACCAAAGTTTTCATTGCTCACCATAATTAACCTTTCTTTGATCGTATACCTGGCACCTCCGCCAATTTGCAACGCGATGTGTAACTTCCTAATAATCTTACAAAGTTTTGTCGCTATTGGATGAACGGTATGGCAATGCATAAAATACGATTATAACACTGATTTTTATATATTAGAGTATATGTAGATTTTGGTATTCCTTCGGAATATTCGACTGAATCACTATATTTTGTCTAATATCCACAGGTTCATAAGAGGAATAACTGGCTCCAACGGTAAATACTTCCTCTGTGTCTGGATAACAGGTAGAAATGCAATGAATTGTTTCATAATATCTGCTCTTTTGTCAAACATAAGCTGCATTGTCATCGCTATAATACACTCTATGATACATAACTCTTGGCATATTATCTTCTCAAAAAGAAAACTTTCGGTATCGTGCAAGGAACAAATTGTTGAAACTATATCTGTCAGATTACGCTGAAATTCGGTCGAATCCCCGCTGAGTATCTAAATCTTAGAATAGTAGTATCAAGAGCTGATAGGCGAGAGTTAAGCATTCTCGACTATCTCGTCGGAGATCCGGGTGCGAATCCAAGCTGAGTAAGTTTACTCTGTTATTTGTTTTAAAATTTGAATTTGGATGATACCCAATGCATTTTTCCACGAGTGAACGATAGAAATATGGCTTGCAGTTTCATGCATTATTTCGTGATAGTGTTTGAGGCGGGAATAGTTAATAGAATATGCGCACAAAAGCTCCGTGTTTTTTCTTAATTTTATTATCTCAGCATGTCTTGTTCCTTTCAACCCCTTCTTTCAAGACATTGTATGCTCCTAATATTGAATCACTCCAAATATAGAACACGAAGTTGCCACAGTGTGGCGAAGCAATTATATTTCTTGAGTGAATAAGTGATAAATTATTTATTGAGGATGAATTTTCATCAAGTAAAGACAGGTTCAATGAAATATTTGAATAGATTCGTTGTTGTCAAGTAATCTAGTTGCAGAAATTATTTCTTCTGGGTACTGTTAGTCACTGGGTGCATAAAAACTTGAAAAACTGGTAGCAGTGATGAGGCTGTTGTACGTAGACAGGCTCAGAAACACCTAAATAAAACAGAACGCGTCCTATACAAAACTCCAGACAACATGAATATTTCATGGCTATCACTCTGATCCTCTCTCATAGTTGAGCGGCCGTGGTGACTGCGGCTGCCATTTCACGGGTGGTAACTCTTCCCTCTGCACCCTGGATTTCTACCGGCCAGCTGCGTGTCTAAAAACCGTTCGTTCGTTCCCCGGGAGAGCAGCCGAAGTTTGTTCTGTTTGGATGATCCCCATATCCGGCAATGAAATAAACATAATCGTTCGAGGGTTACCGAATGCTATGTGAGGAGCCTACGCATTCGTGCAACTTTTACTATCTTCAACCTGGGATCATTGGAAGTATTCTGCCCGTTCTCTGCCATCCAGTCGCTTAATGAGAACAGTAAATCTTTCTCAACAGGTACGTTGAAATGATGTTAACATTTTGGGTAAGGCAGAATATTAAAAGGTTTCTTTTTCCCTTATGTTCGTGGCCTTTCTGAAAAAATAGAATAATCGGTTCTAAATTAATTATAAGAACCTTCTTCAAAATACAAAATGATCTTTTAGGTCTTTATTAACGAAAACAAAACCCATAAATGAAAAACAAAAAACTGTGTATATAATATTCCTTGTATTTGTGGTAAATCATACACAGGAGTAACATCAAGACTAGACTAGAAGCAAGAAAGTCAGAGCATAAGAATAACTTGTGAAATAGAAACAATAGAGACAGAAATAAAAAATTAGTTCAAGCTCTGTGGACAGGAGCTTTGGCACTCTTGTTCAAACCTTGACAAATTATATCTCCGAAAGTATTGCTTTCTCCTAGTTGGGAATGATATTAATGGAATCTTATGATAGAATTGCACCATAAAATAAATCAAATAAGAATCCATTGATATTATTCCCAACTCGGAGAAACCAATACTTTCGGAGTTATGATTCGTCAAAGTTTGAACAAGAGCGCCAAAGCTCCTGTCCACAGGGTTTTCCCACATTTTCAATTTGGCTTCTGTGCGTCAATTCTCGAGAATTTTCGTAATTAAATTCAAAACCTAGGTCTATGACTCATCTGATGTTGGATTTAAATACATCAGGAAATTATAATTAGACAATTCTATAGATTGAGAATAATTATTGAAATTTTGAAAAATTATATCTCTGAAAGTATTAGTTTGTTAGAGTCGAGAACGACATTATTGGATTCTTATGATGAAACTGCATCTCAAAAAAAAATGGATTTAAAATTTGTAATGTGAAATCAAATTATTTTTTTTTTACTCCGAAACCACCTGACCGATTTTGCCCAATAAAGAACTTAATCGCGATATTTATCTCCTAAACCTATCTAGCTCATTCAGTTCAAGAGTTATCATGTTAACGGCCGGACGGACGGACGGCCGGCCGGAAAGAATCGATTTTGATAAAGGATTCTTTATCAGTGAGTCGAACCAAATCGTTTAAGACCATTTTCAGCCAAAAATTCCAAAATTGCAGACATTTGGGCAAATTGACAAGCACTCTGTTCCGAGGAACAAGAGCGCCAAAAATAGCAAAACATGTATGTACAATCCAAGGAGATTAAATGATGCATTGGAGTAATACAAAGATTCTAATGACAGAACCTGATTATATTAAAAAGAAACTTAAGGAGTCAACTTGTATTTTATTGAACAGAGAATGCAATTTTGCAAATTGCCCAATTAGTATTGACCATATTTTACTAAACTTATTGAAAAAGGAGTTGGAACTTGGGAATTTCTATGTAAAGTAAAACTATGTTAGCTATGATTTTCAAATACTGTCAATGTAAAAATTCTTGAATTTCACAATAACTATCAACAAAATAATTCTATAGATTTTCAGTGAGCGTCTGACGAAGGAGTCTGATATAGACTCTGAAATGTTACGATATAGTTGTTTCTTCGTTGATGTTGTTTCGTTGTTGTTTGTTAGGCAATATTGTTCAATTGATTGCTTCTGACATATATCTTGTGTTTCTTACGCAGAAGCAAATCACAAAATAATTAATTTTTATCTATAGATATTTTTCAGAGTTTGGGAGAGAAATCCCAGAAAAAACCTTTTAATAATGAGTATACCTCCCACAGTATCCTTTAATGATTACTTAAGGCAGTATATGACAGAGGCAAAGTTGAAAGTTCGTCTG
The DNA here is from genome assembly GCA_937662695.2 of Halyzia sedecimguttata. NCBI lineage: Eukaryota > Metazoa > Arthropoda > Insecta > Coleoptera > Coccinellidae > Halyzia > Halyzia sedecimguttata. The sequence goes on along the minus strand of OW569411.2, from coordinate 136,322,290 downwards.
GTTTCTGCGACCGGACTTGAGCCTTAGAAATCATGGGACTGTGCCGAAATAATGCATATACAGTGTCGAACAGCCAACTGAAATAGATTCATTATCTTGGTTACTCTACATATTTATGGAAACTCCCGCGAAACACGTGAAATTCAAATTTTAAATTGTCATTCTTCTTCGTAAAAATGCGGACCCTCTTGAACCACCTTCGCAAGACAGGTACAACCCCCAATTTTTGGCGCTCTAGTTCCTCGGAACTGAGTGCTTATCAATTTGCCCAAATGTCTGTAATTTTCGAATTTTTCGATGAAAATGGTCTCAAACGATTTGGTTCGACTCACTGATCAAGAATCCGTGGTCGAAATTCATTCTATCCGGCCGGTCAGGCCGTCCGGCCGGCCGGCCGTAGGCACGATAACTCTCGAACGGAATGAGCTAGAGAGTTGAAATTTTCAGAGTAGGTTTGCATATCTCGGCTAAGTTCGTTACTGGGCAAAATCGGACAGATGGTTTTGGAGTAAGAAAAAAAAAATTTTTTTTTTACGAAACAAATTCCAAATTAAATTTGTTTCAATAAGCAGTTTTATTATAAGAATCCATTCATATCTTTTTTAACTCTAACAAGCTAATACTTTCGGAGATATGATTTTTCAAAATTTCAATGTAAATCGTATTTCTACGTTTTCACAGAATGATAGAATTATTCTGTGGGTATTCTATGAATTGTTATAATGTCAACTCATTTTCCTGAGACATGACGTTGTCTCATTGTCATACATTCCAGCAATCGTATAAATATGAGAATGATAATATAATATCATACTTTTTGTTGGTTGATATTTTCATGCCGATGGTCAATCCATATGATGATGGGAATGGTAATGGTAAGTTAATAATATTGAGTTCAGAATATCTCCACTAAAAACAAAACTGGAATATCGGTGTATTGGAGTAGATTTGAGGAAAGATATACATTATCGTTCATCATAGAATTGAGGAATGAATATCTCGGATGAGTTCGTTGTTGGGTAGAATTCGTCTATTGGTTTTGGATTGATAATTTTGGGCACTCTTGTTGAATTTAAATTCTTCTATGATGTTTGAATTCAATTTCTGCTAAGATGAAATTCTAAATTTCAATAATGAATCGTACTTCTATGTTTTCACAGAATGCTATAATTACCTATTCTATCTAAGCTTTATTATATGATCTGTGTTCATACTCGTACATTTCATCCTGTTCTATAAGAGAGAGTCAAATTCATTTCAGCTATTTTAATTTGGTTTCTTCCATGGTGCAGTTCTCATTCTCAGATTGCTCATTTAATCTTGATAAATAAACTATTATTTGAATTGAATTTCCTTTATGATGCATTGATATAATTCTCAACTCTGAGAAACCAATACTTTCGGAGATATAATTTGTCTGTTTGAACTAGAGCGCCAGAAAGCTCCTGTCCACAGAGCTTGAACTCATTTTTCAAATAGGAAGTACGGGCTTGTGATACATCGTTTGAAAGGTCGCGTAATTCTATATTCATAATTTTTTTCACTTTCATGTGTATTGCAAAAATCAAAATCGAAAAAAATAAAATCATGTGATTACCGAAATTCATTATAATATTCCTTCAAATATTCCCAAATATTATTACAAGAATACTAAACTTCAAGATGTGAGATAAAGAAAATGAAAAAACCCTAACATTGTGTTTTCCAGATGGTACCATAAAAACTACGTAAAACAGTTTCTGTGGCAATGTTAGTTTCTTTAGCCTTCGCCTTAGCAAATTATTTTGTGCTGATAATTTGTATTGTATAAATTGTCTAAATTGTGTTTGAATTTCAATACCTTCAATTTTGACTAATGGTTCGATTAACGGAAAGGCACGAAATTAAAATTTTACAAATGATTGGTAACGGAGATAACACCTGAACACAAAAAAAATCGATTGTTTCATGAGAAATTTCCGAATTTTGCACCTATAACCCAAGGGACAATAAGTAAAATAGAGAAGCAGTTTCACGAGTCTGGGCATGTAGGGCAGTTAAAAAAGCAGCTGCTAATACAATGAGTGGGGATGTGAGATTAGATGTGATGCTTGGGTTCTGAGAAAATCCACATAATTGGAGTAGAAATGCTTCCACAACATTCAATGTCAGCTATGCATCTATTCTATACATATTAAATCAAAATAAATGGCATCCCTATAAAATGATACTTACCCAGGAGCTCTTGGAAGATGATTTTAATAGGGGAACTCATTTTTGTGGATGACTGATGGACATGTTGGATAACAGTATTATCCAATTAGTATAGACGTTTTGTATTCTGATGAGTGCACCTTTTCTCTCTAAGTCCACGCTAATCGTCGAAAATGCCGCTACTGGTCGACCGAAAATCCTCCCTGGATGAGAGAGCAATTCCCTAAAAATTTAATGTTTGGGCAGAAAATGTTCGAAACCACATCGTAGACCCTTTTTTGATTGAGGGCAATTTGAATGCGATAAATATTCAGCATTACTTCAAAATGATGTCGCTCCAACTTTGGCACAGCTCCACGGAATACGATATGGTTCCAACAGGATGGTGCACTACCAAATTACTAACGCAATGTCTGATAGCACCTCGACACAATATTTCCATATCGGTGGATACGCTCAAAAAATATCGTTCGTTAAAACAATGAATGGCATACATTGACAGTCTTTTCGCCGAGATCACGTTTTCCTACGAGATATTCGTTGATCTATGGTTGATTTCGTTTATACAATTAAATATAGTGCGTTATGTTCATGGTGCTCGTTTCGTAAGCATGATGAAAAAGTCGTTCTGAGTACTAAAAAAATCGTAGTCTCGAAGAACTTAATCGTTGTTATAATGTTCAAACTCAAAGTAATGGATTCACTCCGGTAATGAACAAATTCGTTGATTAATGTTCGTAACGTTACCATGACGTTTAAGTCTTTCATAGTCGAATTAAACTAATTCATATCACATCAAAAAGTTTCGTAGGTATAATATATATTATTGATAAATCAATGAAGTGTTTTTATGTATGCTAGCCCATCTGCTTTGTTGCTACAACACTAACCTAACCTAACCTAACCTAATCGTTTTGCAAAAAAATTGAAAATTACAGACATTTGGGCGAAAATGATAGCACGCTAGTCGCTAGATTACAACATTGTAAATAATACTTTTCCATTTCAATACTGAAGAGCAGAATGGGATGATAATAATATTCCCGACAACATTGAGATCAAAGGAAATCGCTCCTAAGCATTCCAACTTTATTAAATGTAATAGTATATTCTAAAACAATTTGCAGAATGGGCTCCTATTAAAACACGAATGCGAAATTCGAAAACGTGCGAATGTTGGAATTGCCTTCTGCAACGAGTATTAGACGATATTTTCTCTATTTCAGGCAAGTTTTGCAAAATACTGTTGAAATTTAATGAAAAATTCGGATTATACATCCTAGTGACTTTTGTATTGTATCTTGGTAGTTGATGTGACTGTTACGAAAGTTGATAGATCACGGAATTTGAATTTGATACGTACGTAGGGCAGGGAGATCAGATTTAAAACAGTTTCCTAATAGCAGGAATGATTCAAAATTAGCAAGAAGGAAATCTCTAGTACCATATTTTTTAATGAAAATAAAGCTTTTCCTCAACAATCATTTCACTATATCCAGATTATATTGTTTTGTCAATTGACGTGTGTTGAAGTTTGATAGCATGGAATGTCAGTGCTGACTATCACAAAACGAAAAATATAACTAGAAACAATGCGGTAATGAGTTCATTCCAGCACTGTTTTCAGTGCTGCAATAGACTCATTACGAAACCGAAATAGAGAAAATATATTTCCATTTACATTTATTCACCTTTTATTCTTGGTGCAGGAATCATGACATGCATTTCTGCTGTTTTGTACAATTTTCGATATCCCCGGATGAAATTTTAGGACCTAATCAAATTATAATCCATATTTACTGGGACGGAGATTTCTCGGAACGATGCAGTTTTATTTATGACTTCAAAGAATTTTTTAGTGGAACACGATAACTTTGTCGCACATAAACAAATGAAAATGTAGCTATGTAGGATCGGTTGAAAACAATTCAGGGTTTTTCCCTAGAGTATTGCACATGGATTCGTGGAATTATTTTAACAAACATTTATAATTACCCTGGGATGATCCATGAAGTTCAGCATAAAGGAGTAGTAAAAATGTGGGAAAGCTCTGTGGACAGGGGCTTTGGCGCTCTTGTTCAATCTTTAACAAATCATATGTATTGGTTTCTCAGAGTTGGGAATGATATCAATGGATTCTCATGATAGAACTGCAGCATGAAAGAATTAAATCAGAAATTAAATTCAAGAAAAGTGTAATTTAAAAAATGGGTTCAAGCCCTGTGAACAGGAGCTTTCTGGCGCTCTAGGTCAAACAGACAAATTATATCTCCGAAAGTATTGGTTTCTCAGAGTTGGGAATTATATCAATGCATTCTTATGAAAGAACTGCATCATAAAGGAAATAAATTCAAATAATAGCTTATTTATCAAGATCAAATGAGCAATCTGAGAATGAGAACTGCACCATGGAAGAAATCAAATTAAAATAGCTTAAATGAATTTGAGTATTTCTTATAGAACAGGATGAAATATACGAGTATGAACACAGATCATATAATAAAGCTTAGATAGAATAATTATAGCATTCTGTGAAAACTTAGAAGTACGTACGATTCATCAATTCATCACTCAGATCCGAGGAACTAGAGCGCCAAAATGTGTTATTTCCATTGCCGGATTTGAGCCCGCCTTCTCTCGTTCCGAAACCCGACGGGTCAGACCAACCGTCTATCGGGCTCCTCAAACGATCTTATCGATCTCCGGTATTAGAATAAAACGTCGGTACTTACCTGGGATATATTCTTAATTTTCACTTATCGACATAAAATCGCCACATGAGGGTTTATTAGACGGTCTTTTACCCTTGTCTCTCTAAGTCGATTTTGACGTTTCTCGAACCAACTATTAGCAAGGAATTAGACAATGTCATGTCTCAGGAAAATAAGTTGACATTATGACAATTCATACATAGAATAATCATATAGTTCAGTGAAAACGTAGATTACGATTTTTATTGAAATTTTGAAAAATCATATCTCCGAAAGTATCAGCTTCTAAGAGGAAAAAATGATATCGTTGGATTCTTATGGTAAAATTGCTTTTTGAAAAGAATTTAATTTGGAATTTGTTTCGTAAAAAAAAAAATTTTTTTTGTTACTCCGAAACCATCTATCCGATTTTGCCCAATAACAAACTTAGCTGAGATATTTATCTGCCAAATCTACCCTGAAAATTTCAACTCTCTAGCTCATTCCGTTCGAGAGTTATCGTGCCTACGGTCGGCCCTACGGCCAGACCGGCCGGCCGGACAGAATGAATTTCGACCACGGACTCTTGATCAGTGAGTCGAACCAAATCGTTTAAGACCATTTTCATCGAAAAATTCGAAAATTACAGACATTTGGGCAAATTGATAAGCACTCAGTTCCGAGGAACTAGAGCGCCAAAAAATACAAGAGTGCCAAAAATTATTATATCTGAAACCACCAGACCGATTCTACCCAATAATTAACTTATCCGAGATATTCATTCCTCAAACCTACTCTGAAAATTATATTATATCAATTGAAATTTCGGAAATTTTTCCAGTTTTGTTTTTGCTAGAGATATTCTGAACCCAATTTGATTAACTTATCAAAGAACATAATATGTATTTCCATGATCATATATGGATTATCCAAGGGCATATAGGGAAGGTCTAATTATAATATCCTATAATCGGTCATTTTGCATTCAATCTTTGTTTTTGAGATCAGAAATACGTTTGACATGTCATAAGTAGATAAGATTACATGTATGAACATGTATCACCTAAAAATTATAATATCCTCTCATCCTCACAATTCTACGATCGCTGAGATTATTTCATTGGTCATTTTGCATTCAATCATACTTTGTTTTCTAGAACAGAAGGTATTTTATATCATGAGTAACGAATTTTGAGTAGAACCAGAAATAAATATGACGTGTATGAAGACAGATCATGAAATTCATAGATACAAATACGGAAGTTAATTTTCGATTACAGCATTCGGTGAATTCATATTTTTACGATATATTATTGAAAATTTGAAAAATAATATCTCAGGAAGTATCTGCTTGTTAGACTTGACAATTATATAAATGGATTCTTATGATAAAACTGCATCTTGAAAAAATAGAATTTGGAATTTGTAATATAAAACAATTTTTTTCTTTAATCATAAATTATTAGGCCGATTTCGCGTAATAATGAACTTAACTGAGATATTTATTTCCCAAACCTACTCTGAAATTTTCAACTGTCTAGCTCATTCCGTTCGAGCCATTAACATGGCACTATAACCATGTTAATGGGCATAATCGGCACAATGGTTTCCGAATAATAATTTTGTTTCCAACCAATCCAAATCTGATCGAATTGAAACTTTATGAGCAGTTGTAGAATATAAACCTAAGGACTTTTGGGAAATTTTGTTAGAATCGTATCACTAAAAAATGTTAAAAAAATTATCGAAAAATATTATTTATGTCACGATAACCTGAGAACCAAAAGAGATAGCGACTTGAAAATTTCATGTTAGGTTGTGCATCTGAATGCGACATTTCAGTTTGTTTATAGGCATAATCGGCGAAACGGTTTGGAGTTATTCCCATCTGAAATTTGGTTGTTATTTCCTTAATTACTCGAAAAATATAAAACCGATCCAATTAAAACGAGGTAATTAGTTGTGGAATGTCAACGCGAAAATTCTTTCGTGAGGATCATATCACTAGAAAATTTGCAATTTCCAGGGTAGGTTGCGCATCCGAATGGGACCTGACGTGAAGTCAGGAGCTTTTGCGCGTATGTTCTATTGTCCATTTACCACAGTAAATTCTATTAAGAGTGTACAGTACAGGAGAATGGACAATAGAACATACCTGCAAAAGCTCCTGACTTCACGTCAGTGCTTGTTAACAATGTTCGTGGTAATGTTCTGAATTCAAATGGCTCAAAGGATCAAACGATATTTTCTTTTGATGTAGTTTTTTCTCTATTTTGTTTGTTTTTGTTCGTTGTTCTGTATCTGAACATGGTTAACTAGTTTAACACTGTTTATTTTGCTTATAAAGTTAATAAGTTAATCTGTGCATACTATTTATGGGTAATCCCATTTGACCGAATGTCCGTAATTTTGGATTTTCTTGCTGAAAAGGGTGTTAAACGATTCGGTTCGTCTCCCTAATCAAGAATCTGTGGTCGAAATCGATTCTGTTCGGCCAGCTGTTAACACGATAACTCTCGAACGGAATGTGCTAGACAGTTGAAATTTTCAGAGTAGGTTTGGGAGACAAAAATCTCGGTTTAGTTCGTTATTTGGTGAAATCGGCCGAATGGATTCTGAGGAACGAAGTAAAATATTTTTGTTACATTACAAATTTTGGATTTTTTTTTTAATTCAAGTTTCATCTTAAGAATCCATTGATATAATTTTCAACTCTATCAAACTAATACTTTCGGAGATATGATTTCATGTTTTCACAGAATGCGAATTATATCTCTCTGTGTTCTAGCTGTGTTCACTGTTCATACATGTAATCTTATCTATTAGGAATAAGACGAGGAACGATAGAATGGCCAACGCGATCCCCTGATCTTACCCCATTATATTTCTTTTTATGGGGATATGTGAAGAGCAGTGTGTACAAAACTAAACTCCTTTATATATTTTGAATAAACTGAAAGATTGACTAATGCTTGCGGTTGATCACTCCTGAGATGATGAATAATGTTGGAGGAAATTTTAATTTGAGGTTAGGAGGTTGCCAAGGCTTTTGCGGTGAATACTTTGAACATCTACTTCAGTACCATTCATAAATGCTTTGCTATATTTTGTATTAAATTCTAGTTTTTGTTATCGTACCAAATTTCGCGTATCATTTTATTTCATTTTTTTCCAATTTGATTTTTGCAATTAACATGAAAGTGATAACATTTCTGAATAAAACATTGAAACGATGGATCGGAAGCCCATACTTCCTTTTTGAAAAATTAGGGGTTCAACCTGTCTTTCGAAGGGGGTTGAAGGTATAACAGTTCGAATTCTTACGAAGAAAAATGACAATTTAAAATTCAAATTTGACGGGTTTCGGGATTTTCCTTAAATGCGTACAGTAACCTAGATAATTAGTTTATTCCATTTGGCTTTTCCACAATAGAGTCTGTTGATGAAACAGATCAATGTATTCAAATAGGGTATCATGGTGGGTACAACGAAATGGAACCAGAAACAGAATCCCCCCAAGAATATTTCAAATAATTTCAATATTCATACTCTATTGGAATCTTTTACGCGGTATTTATTAGCTTGGAATCGATCAGAAGAAATTAACATGGTATTTAAATCTACAAGAATAAAAAAATATAATCTACAGATAGTTAGGTGCATTTATCATTCAATTGTTTTTGCGTTCGGTGCCCGAGGAAGATTAATTCCCTGAGCTAAGTGTCTTTTCTTTTGTTACAATCAAAAGGAATATTAAATTGAATCTTTTAAAACCTTTTTTACAGTTATTACCTCATATTCCAGGAAGCGCTGATATAACGTTGAGATCCCAGCTAGTCGTTATAGAAGTTATAAAGTAAAGACAAAAGAATAGAAGATCTAAGTGTAATCGACTTCTTAATGCGTTCTTGAGTTCCAATTAGGTGTTCTCTCGATGCACAGTGGATACCAAACTTCAAGAAACAAACAATTTCCGAAATATATTAATGAACGGATAAAAAACTGATTATTTCCTTCATTTTAAATAGAACCGGTGAAATCGCGATTAGGCCCCTTGCTTTCAAGTTAACCACTATCCTATCGCCCCAGTGAAGTTTCCTGGAACTTTGAGAAGTAATATCGTTCAGCAGGCAATATCACCAATAAATATTTATGACTTCCTCTACTTCCCTGTAGGATTATTTTTCCACCCTGGAGGCTTTATTAAAAAGTCAAGCGGCCATGGAATGCGATTACATTCGAGTTGGATAACCGTCTTCATTCTTTCAATTCATGACATTATTGGAATATTAATCGGATGCATAATGCGGCTATCAAATTTCTTCAATCTCCATAGGATTATTCTGATTCATCGTCAGTTGAATATTGGATTTTTAATCGCTTTTGGAGAAGGTAAGTTTTGAGAGTAGTAATAATCTCATGAGCCATATAGAAACATTCTACAAGTTTTGCCCATCCTGTCATTATCGTCCCCCTAAAATAATCATTTCAGAAATCCGTCCTCTACTCAACAGCACGATTTGCTTTATCTTCTGGAGGATATAAGTGAACTATTTCTCGCAAAACCTCACGAAATATTGCATGAACTATTAGAATAAATGATATAGAGAATACTTACTTCTCGGCTATTGACAAGATTGCAATTATAGAAGAAGTAAATAGATATCAGTTCGACATTTTATTTTTACAATAATTGCTAAAATACAAAGCTGATCAGGCTGAATTCTGGTACTCGATTGTAAAATGGTGACGGAATTTCAGCGTAATATTATAGATAGTTTCAACAATTTGTTCCTTGCACGATACCGAACGTTCACTTCTTGAGAACATAATATGCCAAGATTTGAGTATCATAGAGTGTATTATAGTGATGACAATGCGGCTTATGTTTGACAAAGAAGTTGAAATTTTGAAACAATTCATTGCATTTTTACCTCTTATCCAGACACAGAGGCAGTATTAATCGTTGAAGCCAAGTTATCCCTCTGATGAACCTGTCGATATTAGACAAAATTTAGTGATTCAGTCCAATATTCCGAAGGAATACCAAAATCTACATAATATCATCTAATATATAAGAATCAGTGTTATAATCGTATTGTATGCATTGGCGTACCGTTCATCCGATAGCGACAAAACTTTGTAAGATTATTAGGAAGTTACACACCGCGTTACAAATTGGCGGAGGTGCCAGGTATACGATCAAAGAAAGGTTAATTATTGTGAGCAATGAAAACTTTGGTTCTCCCCGTCATTTCTAGTAAAATTACCTTGAAATTCCCCCCACATACTCTTACATATTCAAACAGTGAAGAAAGAGTTCAAAACTTTGGATATCCGTTGTGAATTTTAACCAGAGCAATAGAAACCAGAATGACTTCCTGGTCCAATAATCCTGACTCAAGAAACGAGCCACAAACTTCGTGAGGTGATCATTTGAGATGTAAATGACGTAGAATAGAAAATAACAAGTTTCAGACTGGTAATAATTATAGCTAAGATATTCATAATCCTTGTCGAAAAGTTCGCCTTTTTGCGAATGAGATGGTATTAAAAGCATAATTCGTTCCGAAAGTTTGTTTTCGAACTGGAATTTTAATGGAACAGGTGGCGGAAGTGCAATTCGAAATTGCATAGAAGTTTCATGCTATAATAGTTGACCTAAACGGACGGTCTGAATTGAATATATAATTATCCATTTGGAAATACTTCCATATTGCATGGAATGAGGGAATACGTTGCTGAATGTTTAACCATTTCTAAGATATTGTAGTCAGTTTTTTAGTTTTAGTTCGTAGGAGATGATTTTCGTCAGGCAATAAAACCAACTGATAGAGTATAAAAGGAATGGATACAAAAAAATCATTTGAATGGTTTTGATTACACAGGGTGTCCTGGGAAGAATGCGACAAACGGATACCATGCATTAATGTCATCAGGCTGGACTCGTATAAAGAGGTTTTAATCGCCTGAGTGCCTTCGTTCATCTTATGAGTGAAATTTCACTCTTCAATAACTCTTGAACTAATCGACCGAATGATTTCAAATTTTGAAGTTTGGTCACCCTTTACTATCGCCTTCCTTAGATATTTCTGAAATTGAATAAATCAGATCCGGACTGGGAAAATTTTAGACTTTTGCTATTTTCGTGAATATTGGATCACCCTATACATGAACATAATGATATTTTTTCGTTATCGTAACCATAAAGGATCAATCCATGATAAAAATTCTAAATCTCTGCTTGGCACCCTCATACAAGGTGATCAATAAACATTCCTTTCAACACGGAAAAAAAATATTGCTTCTAATATATGAATTTCATATACTGACTAACTGAATTTCATATACTCGGCGTGACAGAAGAATTTACATCTAATCTTATCTGACTGCAGCACCTATTCATAACACGCATTCGGATCTTGAAACTAATCTACTTTCATATTATTAGTAACAGTCAGGTCTGAAGGATCTGATGATTTCGACATATGGAACTAGAACCATCGTATACCAATGTAGGATCCCGAGCATATAAAGATGAGAATCTAATCAGATTAACAGTATACCAACGATTTTGAGTACTAGTTAGTCCCGCTTTCGAACCTAGCATTATTGTCATACATTGGTTATATTCCAGTCATATAAGACTTATGATTCAGTTATATGAATTTAGTAATCTCATCATATAAACCTCTGTAATCTTGAATCTTGTAATATAAAACTAGTAACATCATCATATGAGTCTTCATTTCTCGTTTATCTGGCAGATGATGATCTATTATTATATTTATACGTATGAGCCCAGAGAACAGAAAAAAAATTATTCGAAAAAGAAGAATTTTCGAATCATTTTGATCATTTCTTCAAGCACGTCCATATGTATCAGATGAGATCAATATCAGCCAGATGAACAAGAAATCAAACATCATCAGAATAGATAGAAATATTATAAAAAAACTCAAGACAAACAAAAACGATTTTATCCTGGGTAAATTTATTGATCTCTTCACATAATGAAAATAAACATCTAAAATTCTAACATAGAAAATATTCAATAAAAATTAATAACAATTCTTGTGCCAGTCTGTCACATATACATAACACTATAAAATATTATAAATAACATAAAAAATGACTAGCTTTAATACTACAAAAGGTATATATACATTAATTCGGTAATACTGAAGTCAAATAAGGGTTCGTGTTCTAATGAATTTCATTCAAAATGGATTCAAATTCTGATTCCTCAAAAAAGAGTTACTTTCGCCGTCAGTGTCTGTAGATTCGAATATTGGAGTTTGTCCAATACTGGGAGATTCGCACTGAAAAAAAAAATTATTAACAGAATGAAAAGAACCATTTGGAGAAAAAATGATGCAAATTGATGATGCAATTTGATGATTCTAATATTAGCATATTTTTGATAGCCTTGAATAAAATTTCATCGGAAAATTCTGGAGTTTTTGAAAAATGTAATCAGTTATACAAATTTGAATCATAATAGGTACTACATAATACTCACACTGGCACTTCCATTTCTTACATGAAGAGCGAGTGCCGATTGAAATTTAAGGCGAGGACCAATCTTCGGAATCAATATTTTCAACGTGTCTTGGCTAAGCATTTTAACGGACCCTTGATCAATTCCCTCATCTGCAAGAAAAATGTACAATAGATAAGCAAATAAATCAGGGGCTGATTTTTTTCAAAATGGTTTTATTCCGTCATTATTCTTATGGATGTATGAATCATAATCATCAAGAATCGCATCTAAACGTATCCAAAGTATTTTTGAATTCCCCCATCCCAATGTAAATATGTAATTTGATGTTCGATGTAACATCTCAAATTTAAAAGCTGTTTGAGTTATAATCATCTTCACTTCATAGATTGCAGATGTGAACTGAGATTTTAATTGGATGTTTAATTTCGATTTTTTGGCAATGTTAATGAAGGAAAATTTCAAAACGATCATTGATGATTTTCATTCATAACAAAAACATTTTTCAATACTAGAATTATTTTCTTCATTTTACATTATTTAAAATGATAAAAAATGTATTTTTGACGTTGTTTTTTATAGCTAACCTAAACTAACCTAACCTAACTTGCCCAAATATGTAAAATATATTGAAAACTGGTGAGGGGCGATAAACTGCAAATTAACCTCATATTTTTTATAATTTGAACCTCTACAAACAATGTGAATAAGTCCCTGTATTCTACGCAACAATGTCTGTATAATGTTATTGTTTCGGAGAAAGTGGTTATGATTCGTTTTCAATTTAGCCATTATTTTGATTTTCGTTTATAAATCAAACCAAAAGAAGATAGGAAAAAACGGGGATAGTATCATTTCATCAGTTTCTCTAAAAATAAACCAAGGATATGATATTAGATTTCTGCTATCTCTTATAGTTTGAAAGTTGTAACAATGAAACATCAAAAACGTCCCCCTGAACAAAAATAATTTATTCTCAGAGTTGGGTATTAGTGACGTATATACATACTTAAAAAAAATTAACGATTCTGATGTATACGGACATGAATTCATACCCAAAGAATTAAAGAAAATATTTTACAAGTATCATACACTATCAATCAATAAGCGAATGGCGTGTAGGTACTTACCTATAGAAATCTTAAAATATATTCCAAATTTAAAACCTTCAGGAAGGCTTCCATTCTTGAAATCGCTCATTTAAGTAGGTACCTATAAGTATACATTGTTCTTCGCACAAATATAAAAATAATAAAATATTACTGAATCGCTTCACAAATGGAAATGCCCTACACAACACAACTTCCGCAACCTACTGCAAGTTTGTGAAGATTTAGGCGGTCATTGGGTCATCATCTTCTCTTCTTGAACAACGAATGTTCATTTCGAACAGACGGGATAATTCCATTTATACGACGGGAATACTAGAACCGTGCGAAATTTTATAGTATGGTTGAGAATATAACGCGTATATAATGCTCTATTCGATCGATAAGCTAGAAATCTGTCATTGGACCACGATTTCTAGAAAGATTGATTTTTTGATTCGTATCGGAAAGGGTTTCTAAATCATTGAAACATTATATCGTTAATATAGGAAATTCATGTTACTGGTATATGCTACATGTTCGTACGACGTCGTTCTGGATCATTTTTTTCCGTGAATAAATCTTGAATTTATAGGTAAAATTATTTCAAATTTTATTGTTTTGACACCCTTTACGACTGACTTCCTTAAATTTTCCTCGAATTGGAAAAACAGAACCGGACTAGCAATATTATAGACTACCTATATTTCCGGTGATATCGGATCAGCCTGTGCGTGAATATTATGATTTTTATGACTGAAATAAGAATACTAGTGTGTAAGTGGAGGAATGACGTATCAAATCCACAAAAGTGAAGCAAAGCATGTTCCATTGGAATATACTTTGCCTGGTATGTTAGAAAAAATGCTCATGGAAACATTGAGGTTGCAAAATGATGGAGCTCCTGCGCACTATTCAAGAGAAGTGCGTGAATATTTGACTAACACTTTTGAAAACAGATGGATTGGGAGAGGTATACAAGGGGACTATTGGCCTCCTCGATCCCCTGATCTGACACCGTTGAATTATTTTTATGGGGGGCACTTAAACAAAAGGTCTATGCAGTACAGATAAACAGTAGGAAGCTAGTGCTACAAAGAATTATTGATGCTTGCGATATTATGAAATCACAACCGATTGCGATAGCAAAAGCTGTGAAACAAATATATCAACGTGCTCAAAAACGTATTGGAATGGAGGGATACCATTTTGAACAATTCCTGAACTGAAAATTTTTCCATTTAATTTGTTTTTGAATATTTTCAATGTATTCGATGTTTTTGTTCTATTTATAATCCAGTCTGTTATTCGAAGGTTTTCTCAAATAAATTTGTTTCATTTATGAACACGTTTTTATGATTTGATATATCAATCTGAACTCTCTACTTGAACACTAGTATTCATTTTCAGTCATTTATTCATTTATTTATTTATTTTTATCGCACAGGAATCACAACAGGAGAACCCAATCACAGGGATTCACTAAATAATACGTACATTAAAAAAAATTATGTGAAATTAATCCTAACAATCCCATGTGAACTTAATCTTAGCAATTACATGTTTACAAAATCTCGACAAAAACGAAAAAATCAGAGTTACATTCAATAATTCCTACATAAATATTCATACAATTTATTCCTAAAAACGGACAATGATGAACTGAATATATCAATGTTTCGAATGTTTTGAAGGTGCCAGTTATAAAATCGCATCAACCTCAAAAAAACCGATTGGTAAAACAAAGATGTACGGGATCTAAGCAGAAAAAACAGGTTTCTACGACGACCAGAAAAAACGCAGAAATTAAATAAAATCTCACTGATCAGTGGAAAATCGAAGTGGCCATTTACAATTCGGTATAACAGAGTTTGGTCAAAAATTATCCTCCTATTCTCCAAGCTGATCGTTTTATACAATCTGAGTCTAGCGCCGTAAGGGCACTCAATTTGACGACCACCAAATCTGTAATACAAGGTCTTGGTGAACTTTCTTTGCACTCTCTCTATCCGATCAATATATTTATGATAAAAATGGGTTCAAGCCCTGTGGACAGGGGCTTTCTGGCGCTCTAGTTCAAACAGACAAATTATATCTCCGAAAGTATTGGTTTCTCAGAGTCGGGAATTATATCAATGTATTCATATAATAGAACTGCATCCTAAAGGAAATTCAATTCAAATAATAGTTTATTTATCAAGATTAAATGAGCAATCATGAGAATGAGAAATGCACCATGGAAGAAATCAAATTAAATCTGGCCAATTTTGCCCAATAACGAACTTAACCGAGATATTCATCTCCCTAAACTACTCTGAAAATTTCAACTACCTACCTCATTCCGTTCGAGAGTTATATCTATGTCTATGGATGAAAAGCAGTCTCACTACTCTCAGATCTCTTACTTCATGTTCAGTTCCGAAATGTAAGAATTTTCTGAGAAAAACTAATTTGGGAGCAAACAACTGAGATTTTTCTCACTTCGCTCACAATTCTTCGACTGATTAGATAATGTCTCAGGAACATCATTTGACATTATGACAATTCATATTCATACATAGAATAATATCATTCTGTGACAACGTTGAAATACGATTTATTATTGAAATTTTGAAAAATCATATCTCCGAAAGTATTAGCTTGTTAGAGTTGAAAATGATATGAATGGATTCTTATGATAAAACTACTTATTAAAAAAAATTTGATTTGGAATTTGTTTAGTAAAAAAAAATTTTTTTTTTTGTTACTCCGAAACCATCTGTTCGATTTTGCCCAATAACAAACTTAGCCGAGATATTCATCCCCCAAACCTACTCTGAAAATTTCAACTCTCTAGCTCATTCCGTTCGAGAGTTATCGTGCTTACGGCCGGCCGGCCGGCCGGACAGAATGAATACCGACCACGGATTCTTGATCAGTGAGTCGAACCAAATCGTTTAAGACCATTTTCATCGAAATATTCCAAAATTACAGACATTTGGGCAAATTGATAAGCACTCAGTTCCGAGGAACTAGAGCGCCAAAAAGGAGTCCAAATCGGTGTGGCGTATTCCAGAGTACTGCGCAACAACGAAAAAAACAGAGTCTTCAAGGTCTCAGAGTTGCTGAACGGCCGTGAAATTCTCAAAATAAATCCGAGCATTTTAAAGCCTCTGGAAACAACATCATCTATGTGATGTTGAAATGATAGCTTCGAATCGAGTAAAATTCCGAGGTCCTTAATGGTACTTACTTCCTCAATAATAAAACCGTTCATCGAGAGTGTATTCCTCAGAATATTGATATTCTTGGTAAATATAATATGTTTACATTTTCTGACATTCAGAGATAGGTACCGTATTTCACAAAAATTAGAAAGTCTATCAAGATCATCCTGAAACTTCCGCGCGTCCTCCACACTCTTCACCGCCAGGTACACCTTAAGGTCGTCCGCATAAAGTTCGAAAAATACATGCTTAAAACACTTAAAGATATCGTTTATGTACAACAAGAAGAGGACCGGACCCAAGTGTGAACCCTGAGGTACCCCAGACGTAATGACATGAAGAGGAGAACGGGCATCGCCCACAATCACATACTGACGCCGATCAGATAAATAAGACCCAATCCACGCCAACAGATTACCCCCCACACCGTACTCGGACAGTACCTTCAGAAGAGTCGCGTGATGAACCTTGTCGAAAGCCTTCGAAAAATCCGTGTAAACGGCATCCACCTGAGTACCCTCATCTAGATGTTGAGATACGAAATTTATGTAGGGTGACAATTTTGTTAGGACAGATCTACCCTTGAAGAAACCATGCTGTCTAACACATATCGTGGATTTCAACGACCTAAATATGAAGTCGGTTATAATTGACTCAAACAATTTTCCGAAATGGCTCAGAATAGAAACTGGTCGGTAATTTGATACGTCGTTGTTTCTTCCACCTTTGTGAATCGGGGTAATCTTCGCGAGCTTCCAGCGGTCAGGGAAGACACCATAACGCAAGGATTGATTGAAAATTATATGAAGAGGCAAAACGAGGCCAGCAGACGATGACTTAATGAACACCGGTGGTATCAAATCCGGACCCGGACCCTTACTTACTTTCAGGTTATTGACCTTTTCGAGAATTTCCTCCGAACTAATATAATCTATACAAACATGTGTTGAGATATCACTCGCATTAGATTTGTCGATAACAGGCTTAAATGAGTCTTCAAAAACATCTGCGAAAAACTCACCGAATGCATTCGCAACATCCTGTGCCTCACCATACTCGATGCCATCATGAGTCATCGATTTAGGTAGATAATCGCCACTTCGATTCTCCGAAACATATGACCAGAAATTCCGGGGATTCCTCACAATATTATTTTCGACGCGTCCAATATAATCCGCGTGGTCTTTGCGAATTAACTCTTTACAACGCTTACGTAAAAATGAAAATTGGTTATAATCGTCAACCCTCCGGAACCTTTTAAATCTGTTATGAATCTTGGCCTTTAGATCTACAAGTGATTTCGTCTCGCGAGAAAACCATGTTGGAAATCTAGCACCCTCATTAGCTCTAGTTGGTACATGCCTTTCAATTATACAATTGACTATATTATAAAAAGTATCCACGTTAACATTCACATCATCATCCCCCAAACACACCTCCCAATTAATGCGTAAAAGTTCATCACTTATGGCACAATAATCCGCATTAAAAAACTTGTACACTGATCTGGATTTTTTTGATTTGTTCCTTTCCCCTGAAACCCGTATCAGAATATCCAAGGCGGGAGGATGACTATCCTCGCCAACAAAAGGAAAGTCTGCTCGCGTAGAGACAACATCAATACCAGATGCCAAAATTAGATTCAAAACAGTCATAAACATCATAATATTCACGCACAGGCTGATCCGATATCACCGGAAATATAGGAAGTCTAAAATATTGCAAGTCCGGTACTGTTTTTCCAATTTGAGGAAATTTTAAGGAATGCGGTCGTAAAGGGTGACAAAACAATAAAATTTGAAATAATTTTACCAATAAGTTCAAGATTTATTGTAGGGAATGTTTATTGATCACCTTGTTTGAGGTTGCCAAGCAGAGATTTAGAATTTTTATCATGAATTGATTCTTTATGGTTAAGATAACGAAATAATATCATTATGTTCATCTACAGGGTGATCCAATATTCACGAAAATAGGAAAAGTCTAAAATTGTCTAAAACAGTCCAGATCTGATTTATTCAATTTCAGAAATATCGCAGGAAGGGTGACAAAACTTCAAAATTCGAAATCATTCTGTCGATTAGTTCATAAGTTATTGAAGTGTGGAATTTCACTCATAAGATAAACACCACCCTGTATATCCCAAACGAAGGCACTCGGGCGATTAAAGCCTCTTGATACGAGTCCGGCCTGCTGACATTAATTCATGATATCCATTTGTCGCATTCTTCCCAGGACACCCTGTATAATTTCTCAATAAATTGAAGTTATCGAATATACCTATAAGAAATTTATACCTCAGTGATGAATTAAAGAAACGAAAATTCGATTAATTGTTTTATTGATCCTTTTAATTGTCGTATTGTTTCTACAATAACTTGAAAACAGCTTCAAATAATTTGATTTGTGAAGAAAAAGAAAAACATAATTTCACTAGTACAAAGCTTTGAAAATTGCAATAATTATAGTTGTTAACTGTAATGGTGGACCACTGAGAAAAATATAACTTCAGATATACGGACATGACTATAGGAGTTTAGAATTTGATGCAACTCGATACAGTCTACAAATAAATAATGATGAAAAATGGCGATACCGTTGTTAATAAGTCAACAACGGTAGGGAATGGCCGAATTCCACGTTTTGTCTCATAGGTGGCGTGGGCGTTTATTTATAACCGCACAAGGCTTTACACGGTTCAGTTTAGTTGAAATTGTTGGGAAGCTACAGAGTACTGATGAAGGCCAAGAAGCCAGAAACGCGTCTGCTCTTGCTATCGGCAAATCAATGAAAAGGTTTATTTGTCTTGTGAAATATATGCATAAGTATATTAATTATACGAAGCTATTATGTAGACCCTATCGGCAGGAACGCTCTGGACTTTAGGTTCGTTCAGTTGCGCTTAGTTCTGTTCAGTTCCCTTCTGAGCACTTATGGATCAATAAAAGTTCTTTCTGGAATATTGGATCGATTTTGTGCCAGCGAAATTAGGTCTAGAAGCAAATAATGAAATGTTGCGTTACTGTTGAGCCACATAACCGCAAACCCTCATCGATTTTTTTAGATACCCTGAATGTACTGGCAACGATAAAGGGAAAATCCAACAAATATGTTGCAATTGCGCTAGAGACCCTCATGCCAGATCAGTGCCTCAATGATATTCCATCTAAAAGACTCATAGTGAAATATTCGTCGATTTCAACCTTCAACAAATATGTCCTCGTGATCTGGGCTAGCCAGATCACGTGAAAATATTTGTTGATAGTTAAAATCAAAGAATATTTTGTTTTGTGTCTTTTAGTTATTAGCAATAAGCTTATCCGATATTTCATTTATGAGTTCAAATTGGACATAGACAGTGGTTTTTTTTCAGTTCCTACCTTTCATAAGTTCTAATGCTTTTTCACTGTACCAAATTTTCATTAGCGTTTTGTTGCAGGGGCTATATTCACGGAGGATCAAAAGGACACCAGCATCGAATATGCTTTCAAATACGCTGTGTACAAAATCAACAGAGATAGAGAATTCCTTCCGAACACAACCTTAGTATATGACATTCAGTATGTACCGAGGGATGACAGCTTCCGAACTTCTAAGAAAGGTTAGACATCTTTCGATTTTATTCACTCTACCCACAAATCTATACTACGGTATAGCTCTTGTCATCATAAGGGATCTACAAAGGTGCGAGGTCATTGTTTAACCATAAACATAAAATATTTCAAATGAAAACCGATTGTGCAAATGTGGTGAATCAATGACTAATGGTAATAATTTTCTTGGTGTAGAGTCCGGATAACACTTATCAAGATTATCTATCGTTTCAACGATGTTTTATCATTAAATAGCTCAATGTTTCATCAACATATGCAATCGTTTTCGAAAAGTTGTTGTCCAAAAGTGTACCACAAGTCTGATCGTCATAAAATTTTGGGCACCACCTTTTGAAGTTTGTTACTCATTGTATATAATACTAGCTGGCCCGGCAGACTTCATACTGCCTCCTCAACGCCTGCCCAACGCCATTGCCAACGCCAACTCCAACTCCAACTCCAACTCCAACTCCAACTCCAACTCCAACTCCAACTCCAACTCCAACTCCAACTCCAACTCCAACTCCAACTCCAACTCCAACTCCAACTCCAACTCCAACTCCAACTCCAACTCCAACTCCAACTCCAACTCCAACTCCAACTCCAACTCCAACTCCAACTCCAACTCCAACTCCAACTCCAACTCCAACTCCAACTCCAACTCCAACTCCAACTCCAACTCCAACTCCAACTCCAACTCCAACTCCAACTCCAACTCCAACTCCAACTCCAACTCCAACTCCAACTCCAACTCCAACTCCAACTCCAACTCCAACTCCAACTCCAACTCCAACTCCAACTCCAACTCCAACTCCAACTCCAACTCCAACTCCAACTCCAACTCCAACTCCAACTCCAACTCCAACTCCAACTCCAACTCCAACTCCAACTCCAACTCCAACTCCAACTCCAACTCCAACTCCAACTCCAACTCCAACTCCATCTCCACCTCCAACTCCAACTCCAACTCCAACTCCAACTCCAACTCTAACTCCAACTCCAACTCCAACTCCAACTCCAACTCCAACTCCAACTCCAACTCCAACTCCAACTCCAACTCCAACTCCAACTCCAACTCCAACTCCAACTCCAACTCCAACTCCAACTCCAACTCCAACTCCAACTCCAACTCCAACTCCAACTCCAACTCCAACTCCAACTCCAACTCCAACTCCAACTCCAACTCCAACTCCAACTCCAACTCCAACTCCAACTCCAACTCCAACTCCAACTCCAACTCCAACTCCAACTCCAACTCCAACTCCAACTCCAACTCCAACTCCAACTCCAACTCCAACTCCAACTCCAACTCCAACTCCAACTCCAACTCCAACTCCAACTCCAACTCCAACTCCAACTCCAACTCCAACTCCAACTCCAACTCCAACTCCAACTCCAACTCCAACTCCAACTCCAACTCCAACTCCAACTCCAACTCCAACTCCAACTCCAATTCCAACTCCAACTCCACCTCCAACTCCAATCCAACTACAACTCCAACTACAACGCCAACTCCATAACCAACGCCAACCACAATGCCTATTCCAACTTCAACCTCAACTCCAACCCCAACGCCAACGCCAACTCAAACTCCAACTCCATTTCCTACTCCATCTCCATTTCCACCTCCATCTCCATTTCCATCTCCATCTCCACCTCCAACTCCAATTCAACTACAACTCCAACTACAACGCCAACTCCATAACCAACGCCAACCACAATGCCTACTCCAACTTCAACTCCAACCCCAACGCCAACTCCAACACCAACTCTTACCCCAACTACAACGCCAACTCCAATCCTAACGCCAACCACAACGCCTACCACAACGCCAACTTCAACGCCAACTCATACTCCAACTCCACCTCCACCTCCACCTCCATCTCCACCTCCAACTCCAATCCAACTACAACTCCAACCCCAACGTTAACTTTATTGAATAGCCATAAAGTTCAAATTGACTCTACATTTTAGTTAGAAAACGTTTGTATGGAAAAAAGAAAAGGGCTGTTTTTAGGGTTTTCCCGGCATTTATTCGAAATTTTCTCCCCGTAAAAACCATCCTTGGACGAACATTTAAAAAAAAGAATTAGCAAATTGGTCCAGGCACTCTGTTGAGTTATGCGCTTACCAACACATTTTGCGATTCATTTTTGGCGCTCTAGTTCGTTAATGGGCGAAATCCATCAAGGGGTTTCGGAGTTATGGCCGATTTTAGTAAAAATATTTTTTATGAATATTTCCGAAACCGATCACTCGATCTATCTGAAATTTAGCATCAAATTGTAGAATCATACCTTTATACGCATGTGAAGTTTTGTATTGACCAGATTACCGCAAAGTGTCGAAAAAAAAATTTGAAAGTGTGGTGCAGTTCTCATTCTCATGATTGCTCATTTAATCTTGATACATAAACTATTATTTGAATTGAATTTCCTTTATGATGCAGTTCTATCATATGAATACATTGATATAATTCCCAACTCTGAGAAACCAATACTAACGGAGATATAATTTGTCTATTATTCAACGGTTTTTTTCTGGGTTTTCTCTCCCAAACTCTGAAAAATATCTATAAAATAAAAATTAATTGAATAATGAGTATACCTCCCACAGTATCATTTAATGATTACTTAATATAATTTGTCTGTTTGAACTAGAGCGCCAGAAAGCTCTTGTCCACAGGGCTTGAACCCATTTTATATATAAGATTAATTCTGTAGTTCCTCCATCTGTGTTTCAGACCGGGAACTCATCAGTCGATATAATACTACAACTCGTTCAAATGATTATTATTATATTGCAGGGAAGATTTGAGGTTTATACAGTAACCAATGATTCAAAAGTTTTTGTAAATAAACTGTTGAAAATTAAGAAAAATGGTCCAAAAGAGGAATATGAAAAATGTGGTTGTCTTTCATCATAACTAGGTTGAAGCAAACCATCAGGAATTCTAGTGACTTTCTGCTGCTCTCAGCTCCCAATCTCTGTCTATCCCGCACCAGAGAGGGACTCCATACTGGACCAGTATATTCAAGGTTTGGTCTTATATACGATAAATACAACATTCTACAGGCGGAAGGGTTACAATTAGGAAACCATTTTCTAACAAGGTAGGCTAAAGCATTTGCTTTGGTGACCAAGTTGCTGATATCGACTGACCATGACAGATCTTCGGCAATCATCATTCGGCCAACCTACTGATCCGGCCATTCAATGACACCCGCATTCAGGAAATGAGCATAACCAGATAGTGTTGAGTAGGACATACAAGAGGCGCTTCATTTGTCCCGGACATGACGTCAAAATGTAAGAGTGCCTCGAAATTTAAAATTGTACTACTTCAATTTATTTGTCGCGGTCGAGCGAGAGCGAGGCAGAGGCAGATAAAGAAATTCCATTTTGTGTCGGACCCTTTGATGTGAGGGTAGTAGAATTGCCTAATTTCATAATAATTGTACTAAACAATCAAATGTGGTTCATCCTCCTAATATCTGTCCGTTAGATATGTTCTTGCCGAAACCCTCATTACATAAGCTAAGCACTCTTACAACTTTCCAAGTTCGAGTGACAAACCTCCTAGAGAGCTTACTCATCAATACCGCAGTGACAAAAGCACGTCGCGTCTAACATTTGAGGCGCCAGGAGGCGCGCATAATTCGTACTATAATAACTTCAAATGGTTCAGTACGCCTCGCCTCTTTTGAAGTGGGACATTGTACTGGCTCAGGACAAAAAAGAGGCTACTCTTACAAACTCTTTTTCAAGTCGTGTCCTACTCAACACTATAACCAGAACCTACACAGAGCGGCCCAACCGAGTCGTATTTTCCAGCAGAGACGATTGGATCTCTGAGACCCCACTGCTTGAGGGTCCCTGTTGGTTCACAGATAGCTCCGCTACCACATAAGGGGTGGGAGTGGGAGTCATTAGTTGCGGAATTTCTAAGGGTGGTAGTTTTGCGACTTAGTCTTTCAAGCAAAAATTGTCGTCATTGATCACTGCGCGAACCTCATATTTAAGAAAGGTTGGTCCCGCTGATCAATCAAGATCCTATCGGATAGCCAAGCTGATGTAGCGATATTACAATACCATGTGCAGCCACCTATAAAAATGATGAATGATATTGATAATGCCCAAAAGCATTTGAACATACACCAGTCGAACACTTATCAATACGCCAGGTATTTCGAAAGGAATTAAAAACTTGTGACGAGCAAATAATAAACACTGTGATCACTACATCAGCATATGAATGCAGAATATGAATATTCAATCTGACTTCCCCAATCGTACGTCATATATTTTCCTGCTCAACCCCCTCTCTTCAGAAGCCCTCCAACCGAAATGGTAATAGAAATGGAAAAGCTTAACCAGCGAGGAATCTGATAACGGGGACTCAATGTCTATAATTTTCACAAACACGTGCATCCTCCACTTGCTTCTACTACCAAATAATACCGCCTATTGCTCTCTACCTAAGCTATTAGATTAGACATATCCCCGTTATTGAATTTTCGTAATTCAGGAGGAAATTTAATATGACGTTAATTGAACCCACCGGCATATTTTCGGAACATTAGAGGATGTACCAGAAGGCCGCAGATATTACGAGGTCCTTTGAATGAACATTGAGCTCGTGTTAATGAACCAGCTGTGCCCCGGAAAAACGGTTTCCTCTGACGGACAAACGGCCAGCCAGTGTTTGGCTCACTTGATAACGGATCTAGTTATTTGAAACTCATAGGTTTAATCAGTGGAATGCAATGTTTTAAATTTATTTTCTGATCGTTATTCTAAAATCAAAGTTAACTCTTGATATTTCTTGATAGATTTTAGACCCTAGCAGATGATCATTATTAGAACAGGGTCGATAATAATTTTTCAAATAAAAAAAATAATGGTAGGATGAAATCCATTGAAAAAGGGAAAGAATATAAACGATATATGAAAGGAAATTACGGGCGATCTGAGGTCTGGAAGGGGTTGAGTTTTTAAGGGTAAAAAACGGATTATCTCGATTACCGGCAAAGCTACAAGTCCCATGGAAAAAAGTTAACGGGCAAAGTTGTAGGTAATAAAAAGATAAAAAAGCACTTGCTTAACGTAACCTCAAAATTATGTGAAAAATTTAAATATCCAAGATTTTGGTTTTTTTATTTTGTTATACAAAAAAAAATTTCTTCACGAAATTTGGTGAAAACTTACCTTTTTATATACCAAAGACACTGTAATGTTATTTAATTAAAATATTAATTTTTTCCCTCATTTTGATTATATCGAAAGAGCAGCCAATTTTTCAATTGAAAATTCTCACGCCAAAATATCCGCTTTTTTAAAAAAACGGTGGGCTTTTTCTTCGTTGAAAACTATATTTTACGATAGTGTAAAAAATTATACATAACTATGGTAAATGTTCTCAGAAAATGCTAAGTTGACGAAGTAAATATTTGATAATTTGAGAAAGTTGTAGAATCTTCTCTGAATTATATGTGTAGATACCTATTTAATGCTATTTTAAGATAACTCATATAGGTTCTTGAGTGACCTATGGAAAATTTTAGTCCATGAAAAGGTATTTCATAGAGAAGTGTGGAAGGGGCTAGGATGGTCTGAGCCTTAATACCTGTCATTTCGTAGCATTTTCTGAAGAAATTTACCGAAGTAATGTATATTTTTTTTACACTATCTAATCAGAAAGGAGAGATTTCAACGAACAAAATTCCACAGACTTATTTCAAAATGGGGATATTTTAATATTTTATAATAAAATATCGCTGCGAGTGAATGTGTGTGAGAGAGAGGTCCCAGACCAACCATCCCATGCGGTAGAAAAGGACGCAGCGTAGCAGCTGTTTAAAGTCCGCCCATTTAAAGAAGGAGAGTGCGCATGCTATTTGTGCTTGGAAATGAAAAGGATAGCGATAGACTCGTATATGCTGTGCATTATTTTGGAGTAGTTAATTATTAATATACAGAAATAGTTATATAATTTTTTATTTTTTAATCAATTAATTATTTATCCATGTTTATTGTTTATGTGACACTAAAGTATATACACATCTTTAGTAAAAAAGACAGTTAGAGTAAAACATATATATTACTTATCTGGCAAATTTTATCTTTATTATTGGGAGCCGAAATAAAAATCAACAATTAAAATAATACTTCTGTTTATTGAAAAAAATTTAAAATACAAAAATTTTTAAAATTATTCAGGTTCCGAGTCATCGGACATATAACTGTGATCTCCAACTTCTGAATCTTCTTCGTCATCACTCTCCGTTTCAGTTTTTTCGACAATGTCTTCTATTTTTAAAGGTGTATGATCCCCAATGAATCCTACTGCTTTTAAATATTCATTTAAGAACCAACCGCAGTTCTCAGGCTGAAGTTTCACGCATATTGGATCCGTTGCATTAAGCCACATGGAATTTACGAAAATAGTTCGTAAAATTTTCTGAGTTAATGATATCCAGCATGGTGGTATGGAGTTGGAGTCGAAGCCTTTTATTTTTTTTAAAAAGTGCTCGCTGTCTTCTTTTGCAGAGTAATTCTTCAAAAAAATGCGATGTCTCGCATCATTCACACTGGTAAAGTTCCTGATACCATACATACTAGACGTAAATTCTTGAACAGTCTTCATTTTTTCACCAATGAAAATATCAGCAGCATCTGTTAATGACGCAATAACTGTTTTTATTTTTCATTTTTTGAAAATTGCTGAAAAGGTTTTACTTTCCCTTTGTTGTAAAATGCTGCCGTGTAATCGCAACCTGTAAATGCATGGAATGCTGGAAGATTTTTTTCCAACAATAAATAGCAGCACGTTTTTTCACTTGTATCTATAGCGACAATCTACTCCAAAATAATGCACAGCATATACGAGTCTATCGCTATCCTTTTCATTTCCAAGCACAAATAGCATGCGCACTCTCCTTCTTTAAATGGGCGGACTTTAAACAGCTGCTACGCTGCGTCCTTTTCTACCGCATGGGATGGTTGGTCTGGACCTCTCTCTCACACACATTCACTCGCAGCGATATTTTATTATTTAAAATTCGACAACCGTAATTCGGGACTGATTTTTCGCAGGCAACCCTATACCACCGTGTTCCTTATTAAATAATCTTTCATTTTTTATCTAAGTTTGATTCAATAATCAGACCGTTGCAAAATGCTAGTATAGATTTACCTGTTTACACCTGGCAACCCGTGGTTGTGACCGGGAAAAAATAGGCAACCTAAAGTTTGCATATTCTATGGGCTTCAAACTTTCGATTGGTATCAAATTTATTTAATAATCACACCGGTGCAATGTTTAAAAAAAAAAAAATTTTAAATTATTAATTAAAAATACTCTGGACTGAAATTTGTTAGGCAACCCATATAGGATATATTTATTGGCATATTTAATAACATAAAAAATACGTCTCATTAAATAAGCATCTCGGTGAAGGTCGTTGTATAGCGGGATCCTATACTAATCAGAAAGGAGAGATTTCAACGAACAAAATTCCACAGACTTGAGAATTTTGATTGCAGAATAGGCTGCTTTTTCGACATTACGTCAATATAAGGTGAAAAAATGAATATTTTGAATCAAATTACAGTGTGTTTGGGACATAACAAGGTAAGTTTTCACCACATTTGGTGAAGAAGAAATATTTTGTAAAAGATAAAAATAAAAAAACAAAAACTTGGTTATTTGAATTTTTCACTTATATTTTGAGAAAAAAGTGAAAAAATAGGATGACAGAGTTTTAAAAATTCTTTCTCTCAGAAACTATTCATCGGATAAATAATCATAATAAATAAAGGATAGTGTGGGAGGTACTTTCATTATTAAATGGTTTCTTTCTGGGTTTTCTGTCCCAAACTCTGAAAAATATCTGGTAAATAAAAATTTATTATTTTGTGATTTGCTTCTGCGTAATAAACACAAGATATTTATCAGAAGCAATAAAGCGAACAAAACAAAATAATGAATTTTTATTTAACAGATATATTTCAGAGTTTGGGAGAGAAAACCCAGAAAGAAACCATTTAATAATATATTCATCGGATATCGTTGAAATTTTACGAGAGCCTTCAAAACCTTATTTTACAGACAAGTTCTAGAATTAGTATCTATCGTATCTATATTGTTTGAGATATTGGCGAAATATCGAAATATTATAACGATTACAGTGTACCTACTCGTCCACTGTTTTGCACTCGAGCAAGAAAGTTGTAAACGATTTTTGATTTTTGACGCGTCTCGAAGGACTTTCATGATGAAGTTTGAATTTATCGAATTAGAAATATCCTGTCTGTGGTCCAGTCATGTTTATAAGGGAAGATGAATTTATTTAAAACACGATTTTAAGTTGATACATATTCGATACCTATCTTGGATCAAGAAGAGTTAAATATGGTACTTCTGATTTTTTTTAATGAATTTGGATCCATATATTTAGCTTTATTTGAAAGTAAAACGATATTTTCATAAGGATAGAATATAGGGTACAAAAGATTCAAGGATTTGCCGAAATATGTAATATTCAATATAATATAAAACAACAAACAATAAACAAGCGTTAGCATCTTCGTCAGAATTTTTACCGAAAAAATAATTTTGAAAATTGAAAAAGTTTCAGAGGAGGTTGAAAAAGAGTTATTTAGATGTTATTTATATCAACATTTAACCAAAAAGAATCCAATATATTCTATTAGATGGCAATTTGATGAATTGTAATAGATCATTTCAGATCACATATAATTATATTGAAGTAAATTTTTTGTTCACTTCCGAATGAAGGCTTTATTCATAAAATTGATTTGAAGCTGATCACCAGGAATGTTCTGAGATCTCCTGCTCTAGAATACTGATTCTATGTCTGTATATAATCATTATTTCCAGTATCCAGATTCCAGTGATGAAAGACCATATTTCCAACAAGAAAACCTTCATTAAAAATTCGCGTCCTTCCTGGAATAACTCCATTATAACAGGAATGATTAATTTTCAAGAGGCTGAAAATTTTTCCTGCTCCTCTTTCTGAATATCCTGAAAATGACTGGATTCAGCTCCTTTCTTTCCCGAAAAAATTGATTTAGAACCAGAAGGAGTATAACGACGCTGCCCTATAGAAATATGGGTCCATCTCCGCTAGTAGTATAGCTCTGGCTCTGGAGCCACAATCGTGGAGGCTGATGCGTAATCGTGTTAAATAATTTACGACCGAGATTTGTATAATTAGTTAACGAGTTTTATTATTCATCGTTTGTAGGCGCTGTGCTCCTCGCAGCCTCTGTCTCACTTAACTGACCCCCAGAGAGAGCTTTCAAAAATCCTTTGAATAGACAGAAATGCTTGATTATGTTCGGATTGCACTGAGCAAAATGAATTGAAACGCTTCAAGTGGTGTCAATTTTCACACTTTATAAATACGGGGTTTGAGTTTGGGTCATCACTCATCAACTGCAATTACGACTATGTAGGTACACTGGTTTTCAATTGAGTGCCATTTGTGGCACCAGAGGGGAAAAATGAGCAGCAGGGGCTGAATTGAATATGGGGCCCCATTTATCCATTATTTTCAATGCTTAGAGTTTGAAGGTTTTTGGCGCTCTTGTTCCTCGGCACAGAGTGCTTATCAATTTGCCCAAATGTCTTCAATTTTCGAATTTTTGACTGAAAATGGTCTCAAACGATTAGGTTCGACTCACTGATCCAGAATCCGAGGTCGAAATCGATTCTCTCCGGCCAGCCGACCGTCCGTCCGGCCGTTAACCTGATAACTCTCGAACGAAAAGAGTTAGAGGATTGAAATTTGCAAGGTATGTTTGGAGCGTAAATATCTCGAACCAGTTCGTTAATGGGCGAAATCCATCAAGCGGTTTCGGAATTATGGCCGTTTTTAATAAAAACATTTTTGATGAATATTT
Organism: Halyzia sedecimguttata; assembly: GCA_937662695.2. NCBI lineage: Eukaryota > Metazoa > Arthropoda > Insecta > Coleoptera > Coccinellidae > Halyzia > Halyzia sedecimguttata. The sequence goes on along the minus strand of OW569411.2, from coordinate 136,292,089 downwards.
ACGAAACCGATCCCTCGATCTATCTGAAATTTAGCATCAAATTGTAGAATCATGACCTTTATACGCGTGTGAAGTTTTGTATTGAACAGGTTACCGTAAAGTGTAAAAAAAAATGTTGACAATTTTTAAATTTTGTTTCTACAATAGGTAACTCTCGAACGGAATGAGCTAGGCAGTTGAAATTTTCAGAATTATTTAGGAAGATGAATATCTCGGTTGAGTTTGTTATTGGGCAAAATGGCCAGATGGTTTCGGAGTAACGAAAAAAAAAATTTTTTTTTAACTGACAAATTTCAAATTCAATTCTTTTTCTTAAGCTGCAGTTTCGCCGTAAAATTCCATTGATATCATTTTCAACTCCAACAAGCTAATACTTTCGGAGATATGATTTTTCGAAATTTCAATAATATATCGTACTTTTATGTTTTCACAGAATGCTATAATTATTCTATCTATGATTTATTATATGATCTATGTTCATACTCGTTCATGTTGTCCTGTTTTATAAGAGAGAGTCAAATTCATTTCAGCTATTTCAATTTGATTTCTTCCATGGTGCAGTTCTCATTCTCAGATTGCTCATTTAATCTTGATAAATAAACTATTATTTGAATTGAATTTCCTTTATGATGCAGGTCTATCATAAGAATACATTGATATAATTCCCAACTCTGGAGAAACCAATATAAATTTTTCTACTAGTTCAAGCGAGTTCTTGATCTAAAATGTTGGTGCTAAGTTGGTATAACTTTTAATCGGGTTTACTAGAAACAGCGAAATTTTTGGAAATAATTTATGGTTGTTTGTTTTATCAGATTGGAAATGATTTTTGAATTGAAATTCGGGCTGATCAGAAGTGAATATTTGTGAACATTTTTCGATATGCGCATGAGCAGACGATAAATGACTTAACTGCAGGACTTTTCATCTGAGAGGATTGGGGATTTGAGGTGCAGGATGCTGTTACTTCACAAATACCCTTGGGAATGTCTGCGCATGCGTGGATTGAGGGTGCAATATCTCCTGAACCAATGGTTTTGAAGAATCAGAGTTTTGTGTGAGGTGTGTGATTTTGAGAGGAATTTCAGCCACCAGTAGACTGCGCATGCGCAGAGGAGACGTCGTTATTTTTGGGTTGTATGGCTTATGTTGGGTGCGGTTTACGTCTAGCGGTCATGTATTTTGAGCTGAGCCAATATTGTGAGGTTTTAAAAAAAATTCAAAACAATTCTGTGAAGGGACAAGTCAGTTTCGAGGAAAGAGCGTTGTTTTCGAGTTAAAATATCTGCATCGTGGCCCTGGGGCCAATTTAAAAATAACTTTATTTGGAAGACCTATTTTAAATTACTTTCGGATTTGGAGAATAGGCGAAGAAATTACATTCCTAATTCGAAATTCATGTACCCCTTTCGGAGATTTTACGTTTCCCTCATGAGCAGACAAGAAGTGATTTAACTGCTGGAGTTTTCATCTGAGAGGATTGGGGTTTTGATGTGCTGGATGCTATTCCTTCACAGAATCCCCTTAGAATTGTCTTGAAATGCGTGGATTGGAGCTGTGATATCTCCTGAACCAAGGATGTTGAAGAATCAGAATTTGGTGATGGTGAGGTATGTGATTTTGAGAAGACTTTGAGCCACGAGTAGATTGCGCATGCGTAGAGGAGACGTTTGGATTGTATGGCTCATGTTGGGGGTGGTTTGTGTCTAGCAGTCTTGGATTTGATGCTGAGCCGTTATTGTGAGGTTTTGAGAGAAATTTCATGGCAATTCTGTGCACGGACAAGTCAGTTTAGAGGAAATAGCGTACTTTCCGAGTTGAAATGTCTGTATCGTGGCCCTGGTGCCAATTTATAAATAACTATATTTGGTAGATCTATATTAAATTACGCTCGGATATGGAGAATAGGCAATTGCGTTCTTAACGGGGTTACCAAAAGCGGATTTTTTTTATTAGGATCTACGGTGAAACTTACTGCCAAACTATATTGATAGCCAGATTTGTAAAAGGAACTTGAAGAAATCTAAAAATGAGTTCAAGCCCTGTGGACAGGAGCTTTCTGGCGCTCTAGTTCAAACAGACAAATTATGTCTGGTATTGGTTTCTCAGAGTTGGGAATTATATCAATGTATTCATATGATAGAACTGCATCATAAAGGAAATTCAATTCAAATAATAGTTTATTTATCAAGATTAAATGAGCAATCATGAGAATGAGAACTGCACCACATATTCAAATTTTTTTTTGACACTTTGCGGTACTCTGGTCAATACAAAACTTCGAATGCGTATAAAGGTCATGATTCTACAATTTGATGCTAAATTTTAGATAGATCAAGTGATCGGATTCGAAAATATTCATAAAAAATATTTTTACTAAAATTGCCCATAACTCCGAAATCCCCTGATGGATTTCGCCCATTAACAAACTTGTCCGAGATATTTACGCTCCAAAACCACCTTGCAATTTTCAATCCGCTAACTCCTTTCGTTCGAGAGTTATCGTGCCTACGGCCGGTCGGCCGGCCGGACAGAATCGATTTCGCACTCGGATTCTTGATCAGTGAGTCGAACCAAATCGTAGGATACCATTTTCAGCCAAAAATTCCAAAATTACAGACACTTGGGCAAATTGATAAGCACTCTGTTCCGAGGAACTAGAGCGCCAAAAAAACAAGTTTCGTATGACAATTGCCCAAAACAGGTTTAAAGTACCCACAAATAGTAGGTATTCCATAAAACATGTATGAAAGAAGATAAGTAATAATAAAAAATTACCTTGTAATAATAATAATTGAGAGAACTGAGCATTCGTCTATGGATGAAAAGCAGTCTCACTACTCTCAGATCTCTTACTTCATGTTCCGTTCCGAAATGTAAGACTTTTCTGAGAAAAACTAATTTCGGAGCAAACAACTGAGATTTTTCTCACTTCGCTCACATTTCGGAATACACTTTATTCTCATAATTCTTCGATTGATTAGATAATGTCATGTCATGTCATAAGTTGACATTATGACAATTTATACATAGAATAATTATATCAATCTGTGAAATACGATTTACATTGAAATTTTGAAAAATCATATCTCCGAAAGTATTAGCTTGTTGGAGTTAAAAATAATATGAATGGATTCTTATCATAAAACTGCTTATTAAAAAAAATTTAATTTGGAATTTGTTATGTAAAAAAAAAAATTTTTTTTGTTACTCCGAAACCATCTGTCTGATTTTGCCCAGTAACGAAGATATTTATCTCCCAAACCCACTCTGAAAATTTCAACTGTCTAGCTCATTCCGTTCGAGAGTTATTGTGCCTACGGCTGGCCGGACAGAATTAATTTCGACCACGGATCAGTGATCAGTGAGTCGAACCAAATCGCTTAAGAAATTCGAAAATTACAGACATTTGGGCAAATTGATAAGCACTCAGTTCCGAGGAACTAGAGCGCCAAAAAAGCACTGACGTGAAGTCAGTATTCTTTAGCACGCGTGTTCACGTTGGCTAATTTGAATTCAATGATGAGTACGTCAAGCTCAGTGGAAAGAGCGAGCCGGAGATCTACCCAGAGGGTTAAGGACACCATTCACTGTCGGGCATAAATTAACAGTGCTTTGTGTAAGCTGGCATAATGATAGAGTAACAAAGTTGACAAAGAACACAACCTACTTTCCTTAGTCACACAAGCTCCTAGGAGCTTCTGAGGTATCTCCTTGGGAAATACTTGGGAGAGTCTGTATAATCATTCTTATACAGACCCTCCCAAGTCTGTATAATAATGATTATACAGATCTTCCCAAGTCTTCCCCAAGGAGATACCTTAGAAGCTCCTAGGAGCTTGTGCGACTAAGGAAAGTCAGTTGTGTTCTTTGTCAACTTTGTTACCCTATCCTTATGCCAGCTTAGACAAAGCACTGTTAATTTATAACCCGACAGTGAATGGTGTCCTCTACCCTCTGGATAGATCTCCGGCTCGCTCTATCCACTGAGCTCGAAGCACTCATCATTGAATTCAAATTAGCCAAGGTGAACACGCGTGCCAAAGATTACTGACTTCACGTTAGTACTTTTTTATATTTTTTTGGATATGGTTGTGCTCGATCGATTTTTTAATGTTTGTGATGTTTTGTATGGTGAAATTGATATCCCATGTTTTAAGTTTTATGTGTAATGTTGTCTGAACCAATTTGAGGAGTTTTAATTAGTTTGTGTTGATTGCGGAATTGATTGTCTGGTGGATTCCGATGAAATATTTCGTAATATAGTTCAAAATTCAATATTGCGTCCTCAGATTCATTCAGGGAAAATTTATCCGTATTAATTTATTTGTAATGTGTGTTTTTGCGCGTATGTTCTGGGGAACATCGCGTTATAGTTTTGCCCAAATGTCTGTAACTTTCGAATTTTTTTACGAAAATGGTCTCAAACGATTTAGTTCAACTCCCCAATGAATAATTAGAGGTCAAATTTGATTCTGTCCGTCCAGCCGTCCGGCCGTCCGGCCGTCCGTCCGGCCGTTGCCACGATAACTTGAGAACGAAAAGAGCTAGTGACTTGAAATTTTCAGGGTAGGTGGCGCATCCCAATACAACGGACAAGTTCGTTAATGGGCATAATCAGCCCAGTGGTTTCCGAGTAATAATTTTGTTTTCAACCAATATAAATCCGATCGAATTGAAACTTGGTGGGTAGTTGAAGAATACGAAGCTAAGCACGTTTGTGAAATTTTGTGAGAATCGTATGGCTAGAAAATTTTATAAAAATTATTAAAAAATATTTTTGTTGTCACGATAACTTGAGAACGGAATGAGATAGCGGCTTGAAAATTTCAGGTTAGGATGTGCACCAGAACGCGACATTTTAGTTTGTTTATGAGCATAATCGGCCAAACGGTTTTAGTGTTATAGCCATCTGAAATTTTCTGAAATTTGCTGGTTTTTTGTTCCTCATTAACTCGAAAAATACTGCACTGATTGAATTCAAACATGGTTATTAGTTGTAGAATGCCAACGCGAAAATGTTTGCAAAATTTGGTGAGGATAGCATTTGTAGAAAATTTTTAATAAATCATTGAAAATTAAAAAAAAAATTCTATATATCAGTAACTATTCTTTTGAAATCGCTGAAATTTTGCAAGAGCCTTCATAACCTAACTCTACTGCCAAGTTTCAAGTTTTAATACGATCGGTTAAATATTGTTGGAGATTCGAGCATTCTTGTGCGAGTTCAGTAGATGGTTGACCGTTGCCTCGATAACTTTCGAACGAAAGGAGATAGGGACTTGCAATTTTCAGGGTAGGTTGCGTATCCGAAAGGGAGAGTTGAGTTCGGTTTTGGGCATAATCGGTCTAACGGTTTCCGTGTTATACCCACCTGAAATATTATTTCCTTGATAACTCAAAAAATAAATATTCGATCGAATTGGTGCTTGGTAACTAGTAGTAGAAAATCGACATAAAGACGTGTTTAAAATTTTGTAAGAACCGTACCCCTAGAAAATTTGAAAAAAATCACGAAAAAAAAAATTGGTTCAAGCACTGACGTGAAGTCAGAAGCTTTTGCGCGTATGTTCTATTGTCCATTCTTCTGTATTGGACACCCTTAATCGAATTTACCATGGTAAATTATGTTGTCCATTCTCCTGTATTGGACACACTTAATTCGAATTTACCATGGTAAATTCTGGCTTGAACCAATTTTTTTCCTATAGTTTTTTGGCGAGGCCAGAATCCACCTGCATATGCCCGAACTTCACGTTTGAGAGTTCTATACCGTTGAATTATGGACAGAAATCTGTGGATAACGTTTCGTTTGATAATAACATTGATCTACTATCGCAAATTACTTTCCTACATTATGCTAAGTATCATTCAGCGAACACGTTATAATACGTTTACATACAATTCTCAAACAAAGTCGACTTTTTTGGAGGTTTCGAAACTGTGAAATTTATAAATATTTTTCTCTGAAATTGTTCACATTCAGAGCCCGTATTGAATATATTCGACCCTTCTTCTATTGAATAATAAAATTATATGAAAGTATGAATTAACCGAGAACGTGATAGAAATACCCAGTTCTGGCAAATACTAACCTGTTTCCTAACCGTCTGACGGACGGAAAAACTGATTTTCAAGTTGAGTTCGACGTACCTGGCTGTGTAAAAATGTAAATTGGTGGAGCGTGTTGAGCTTAAATCTTTCATATGAAAAGGCAGTGCTTGTGGGGGTAAAGCGGGCAACTTAATCCGCGCTAGCAAGATTTGATATTATGATATTCTTTAATTATGGTAATGCGTTCTACCTCCACCTACCGATCCCTAGACTTTAAAGTCCATTATATTGGAGCTGCGGCAATATTACAGAACCAGGTCCCACGGCGTTATTTCGGTAATTAAATTGCACAGTTTATGTCCCCGAATCGGTTGTATGTATCTCTCGGACATTTCTGGAATGGGACTTAGCGATTATTTGCATACATGTAACGAATGGACGGCTTATGTCTATATCTGCGGAACAGAAGTTGGTGGACCATATCAGGAAGGGTAGAAGTCCACAATGGGAATGCATTTTCAGTTAGACAATGTACAGTTTCCTTCATAATCGGCAGTATTTTTGCGCGCTCGTACTGGCGCGATATCATTATGCCCAAATATCTATAATTTCCTAATTTTGAACCCAGAATGGTCAAAATGATACCTTTTGACTTGTTGAGTATAAGAGTCCGCAGTCAAATTGAATCCTGTTCGTAAACTCAATAACTTTTGGAACTATAGTGGACCCCGGATAATCCGGCTCCCGTCTTATCCGGCACCCCTTGTAATCCGACATGCCTATCATGTACATGATTACATTCAGATTAGATCAGATAGATTCTTATTACATATTTTTATCTGTAATTTGTCGGATTACAAGCTAATATCTTTCGAAGAATTCCGGACTATTAGGGGTCTTAAGCAGTGCTCTATAAACCGAAAAATTCGATAATCCGACACTGCCTTGCAAAACGACTACTACCGGGGTTCCACTGGGTGGAAAAGCACTGAGATCAGGAGCTCTGATGGATTCTTGCTATAAAGCAAGCCATGTACTGAGCTCGCCCAAGGTAGCTTGGCTTCCAGGAAAAAATATTGGTTCAAGCACTGACGTAAAGTCAGGACCTTTTGCGTGCATGTTCTATTGTCTACTCACCTATGTTGGAGACTCTATACTATGAATTTAGCATCGGTAGTATATACCGTTTTTTCAGCTTCTATAAAATATATGAATACGTTTCATACCATTTTAATGACGGACTTCAGTGACGTCTATGATCAAAGAATTTTTAATTCTATTGGAATTGAAATACAAAAAAATGTACGCCTCAAGTAACTCCAGGATACGATATTCACGAAATTCCTCGAAAATTAATGAGCCGGCATTCTACAGGTAATTGCCGAGTTTTAATTGGATCAGATGTGTATATTTTGAGTTATCGAGGAAATAACAACAAAGTTTCAGATGAGTATAACTCCAAAATAATTTAACCGATAATGACAATTAATGAACTTAAATGTCGCATTCGGATGCGCAACCTAAGGCCCAGAAAATTACAAATCCTATCTATTTTTATACGAAAGTTATCGAGTTCAGCTATACTGAACTCACACAAGGCTGCTCGGATCTCAAACAATATAGATGCAATCATGTTCAAACTTGGAACTTGGCAGTAGAGTTGAGATTTGATAGCTCTCGCAAAATTTCAACGATGTCGGGCGAAAAGTTTCTGATATATAAAATATTTTCAATAATTTTTTTTAAATTTAATAGTCATATGATCGACACGAATTTCCGCGAGAATTTTCGCGTTGGCATTCTTAAACTAATAACCATGTTTCGGTTGGTTCGCTTTCGTATTTTTCGAGTCATTGAGGAAATTAAAACCAAATTTCAGACAAGTATAACTTCAAAACCGTTTGGCTGATTATGCCTTTAAACAAACAAAATGACGCATTCAGATGCACAACCTAACCCAAAAATTTCAAGTCGCTATGTCGTTTCGTTCTCAATTTATCGTGACAACGGCCGGTCGGTCGGACAGAATTAAATTTGACCTCGAATTCTTTATCAGGGAGTGGAACCCAATCGCCATTTCCGGCAAAAAATTCGAAAATTACAGAAATTTGGGCAAAATGATAACGTGATGTTCCCCAGAACATGCGCGCAAAAAGTATCTAAAAAATTATATGAAATCATGTACCTTCTATGAATGGTACAGGTCAATATTTAAATCAACCTTAGAACATAAAAAAGTTCTAGGAATTCAACTGATCAGCTGTCATATTCCGTATATTCAATTCCGCAAATATTCTTTCCAATTTATTGGGATACGCCAATATTTTATGCATTTTGATCAAATATTTCGTTTTAGAACCTTCGTTCAGTAGGGAATAAAGAATTTAATTTTACATCTGAAAATATCATTGTGGATGTTGTTTCATTAATGTTTGTTAGACAATAATTTCGATTGATTGCTTCTGACAAATATCTTGTGTTTCTTACGCAGAAGCGATTCACAAAATAATAAATTTTCATTAGGTATTTTTCAGAGCTTGGGAGAGACAACCCAGAACGAAACCACTTAATAATGAATATCTCTCCCACAGTATCATTTAAGCGGATTCAATATATTTGGATCTGCAGACAAGAGTGAAATGGGCCAGGAATTGAAAACTGCTTCAGTTCGTGTTGACATCGTTCGAAAGTCCTCGTGAATGAGACTCTCATTGCCATCTGTTCCGAAGAAATGTCGTGGATATCATTCCCACAAACCATCGAAATGATAGATACTCAGCGGATTGAGTTCCAATTTGAATAGCCATCGTAGTAAAGCGAATAAATAAGACTTTTTTCCCACCTCTTTGACTCTTTTTTACACTTACCCATGCACTACTTCAGTGTGAATGAACCAGATTAATCAACGCCTGTGATATAAAAAGGAGAATTTGCGGTTAAAGGATCTCACGTTATATGTCCCATCAATAGATTGTCTTAGCCTTCAATATTATGCTTTTGTGAAGTGAAAATGTTGAAATGTCCGAGATGAGTCTTGAATGTCAAAAACGCGAGCGGAATGAATGCACATAGGGCATTCATTCCGTAGTGCGCATTCATTCGCAGTTTTGGAATCTAATTCATTATTAGTACGTTACCGTGAAAAAAAATCATTTATTTAAACAGGACCCCCACCCCCTACCATTTGTTTTAGTGGGGGTTACAAATACTTATTTCACCACGGTTTCAAAGTACTCGAGCAGGCTTACTCAAACCCTCAAATTTCATTGCTTTATCTCAACTGGTCTCTAAAGTATTTGCATATAAAGGAAACTCACCCCTGGCTTGAACCATCCTTAACTTACATCAGAAGACTCGGAGGACAGTTTAACAACAGGAATTGTGACCCTAATGATACCCTATCACCTCCTTGCGCGTGATGGTGTGGCGGCCTCGGACCTTGTATATGTTCTATGTTTTAAAAATAGAACAATACTCATGAGCAGCCGAAAAGTCATGGTTACATCAAATAGTTTTGAAATTTATTGTGAATGAAAGATACACTCCTCCTTTCAGATACCTTGAAATAAGCATTCTCTAATTTGAATGAAGAATTATTTTACACATTTAGATCTTTCACCATACCATCCTACTGTGAGCTTCCTGCAGAACACAGTGATGAAAATAAAACCTCCGTTTTCCTATACTAGCTCGACTGCGTTTTAAACCGTCAAGCATAAATGCCGCGAAAAATTCACGAATTCCTTCTCTACCATTCGGTGAAATAGTTGATGATACATTAATTCTCCATTACTTTCAGTGAAGTTTTCCACGTATATTTAGCCAGTACTATTTTTGCAATACTAAATACTTCATTCCCAGGTTTTCTCTCCCGAATTCTGGAACATATCTATAAAATAAAAAAAAATTTATTTTGAAAATTGATTCGTTAGAAATACAAGATTTTTGACAGAAGCAATATATAGAACATATGTGTTCTAATAAACAGTAACGGAATAATATCAACGATAAAACACCTATTTTATAAAGTTTCGGAGACTAGATCAGATTCCTTCATCAGACACCAAGCGAAAATCTTCAGATTTATTTTTTGTTTACTGCTCAAGGGCGTAGCCAGGGGAGGAGGGGGGGGGTTCAAACCCCCCCCAAAATGTTATTTTGTCTTAAAAAAAAATTTTTTCTGCAGAAAACGACCCTTACACTCCCCAGACCTCATAAAATCAATTGCCTAAATTTCAAAACCCCCCTGAAATTAATTCGTATTTCAACCCCCCCCCCCCTCCGAAATTAATTCCTGGCTACGCCCTTGTGACTGCTATTCTGAAATTCTGAATTTGTCACATTGACAGTCTTTAAAAAATATAGTTTCTATTCACTCCTCATCTTCTTCAACCCTTCTTCAACAAATTAAATCGAATATGGTCGACTTCAAGTGAGCAATTTGAAAATTTGCCTCTGTTCAACAAAGTACTCTCTAAGTTTCCTTTTTATGCCATCAGACTCTGTCATCAGAATCATTGGTCGCATTCAGCGGACGAAGCGCTCAGCCACTTTACGCTACCGCTACCTAGCACAAATCAAATGTGCTACATAAAATAGCCTCCGCTCCACAACGTGTTGAGTTCGTAGGGCATGTGCCACCGAACGTTTTGGTAACGGTTACGCAACTGTTTCGTCCGCTGAATGCGACCATTGTTTAACTCCAATCCATCATGTGATCTCTCAGAGGACCCCTCATAAGCTCTCGAAGAGCTTGAGCAAGTAAGGAGAACCAGTTGTGTTCTGTGTATTACAATAATACTAAACTTATTTGCCTTCAAGATGTGATAGAAAGGAAATTATCACTCCTGAGATGTTGAATAATGTTGGAAGAAGTTTTTATTAGAGATTAGGATGTTGCCATGGCGTTCTTGGTAAACAATTTGAACATGTACATTCATAATTTTTTTCCTACATTTTAGTTTCTGATATTGTACCTAATTTCGCTATTCACTTGATTTTATTTGTTCTAACATTCTAACCTGAAAGTGATAACATTTCTGAATAGAGAATTACGAAACCTTTCAAACGATGTGTCACAAGCCCATACCTATTCAAAATACGGTTCTCATATTGAACTTAGAACCAATTCCCAGATTCTCCTGGATTTTTTCTGAAAGGCCACGAACATAAGGCATCACATCCAATAGATTGGGTTGTTATTTTTGTTGTTTTTCATGTTATACTTGATTAATTGTTACTTAATTAGATGCTCTTCTATCTAAATTCATATTAGATGTATTTATTAATTACCTCGGATATCCATTATCTTCAAGAAATTTCTTGATTAAATCAGTTTCATTATTTCGAATTTCAAGAGTACCACAAATTAGATTGAATATGCTTCTTTATTGGTGTCCAAACCTTGAGATGTTTTTCACCGGTGTTTTATGCTTCCATGATGATTCAAGATTTTTGGGGGAGAAGAAAAAGAGGAAATACTTGTTTTCCGTTTGGAACGTGATTCAGGAGACCGGCGATTCATTCGAGAGGGGGATGTGGGACTAAATTGGAAATGTTCCGCTTCTTTATACATTCTGTTCTTCACTCAGAATTTCCTTATGGAAAACGAATCTGAATAGTATTATATTTTACTTTGCCAACGCTGAACCGCAGGGGATAGGACGATGATTCGAATAATACAAAATTATTTCAGATTCTCATATTACGGAAGTGAAGAATTTGTTTGTGTTTCATCGTCTACCTTTCTCGTCTAACCTATCCCTAATTTTTCAATATTTTTAGGCACATTTTGCACAAATGCCTGTAATTTTCAAATTTTCGCCGAAAATGGTCTCAAACGATTAGCTTCGACTCACAAGATAACTGTCGAACAGAAAGAGATAGCGACTTGCAATTTCCAGGGTAGCTTGAGAATCCATATGAAAAAGAAATCCTTCAGAAAGGTATTAAATTTTCTTCAGATAATTCAAATTTCAGAAAATAACTGTCAGATTCCTCTGAAACTCCCCAGAAACCTTCAGGTCACATTTTATTTTCCCAATATTTCGAAACTCAACGGTCCGATCGAATTGATATCTAGTACTCGGTTGAAAAAGCAAAGTTTATGCAGTATTTCAAGAGGGTGCGTGAGGCCGTCAATACAAAAAATAACATGCAAGTAAAACCTTCTGACTTCACGTCAGCGCAAGTTTTTGCCGAAATGGTCTTAAGCGATTTAAGTAATCATTAAAGGAAAAAAACCTCTTAAGCGATTTGTTATGACTCTTGATGAAGAATTGTATCTACGTCTGGCTGGCTGGCCGGATTGACTTCGTATGAGTCGTGAATAGATAATGGAATACGCGCGCAAAAGCTACTGACTGACTGAAGAATATTTTAATTCTTTGATCGATCCATTCAGTTCTCAGAATGATTTTTGATTGATTATCGTAGGTTCCCTTTCTGAAGTGGACCGGCTGTGTCTCAGGCTAGCAGTTCCAAAGTACTAATGATCTGCAATATCGAAGAGGGCTTCAATAATGATATGCCTCTATTATTGTCAACGAAGGGATAAATGTTTTACCCTTCAAGCTTTCCAATAACCCTAATTATCCCATGTCGCATTTGATCACTTTCGATCTGAGCTCCTCCTTTAGGGAACAATGTGGAACTGGGGAATGCTACATTTGGACCAAAACATTTCTATGCCTAATCTTAGGGCGCAGTGGTGCACCCCAAGACGAGATGATAAAATAAGCAGGGCACTCCTTTTTCTCGAAGCATTTCGACGTATTTTGAAACTCTCATAGTTTCAGCCTGATTACACTGTCCGAATTATCAGGATAAGAAGTAGTTAGTAGACGCATGAAAAACCCAACAAATTGAAAATTGGGAAAGCTCTGTGGATAGGAGCTTTGGCGCTCTTGTTCGAACTTTGAAAAATCATATTATCTCCGGAATCATTGGTTTATCAGAGTTGGCAATGATATCAATGGAATCTCTCGATAGAACTGCAACAAAAAAAAAATTAAGAGTGCCTAAAATTATTAATGCGAAACCACCAGATCGATTCTTCCCAATAACGAACCTATCCGAAATATTGATTCTTCAAATCTATGCGGAAAATTATATTATATCAATTGAAACTTAGTCAACATTCCAGTTTTGGTTTTACTGGAGAAATTCTGAACCCAATTTGATTAACTTACCAAATTATATATTTCCATCATCATACGGATTATCCAAGGGCATTAGATATTCACCCAAAAATTATAATATCTTATAATCCTCATAATCTACGGTAGCTCAGGTTATTTCATTGGTCATTCTGCATTCAATCATACTTTGTTCTCTAGAACAGGAGGTATTTTATATCATGAGTAGCAAATTTTGAATAGAACCAGAAATAAATATGACATGTCTATTATCGGTAGATAAGATGATATGTATGAACACAGATCATGAAATTCATAGAGTCAAATACGGACGTTAATTTTCGATTACAGAATTCAGTAAAATCTTAGAATGAAGATGTATTTTTGAAATTTTGAAAAATCATATCTCCGAAAGTATTAGCCCTGTGGATAGGAAAGCCATGAAGACAGGAGCCTTGGCGCTCTTATTCAAACTTTGACGAATCATATCTCCGAAAGTATTGGTTTCTCAGAGTTGGCAATGATACCAATGGTAGTTTGCCCGACGTAGCACTTTTTGCATTCTAGATGTTTAATTTCATAAAAACCCGATTTTATCGAATGTATTTCCTAGAAGTTGTTTCATTTTCGTGGAACGTGAAAGCGGACATGTTAAAATCGTTTATTTATGAAATTAAATGTTTATATTGAAACAAGTGCTACGTCGGGCAAATAATCATAAACACACTCACGCGGTATAAAGAACATACGATAAATCGGCTGTTGCAAATCACGTTTTAACAACTGGCCCCTCAATTTCAGAAAATTCCGTCAAATTGTTGAGAAGTTCCAATAATTTGTACTTAGGAACACTAAAACACTTGAAGGAATCGAAATGTATAAGAAAAAAAAATATTTTGCCCAATAATGATCAAACCCCTATTTACAACTCTCTGTTTTCACTTATCGATTTATGACTAAGAGTATAATATCAACCCATACTTGAGTGTAGAAATTGATAGCATGCTTTAGTAGCGCTTCGTCTTTGATGAGGGAAACTTTGGTTCCGAAACATGTGTCAGATGACATAACCTGTAGGGGCCCAGAGTGTACATAGTTGAACATGTGTCTGTTTTTGCTCCCGAAAAATCAATGAAACCTTCTGTGTATTGATAATATATGATTCCTGTTGTAAACCTTATGTATGGTGGTACTGTAGATTCATGAGGTCTTATTGGCAGAATGCTCATGTCTTTTTATTGCGCGTATGTTCTGGGGAACATCGCGTTATCGTTTTGCACAAATGTCTGTAATTTTCGAATTTTTCGCCGATTATGGTCTCAAAAGATTGGGTTCGACTACATGATCTAGAATTCGAGGTCAAATTTCATTCTGTCCAGCCGGCCGGCTGGCCGTCGGTTGCCACGATAACTTCAGAACGGAAAGAGATAGCGACTTGAAATTTTAAATTGAAAGTTACGAGTAATCATTTCGTTTTCAACCAATACAAGTCCGATCGAATTGAAACTTGGTGAGTTGTTGTAGAATGCAAAACTAAGGCCGCTCGTGAAATTTTGTGAGATTCGTATAACTAAAAAATTTAAAAAAATATATTAAAAAAATATTATTTATGCCACAATAATAACCGGAGAAATGAAAAATATAGCAACTTTAAATTTTTGGGTAAGGTTATGTATCTGAATGCGACATTTGGGTTCGTCTATGCGCATAATCGGACAAACGGTTTTGGAGTTATACTCATCTGAAATTTGGTTGTTGTTTCCTCAATAACTTGAAAAATAAAAAACCGATTAAATTCAAACATAGCTATTAGTTTTATAACGCAAACGCGGAAATTCTCGCAAAATTTCGTGAGGATCGTATTACTAGAAATTTTTTAAAAAATCATTGAAAATTATTGATAAAAATTCTATATATCAGTAACTATTCGTCCGAAATCGCTAAAAGTTGGCAAGAGCCTTCAATACCTAACTCTGCTACCAAGTTTGAACACGATCTAATATATATTGTTGGAGAATAGAGCAGCCTTGTATGAGTTCAGTAGATGGATGGGTTACCGTTGCCTCGATATCTGTCGAACGAAAGGTGATAGGGACGTGTAATTTTCAGGGTATGTTGCGTATCCGAATGGGAGAGTTGAGTTCGTTTATGGGCATAATTGGTCCAACGGTTTCAGAGTTATACCCACCTGGAATGTTATTTCCTCGATAACTCAAAAAATGTAGACTCGATCGAATTGAAGCTTGGTAACTAGTTGCAGAATACCGACATAAAGACGAGTTCAATATTTCATAAGAAGCGTACCCCTAAAAAATTTCAAAAAAATTACAAAAAAAAAATTCGTTCAGGCACTGACGTGAAGACAGAAGCTTTTGCGCGTATGTTCTATTGTCCACTCTCCCATTAAGAGTATCCAATACAGGAGAACGGACAATAGAATTCACCATGGTAAATTCCATTAAGAGTGATATCCAATACAGAAGAATGGACAATAGAACATACTCGCAAAAGCTTCTAACTTCATTGTATTGGCAATATCTTGTGTGATTATTATGAGATGAATATTGAAATTATAGGTCGTCAATTCCTTTTAGTACAAGCAAGTTCCTGAATTTCAGTTGATGAATATTTCTTCAGTAACGTTAATTATAAAAATACAATACTAGGAAAATTCTGAGTCAGAAACATCGATTTCCAACTCTCTGAATGGAAATCAATTATAGCCGTCGACTGAATTCGACAGCCCATTTATTCAATAATAAAGTTCCTAATCATAATCGTAAATTATTAGCTGCTAATTCCCTTCATGATTCATGTCGTCGGAAGTCGGGTCGAAAGAATTAAGAGTAAGTACATAACAGAATTTTTTTCATTATCCCTTCAACTTGGGAGAAGTCAAATGCATAAATCAATTTCCGGCGTTGATAGTTTAATGGATAAAACCGAATCTGAGGTCTGAAATGGCTGCTACTTTGTTGGCTGAATTATGATATCACAACGCGGCTCTCCCGGCCAGAGGAATAACCTCTCATAAAACGCAGTTGATTGATCATTCGATTTTCCTGATTTATCTTGTACTCGACGGTAAAACAACAGCCGAAATGGATCGGAAGTAAACAGTTGCAGTTCCCAACAACTTTGGATGAATTACGTTGAATATCTCAATATCAGTTCGTGAGACAAATTTGAAACAAAAATTCATGTAGGTTCTGGGGTATTCTAGTTTGAGTTCGCTGTGGACATGCGTCGTCTGACATATGTTTCGGAGACGATGTTTCCATCTTCTGAGACGAAGTGTTAATAAAAATCTGAGGAAATCTGTGACGTGAAGTCAGGGGGTTTTGCGCGCATTGTTCCATTTGTCTATATTCGCGCCTCATACGAAGTTGATCGAGCTGGAATTCGGGACTCGATTATAAAATGGCTGATTCTGACGCATAGTTTCTAAAATATAAAATTTCGCGACAATTTGCAGGTCGGCATTCTACAAGTAATTAGAACCAAGTTTTGCTTGGATCGGATCTGTATATTTTGAGACATAGCAACCTACCCTGAAAGCGATTTCGAACGAATACTTTCTGATATATAGAATTTTTTTCAATACAGTTTCTTTTTATTTTCTAGTGATACGATCCTCACGAAATTTCGCGAAAATTTGCGCTTCAGAATTCTACAACTAATTTCCAGGTTTGAATTGGATCGGTTTCGTAATTTTTTGAGTTATTGGGGAAATAATAACAAAATTTCAGATGAATGTAACTCCAAAACCGATTATGCCTCGAATGTCGCATTCGGGTGCACAACCTATCTTTCCGTCCGAGATTATGTCGATGAATAAGAACGAATTTGACAGGAAAAGTTTCGTTTTCATCATTGGACCGGGAACTTATCAGATGATATGCTGATATACAGGGTGAGTCTTTGGGTTATACATCAATTTTAACTATAGATTCCTCTAATCAAATAAAACACTGTTTTCATTTACAATTTTTCCAGATTCGGCTCAGATAAAATGATACAGGCACTTTGAAAGAGCAGAAAAAAAATCGTTTTTGGCGCAAATGTTCCTCGGAAAAGAGTGCTTATCAATTGGTCCAAATGTCTGTAATTTTCCAATTTTTGGCAGAAAATGGTCTTAAACGATTTGGCTCGACTCACTGATCAAGAATCCGTGGTCAAAATCGATTCTGTGTGGCTGTCGAACGGAATGAGCTAGACAGTCGAAAATTTTCAGAGTAGATTTGGTACATAAATATCTCGGCTAAGTACGGTACGGGCAAAATCAAACAGGTGGTTTCGGAGTAACGAAAAAATATTTTTTCATTACGAATTTTAATTAATTTTTTCATGATGCAGTTTCATCATAAGAATCCAATGATATAATTTTCAACTTCAACAACCTAATACTTTCGGAGTGTTCAAAATCGGGGTTGTTCAGATTTTGTCAAAATTTAGAGTAGTGGACTGTTACAGACGATTGAGTTGGAAAAACTGTTAAAAACAATTTATTTACATATATACACTGTTTCCAGAGAATGAGACATGAGAATACATATAAATGTATGAACTGAGAGCAGACTAGCGCAGTGCACCAACTATTAGCTTTTATGAAATTTCACATCGAGAGTAGAGCATGAGATTCAGTTGAGATTTTAATTACTGAGGTAATTTGACATAGGTAAAAGCTTGTATGAGTTGGATGCACATTACTATTCTTGAGTAAGTATTTAACTAGTGAGAAACAAGGGACCACTGAGATAAATTGAAACAATTTTCAAACAATAAACTATTGTGACTTGAATCAATTCTGTGAGCAATTCTGAGAGTAATAATGTATTGAGTAAATTTGAGCTGAAAGTGAGTTGGATAATTGAAGCAATTTTCAAACAATAAACTATTGTGACTTGAATCAATTCTGTGAGTCTGAGTGGATACCATTAATGAATGTATTGATTAAATTTGAGCAGAAAGTGAGTTGAATAATTGAAGCAATTTTCAAACAATAAACTATTGTGACTTGAATCAATTCTGTGAGTCTGAGTGGATACCATTAATGAATGTATTGATTAAATTTGAGCTGAAAGTGAGTTGGATAATATTTTAGAAAATATAAAATTCCAATCATGAAAAGCATTTGAATCCATTATGTGAGATCGAACATGTGAGACAATTAAAATGGCGGAACTCTAGTGCAACCTGTCCTGCAAACGAGCTTGTTAAAATTCATATTGAAACTGTCGAAAAGAGCAGACGTTCTGATATTTTATATCGAACAAACCATTGATTATTATATCTAGACAATAAATGAGTTGACTTAAATTTACAGCTGATGCTATTCAATACGAGTTGGTTTCAATACGAGATGATATAATTTGAGAAGATCAATAATTTCATCGTAATATAAAAACATGTTGTATGCACAAATCCAATTAAGAGAAATCATTATGAGATATTCGAATTAATTCAGACACATGTGGATGAATGAAAGATCGATTTCAGCCATCAGCATTTCACTCGGAACATGTGCACTTCTGAATTACAATTTACGTATTGTGAGTTTTGAGAATAAATAAACTAACATTGAGAGCTGTAAATTACCTGTGTTTTCAGGACACTGATTGCACTAGATTAACAAAATTATGAGATGAACTAATGAGCTGTATAGAAAAATGAATGTGAAACTTGTATAAACTCAAGAGAAGGCAGTGAGGCTGTCCGCAATGAATCAAATTCGCAAGTGGTAAGTGAAGTGGTGGTACTCGGGACCTGGAGTGGGGCATCGTACTCGGTCCATGTTGGTTGATTCGGGAAACATCGTTGTGGTATTCCGTCTTGAATTGCTTGAAATCCAGGAAACGGAACAGGGGGTTCGAGACTATACAGTCGAAGGCGCCCAATTCAAAAAAGCAATGTAGAGCTGGTCTGTCTACGTAGAAGTAGTATCATGTAGATTGAAATTGAGGGGATGCTCAATTTTAAACATTCCGCCCGCCATCACCAACAGCATTGGTGATTAGTTGTTGAGTAGATCTTCTTTCGTGAGGTTGTCTTCATCTGAGGATGGCACAGGTAGAATAGCTAACTTGGTGATGGGTCGAGTGAACGTAGATGTGGAAGTCTTGAGTGTAACCACTCGAACGAGTCCATCCTGTCCAGGGTGTAGGGTCATCACTCGCCCTAATGGCCATTTGCATGGTGGGAGTCGTTCATCGGTGAGGAGCACTAGGGAACCAATTCTGATTTCATGAGATGGATGGTGCCATTTTGAGATGGAGAGTTGACGTTGAAGGTAATGAGTAGACCAGATCGACCAGAATTGCTGAATACGCTGTTGAATGAACTGCCACCTTGACAGTCTTGATGAGGAGAGTTCTTGCAATGAAGGTTCAGGTAATGTCGTGAGTGCTGTACCTATAAGAAAATGCCCAGGAGTCAGTGCTGAACAATCTTCGGGATCATCGCTTAATGGTTCCAGGGGCCTGGAGTTGAGGATGGCTTCGATCTGATTGAGCAAGGTTGTCAACTCTTCGAAGGTGAGGATCTGATCTCGAATGGTACGGTTGAGATGAAACTTGAAGGATTTGACGGTCGATTCCCATTTTCTCCCCATATGAGGGGCTGCAGGTGGATTGAAGCTTCAATTCGTTCCATCTTTCATGAGGAGATCTGCGATGGTCTTGTGTTGAGTGGTACATTGAGTGAAGAGGTTCTTGAGAGTAGCATCTGCGCCTATGAAATTGGTTCCACAATCTGAGTAGAGAGTCTGAGAGAGTCCACGTCGTGCTGAAAATCTACGATAGGCTGCAATAAATCCATCAGCGGAGTAGTCACTTACAACTTCCAGGTGGACTGCAGAAGTGGCAAAGCAGACAAACACACACACCCAAGCTTTGTGTGTCTTGGCACCTCTTCCCTTCCATGTCTTAATGGTGATTGGTCCAGCATAATCCACGCCTGTGTGGAGGAAAGGTCTAGATGGTCGCACCCTTGCTTCTGGAAGCTGTCCCATGAGCTGTTGAGCTCTAACACCTCGCTGTCTTGCACAGATGACACACTTGAGAATGAACGATTTCACTTGGGCTCTTCCACCAATTATCCAATATTGTTGTCGGATTGTAGACAGAGTAATCTGAGTGCCTCCATGCAGAGTACGCCGGTGAGCTGCATCTATAATGAGAGAGGTGAGTTTGGAGTATCGTGGTAATATTGCGGGGTGCTTGCTATCTGGATCTAGCAGAGAGTTGGCTATTCGTCCTCCAACACGAATAACTCCTTCGTGATCGATGAAGGCTGTGAGGCGATTGAATACATGAGACGTTGGCAGTGTTGAGTTCGATGATAAGGTCGTGAGCTCATGTGCAAAGTAGGCAGCTTGAGTTTTCTTTATCCAGAAGATTCGAGATTTATCCAAGTCGGTTGAGTTGAGTGGAGTGGCTAGAGACGTATTTGCAATTTTCTTGAGTCGTGCGAGTACTCTAAAACAAATAGAGGTGATTCGTAATAAACGATGCAAAGAGGAGTACCGGGATAGCAAGTCCCATTGACAATTATGAGTTGTAGCAACAAAGAGTGAGACTGTGAGTTTCGCTTCAGATTCGCTGGCATTGGTCGCTGCAGGCTGACGAAGAGGCCAAGAATCTGCTGACTTGGATAACCATGGTGGTCCCGTCCACCATAGGGAGCTGTTCAGGAGCTGAGCTGAAGTGATGCCTCTTGATGCACAATCTGCTGGGTTTTCTTTGCCGGAAATGTATCTCCAATGGGCCCTTGGAGTAAGTTCTTGGATAAGTGTTACTCGGTTCCGTACAAAGTCCTTCCAGCGTGATGGGTGAGTCTTGATCCACGCTA
Source organism: Halyzia sedecimguttata (assembly GCA_937662695.2). NCBI lineage: Eukaryota > Metazoa > Arthropoda > Insecta > Coleoptera > Coccinellidae > Halyzia > Halyzia sedecimguttata. The sequence goes on along the minus strand of OW569411.2, from coordinate 136,271,051 downwards.
GTGAGACAGAGGAGTCCGTCCACAAAGTTGTCGATGAGATTTCCATATCTAGAATTGAGTAAACATAGTGAGTCAATTTGGCCAAGAGTAGGGCAGCAGACAATTCGAGTCTCGGGATTGTTAATTTCTTGAGTGGCGACACTTTGGTTTTTGAGCAGAGATATGCAACTTTGGATCCTGTGGACGGTGAGTGAACGACGAGATAAATGACAGCAGCCATTGCAAGTTGAGAAGCATCAGAGAATCCATGAAGTTCTATTCGGAAGTTCTTTTGGGTACCAATCCAACGTGGAACTTTAATGCTGGCCAGCAATGTGAGATCTTCTCTGATGATACACCATCGTTGGGCAAGGTGAGAAGGCAGCGGTTCGTCCCATGTCAACTTGTGGAGCCAGAGTTCTTGCAATAACATCTTTGCTCTGATGGTGACAGGGGATACAAAACCTAGTGGATCAAAAATTTTAGCAATTTGAGAAAGAAATAAACTATTGTGACTTGAATCAATTCTGTGAGCAATTCTGAGAGTAATAATGTATTGAGTAAATTTGAGCTGAAAGTGAGTTGGATAATTGAAGCAATTTTCAAACAATAAACTATTGTGACTTGAATCAATTCTGTGAGTCTGAGTGGATACCATTAATGAATGTATTGATTAAATTTCAATAATTATTCTTAATTCTATGATTTCATAGAATACTCACACGAATAATTGGATGAGGTATGTAAATCCAACATGAGGTGAGTCATACCCTTCGTTTTGAATTTAATTACGAAAATTCTTAAAAATTGACGCACAGAAGCCGCATTGTTTATATAAATGATATGTATAAGGTATTGGAAAACTCTTTTGTGAACTTATTTGCTGATGACACCCTTATCTCAGTATCTGGAAGGAACGTTGAAGAAATAATTTCCATACTGAATGCTGAATTGCAGTCTTTATATGAATGGCTTTGTCAAAATAAATTAAAATTGAATAGTTCAAAAACTAAATGTATGATAATTGGATCTAGAGCAAATTGTCAAAAATTCTACGACTCAGGGTGTTCGGTGAATATACAGGGAAAAAAAATTGAATTTGTTTCCGAAATTAGGTACTTGGGAGTGATCTTGGATCCACAATTGTGTTTCAGTAATCATGTTGAATATGTATGTAGAAAGATTGGTAAAAAGATAGGGTTCTTTAATCGGGTATCGCGTTTTTAGCGCTCTAGTTCCTCGGAACTGAGTGTTTATCAATTTGCCCAAATGTCTGTAATTTTGAAATATTTCGATGAAAATGGTCTTAAACGATTTGGTTCGACTCACTGATCAAGAATCCGTGGTCGAAATTCGTTCTGTCCGACCGTAAGCACGATAACTCTCGAACGGAATGAGCTAGAGAGTTGAAATTTTCAGAGTAGGTTTGGGGGATGAATATCTCGGCTAAGTTCGTTATTGGGCAAAATCGGACAGATGGTTTCGGAGTAACAAAAAAAAAAATTTTTTTTTACGGAACAAATTCCAAATCAAATTTTTTTTAATAAGCAGTTTTATCATAAGAATCCATTCATATCATTTTCAACTCTAACAAGCTAATACTTTCGGAGATATGATTTTTCAAAATTTCAATAATAAATCGTATTTCAACGTTGTCACAGAATGATATTATTCTATGTATGAATATGAATTGTCATAATGTCAAATGATGTTCCTGAGACATTATCTAATCAGTCGAAGAATTGTGAGCGAAGTGAGAAAAATCTCAGTTGTTTGCTCCCAAATTAGTTTTTCTCAGAAAATTCTTACATTTCGGAACTGAACATGAAGTAAGAGATCTGAGAGTAGTGAGACTGCTTTTCATCCATAGACATAGATATAACTCTCGAACGGAATGAGGTAGGTAGTTGAAATTTTCAGAGTAGTTTAGGGAGATGAATTTCTCGGTTAAGTTCGTTATTGGGCAAAATTGGCCAGATTTAATTTGATTTCTTCCATGGTGCTTTTCTCATTCTCATGATTGCTCATTTAATCTTGATAAATAAACTATTATTTGAATTGAATTTCCTTTAGGATGCAGTTCTATTATATGAATACATTGATATAATTCCCAACTCTGAGAAACCAATACTTTCGGAGATATAATTTGTCTGTTTGAACTAGAGCGCCAGAAAGCTCCTGTCCACAGGGCTTGAACCCATTTTTTGTCTCAATGGACTAAGATGATTGTGTATAGTACTATAATTTTGCCTCATTTTTCGTATGTTTGCTCGTTGCTAATATCTTGCACTAATGAAGAGCTGAATAGATTACAATTACAGCAAAATAGGGTAATGAGAATTATATTGAGTTGTGATAGGTATACTCCGATAAAGGATATGTTGGATCAATTGAATTGGCTGAATGTCAGGCAGATTATCAGAAGGGCGAATTTGGTCTTAATATATGGAATAGTGCACAAACATCAGCCTAGTTATCTGAAATCATATCTGCAGAGAAGATCAAATTTTTATGACTATAACATAAGATCAAATAAGAATTTCAATGTTCCTATGGTGAGAACGACAAACCTACAGAAAACGTTATTTTATGATGGTGTTCGCTATTTTGATGATCTGCCGAATGATATTAAAAATGCTCCTTCTCTGAAACAATTCAAGGGGAGACTTAACAATTATTATTTGCGTAGTTCATAGTGAAATTGTATGTGAATTATAAAGATTATGTGAATAGCCAGGTGCTAAATAAACCTATATTATTATTATTAATTGAAATAAGATTACAGCACGCGGTGTTCCCAAGAGGTCAACCATCCAAGTACTAACCGTGCCCGACGCTGCTTGGCTTCAGTGTATCTAGCATATTCAGTATGGTATGGCCACAAACAATATTTCTTCCTCTATCTCTGCAATTATATTTATGATGCATTTCTATCATGAGAATCCATTGATATAATTGATGAATATTGAATGAAAGTTCAGTTGCAGTTCATTGGTAGGGAGAACCCAGAAAGAAACTATTTAGTTATATTATTTAATATTGAATGGTTTCTTGTATCAGATGATAAAGTGTTCTTGTTATTCCACAATAGCTAACATTATCATTATCAGTTTTCTAGGTAGAACGGTGCCATGCAGGATTGTATTAGTACATTGTGAATTATTTTGACGCTTGTAACTTTTTGCCTAAGCCGACTCTGGAAAAACGGTAGAACAAAATACTGTTTTGTGTTTAGCTTGATGAAAGCAATATATGTACATATGTATATATGTATATAATTCAGTGAGAGTGAATTTCGGAATAAAAATAAGAACAATATTTCTATGAACTTCAATGTTGGTTGTTTAGAGATATTTTTCTGTGATCCCATTTTACCTAACCTCTCAATGTTCGATCGTCTCCTGTCAAGTCATTAGTCTACATCGGAAAATCAATTGCTGATCAGCTGCAAAAATAATAGTATTTTCTTTTCATTGTAACGCCTAATCTTCTGCTGTTTTGCGGGATCGAAACGTCGACCATATGAAATAAAGAAGAGAGTCAGAATTTACTCTGATCGTTTTCCTACTCCCCTTACATACTTCATCTATATTATAAATATTTTGGGAAATTATCCTTCTTTGTATATGTATATATACATATATACATTTTTTTAAATGTACAGCTTAAAGACTCACCCTGTATATAAGAAATCGCTCTCTGAATATGTAATTTTTCTCGACGTTCAATATATGACATTCAACAAAATTTAGCATTGTCTTTATGTAATTTGTAAACTATTTCAAAATAATCCTCAGATAGACGGAATTTGGAATAAGATCACGCTATACACCCAATCGATTGTGCATGAATAGTCCCCTGTAGACTATTCCGTATTCCCGATTGTCAATCGTGTTGATCCTCGCATGCACGTTTATCGATAAAAATAATAGAGTTCATGGCCATGGAACAGTGGAAAATGATCGGCGAGCAAGTCGGCAAGACCAAAACTGCCCCCTTGATGGCGTATGCAGACTGTTTTATAATTATAATAAACTACCGACTCACTTGTCCATTTTAAAACGTATGAGAACGAGAGAACGTGTTTTGGTTGCGCTCTCTTAAGAAGTGAATATATCGTGGAAATATTAAATAATAAATTTCAAATTTCAAATAAGTCGATACGGTTTTGTGAATGCACCAGTTTTCTATTGTGTTTACTTTTGTATTCGCGTTTCACAATGAAAATTTGTGGAAAATGTACCAATTCCCTCACTGGGAAATCACCAGGTCTGCAATGTGGTGGTGTATGCGGGCAGTTTTTTCATGCTAACAATCGTTGCTCGGAAGTGACAAAAAACCATTTGTCTTTGATAAATAGTCTTCCTGGTGGAAAATGGATATGCGTCAGGTGCCGGACATCGCAAGATGTCGTTTTACCTGCCGAATCAGATGGTGAGGACATGGGCGGAGATGGCCCTGTCGTCGCGGGTATCGGAGACCTTACGAAGATGATTACATTTTTAAATAATACCGTACGCGAGCTTCGTACTTCGGTGGAATTTTTCTCAGGAAAGATCACAGACTTCGAGGGGAAGTTGTCGAGGTTTGAGGATACCGTGAAGCTTGCAAATACATTAAAAAAGGAAAATGAATCAATGAAAAAGGAAATTCAGGACCTTAATTACCGTATGAATAAATTGGAACAGCATTCGAGAGAAAATAATATTGAAATAATGGACGTCCCTGAAAAAAATAACGAGAACCTGATTGGTATAATGACCAAAATTGGTTCATTTATCGATTACCAGATAAGCCCCGAACGATTGGACTTTATAACTAGGGTACCAACCAGGTTGCCAAACAAACCGAAGAATATTGTGGTCAAGTTTAGATCGAAGATTGAGAGACAAAACTTCTTGGCATCCGTTAAACTAAAGCGTGGTGAACAGGGAGGCAAACATGGGTTCAAGATCGATGATGTTTCCTCGAGATGTTATATAAACGAACATCTTACAACAGCAAATAAAATTCTTTATAAAAATGCCAGAGAAGCTGATCAAAACAACAATTTTAAGTATGTTTGGGTCCAGAACGGAAACATCCTTGCACGAAGGGATGATACCTCAAAAATCCTACATATACTTAAAGAATCCGATTTGAAGATGATAACAAAGTAGTGTTTTCTTCCCACAGCCTATTCAATATGATATATCGAAAGTCAACGAACCCCATGTCTCTACATGTTGCCTATCAAAACGTTCGTGGATTGCGAACAAAACTGAGAAAGTTTAAATTGAATTTAACGTCTAGTTTTCATGATATAATTTTCGTAACGGAATCATGGCTGGATGACACTGTGTTTGACTCTGAACTAATCGACGAAAATAATTATACAATTTTCCGAAGAGATCGTGCCTCTACATCTTCTTCAAAGAAGGAGGGTGGTGGAGTATTTATTGCGGTACGTAACATCCTGAAACCAGAAGTACTGTCGAACTTTAATAGCGAATCGGAGGATGTTTGGGCTATGATAAGGTTGAATAATGTTAGAGTGTTTTTGTGCTGCGTGTATCTGCCCCCGGGTGATGAGAGTGCTGTTACTTCGTTTACCTCAAAGCTTGAACTGAATAAATTGACGATTGGGGATGATGTTCTGTTAGTGTGTGGTGATTTCAACTGCCCTTCTGTCAAATGGGTGAGTCAAGGAGGCATAGATAATGTGTTGATGCCAACTAATATTGATGGTTTTTCCTCCAGTATTGTTGATACATTCTCTTTCATGGAACTAATGCAATTCAATAGTATTGTAAATAATAATGAAAGAATACTCGACCTTGTATTGTGTATTGGTGATAATATAAATGGAATTATTAGAAATGAAAATCCGTATGTCACAGAAGATGAGCACCATCCCTCTTTAGAATTTCTTTTTGATATTGGCACTAGGCATTTTCTGAACATCAAAACAAGCTCTGTTGTATTCAATTACAGAAAGGCCAACTATGAAATAATGAATAATTTACTTGAAACAATAAATTGGGATGATGTTCTCCGGGATGATGATGTCAATTGCAAAGTGAACTCATTTTATCATATCATGAATGAAATTGTAAGAGAGAATGTTCCAGAGAAAATAATAAACAAAAAATTTCCAGTTTACTTTTCCATGAAAACTATCAATTTAATCAAAAATAAACTAAAAATACATAAAAGATGGAAGAAGTATCATGACTTAAATGATTTAAATCGTTTCAAACGCTTGAGATCACGATGTAAGGAACTGATATTTTCTGATCACACAAATTATTTAAGAAATATGGAGAATGAGCTTGTGAGTTGTTCAAAAAATTTTTTCAAGTATGTTGCTCGTAAGAGAAACCATTCCCGTTTTCCGGATGAGATGAATTTTGGGGCTGAAACAGCTAACAATCCCGAGAGCATGTCTGAGCTCTTCGCCGGGTTTTTTCATGGTGTGTACGAGCCTGAAAAAGATCAAATTAATTCAACTTTTGAACATGTTCAAAATCTCTATAGTAGTGATTATTTGCCCTGTATAGTTTTTGAATTGGAAGAGGTCATAACCTCATTGGGATCCTTGGATAGTTCTAAAGGTGCTGGACCGGATGGTATTCCCCCAATATTGTTTAAAAATTGCGCACAATCTTTGGGTCCCCCGCTTCTTCACATATTCAATCATTCTTTGAGAACTGCAACATTTCCAGATCAGTGGAAAATCTCATCAGTCACTCCAGTGCATAAAAAAGGTACGATTAAAGACGTCGAAAACTATAGGCCGATCAGCATCATGTCTGTCATCCCAAAGATCTTTGAATCATTGGTGAACAAATATATTTTCAATCATACTAAGAACTTAATAATCGAACAACAGCATGGTTTTTTCAAGGGGCGAAACCTTGAAACCAATCTATTAAATTTTTCTGAGTATCTTCAAGTAAATATGGATAAACAAACTCAAGTCGATGTTATCTGTTCCGACTTTAAGAAAGCCTTTGACAAAATAAGTCATAAAATATTGCTCCGGAAGCTCGCTGAGGTAGGAATATGCGGTGATTTGTTGAGATGGATCTCCTCTTATATAACTAGAAGGTCTCACTTTGTTACCATAGATGGTGTTAGATCTTCTATATTTTATAGTACTTCAGGGGTTCCTCAGGGTTCGCACCTAGGACCTCTGTTCTTCATCATATACTTAAATGATATAGGGACATGTTTTAGGGATTGCAGTTTTTTGCTTTACGCTGACGATCTGAAGTTTTTCAGAGCAATTAATGGCGTGGAAGACTGCGCTTTGCTTCAGGGGGACATAAATAGATTATTTGATTATTGTTCGGTGAATAATCTTTTCCTGAACTATGAAAAATGTCACAAAATCACTTTCAGTAGAAACTTGAATATTATAGAGAATCCGTACACTGTGGGAAATTATCCTCTTATGAAGGTGGAAAGCATTTTGGACTTGGGGGTAACATTCGACAAAAAACTTCTTTTCGACCGGCATGTTGAAAACCTTGTGAGAGATGTCAACAGGTTGCTCGGATATGTTCTTCGACACTGTAGAATTTTCAACAATAATAAAACCTTTTTGATGATGTACCATTCCTTTATTTATAGTCGATTGAATTTTGCATCAGTAGTTTGGAATCCCCAATACAGATATTATATAGATAGAATCGAGAGGATACAAAATAAATTTCTGAGATTTCTTGCCTTCAGAAATAATATAATTTATAGCAATCATGAATACTCTCATATCCGGAAAAGATTTGGCATAATGGAGCTGCAGAATCGTCGACAAATGACCGACATTGTTTTTTTGTATAAAATTGTTAATGGCATTCTCTGTGTGCCTACACTTCTACAGTCAATTCCGTTTAGGGTACCTGATATTCGTTTGCGTAATAGAGATACATTTTATGCTCCTTTGCGGAGGACAAGTAGTGCACAGAATGCTCCTATTTTCAGAATGGTCACTCTGTTTAATAGCCTTGGTGGTGGCTTGGATGTCTTCGATATATCTCTCCGCGCTCTCAAACATGATCTCAGGAATATTCTCTCATAAAAGAAAAAAAAATAAATAAAAAGAAAAAAATTGTTTTCCGTTCACCCATATTTTACTGTAAAATTGGTTTATAATATGTTTTGTATTGGATCTGTATCGTACTCAAATCATTTAAATATTTCAGACGATGTAATTATCTGTTATTTGGAATAGGAGAATACTTATTTTGGGCTATGCCTGTCTGTATTCCATGTAGAACATTAAACATTAAACATAAACATTATCCCAAGCTAAGACCAATGATTATACAGTGCGCATCAAAATTATGGAACAAATTCATTTTCTCGGAAAAAAAATATTTGGCAACAAAATCCTGAAACAGGTCAATTATTGTTTCACTTTTACCAAATTGTTTTGCCTTTTTGAAGGATTTTTGTTGTTTTATTTTTCAAAAAAGAAAAATTTTTCTTGAAAATTTCCCGCCTATGAAAAATATACAAAGACCTTGCCAAAAAACTACCACACGAACCACTTTCCCTATTCAAAAAATTTAGAGGGTTGATGGGGATGGCACAGGGTGCAACAAAAAACCTTCAAAAATGCATAAAAATTTGGCAAAAGTTAAACAAAATTGACCTGTTTCAGGATTTTGTTGCCAAAGATTTTTCTTCTGATAAAATGAATTTGTTCCATAATTTTGACGCGCACTGTATAAATATAAAAAACAAATTAAACTTTCAAGTTTTATATTCATAAGAACGTGGACTACTCATATTACAGCAGTACCATTAAAAAATTTTTAAATAACGAACAAGTTGGAAAGGCCCTATGGCTAGGGAGCGCTTGTTTAAATTTATAGCCAGAGTGGTGATCCATCCAGGAACTGAACTCGCCCAAGGCGGCTTAGCTCTAGGAAGAGAAATAATATTTCCAAGAATAAAAATCCGACTGTAAAAACAAGCGTGCTAAAAAAAGTGTTTTGGCCGAGAATGGTCTCAAACGATTCGTTTCGACACAAATACATACGTTCACTGTTGGTTCGAAAATTAACAGTGCTGTGTTTGCGTTGGCGTAAGGATCCATTCGAATACACACATATCTGTTGGGTCGAAGATAAACAGTGTGTGGCCGCGTAAGGACACAAATCTGTTCAATCGTACAATTGTGCCATGAGATAGAAAAACACCTGATTTGCGGTGTTTTATTTTCAATAGTTTTTCCGATAATTATTCCTATGACACAAATCCGTCGAAACGTACGGTTGTGCCATGGGGAACTGTTAATTGACATTTTATCGAAAACGTCCTCTATAGCGGTAATTTTTTTAATATCTATATTTTATGAAAATATCGACTTAATGCCCTTCACAACCCTCTTCTCAAAGTTATTATTTCGATGGAATTGGAAAAAAAATTAAATAGATCAACAATTTTGGCTACAGGAATCGATCACGGTATTTACGTGCTAAGAAGACGAATCTCTACCACTAGGCTAGAGAAGCAGTAGAGGAATATGAAGAAATCCGGAACTTGAATGTTATTACTGACCTTTGATACCTTATATTCAAATTTCTAATTTCAGAAAAATATCATTCTGTTACATATTATTCGATCAAACTTAAATCGGGAACTTGGCCGTAAAATAAGGTACATATCCAATTCCCACTAGCCTATTGAACGAATGTTATTACTGACGTATCGATTTCTCAAATTTGACCGACGATCTATGCACAGGATTCATGGATTTCTCTCCAGACACGTCAAAAATCAAAAACTACTGACAACTTAGTTTGTCAAGTGTAATCTAGTGGACCAGAACATCTCGATCGTTGGAATATTTCGGCACTTTCTTCACCAAATGTGATCGAGTTAAAATCTAAAACTTTACTGTAGGATAAGGTTTTGAAGGCTTTCGCAGAATTTCAACGATATCTGTCGGACAGTTTCTGAGATACAATTTTTTTTTTAATTTTCCAGTCATGTGATCGTCACTAAATTTCGCATAGGTCTTCTTGTCGGTACATTTCAACTACCTACCGCGCTTTGATTCGATCAAATCGGTGTTTTTCAAGTGAATTTCATTTCTCTAACTCATTGCGTTCGAGCGTAATAATGCTGATGGCCGGAGGTCCGGACAGAATCATGTTTTTGACCTTGGATTCTTTATCAGTGAGTCGAAACTTATCGCTCATGAAGCCTATTACGAATATTGTCCTTCAAACAATGGTTATTTATGTACCAAGGACGAAAACCTGTCTATTTTCTCGCCTGCTTGCTATCCGAGGCGGAACAGACTCGACTATAATAGACAGTTGTTCTTCTTTAGTACATAAATAACTATTGCTTGAAGGATAATTTTCGTAATAGGCTCCAACGGCTTTAACACGTAGCTTAATGTTCAACTTCACCTAAAATCAATGTGTAAATGACTGAAGATGTCATAAAATTAATTGACTCTTTAAAACCAGCTTACTCTTTAGATATGCCCACTTTTCAGGCATTATTCTTATGAACAGTTTTGTTTTCCAGCCTGTCGTCAAATGGAGTTTGGAGTCCAGAGTATATTCGGTCCGTCAGACCCCGTTTTAGGTGCCCATATTCAAAGTATGTGTGAGGCTTTGGACGTCCCGCACCTGGAAGCCCGAATAGATTTCGAACCTCACTCCAAAGAACTATCAATCAATCTTCATCCTTCCCAAGAGCATATGAATAAGGCCTTCAAAGACTTGATGATGTTTCTGAACTGGACGAAGGTGGCTATCATTTACGAGGAGGATTACGGTGAGAAAACAATATAAAATTTAAATCTTTCGGTTGATCGAATTGATAAATTATATATCTTTTTGTGAATTCATTAATAAACTTTTAATAATCGGGTCTCCCATTATAGCGATATAACAATTTGATATGCAAATACACGCAATGCATAATGGCTGATTTAAATTTTAAAGGAATAAAAAAAATAGAAATAAAAAAATTGGTTTAAGCACTGACGTGAAGTCAGAAGCTTTTGCGCGTATTTTCTATTGTCCATTCTTCTGTATTGGACACCCTTAATCGAATTTACCATGGTTAATTATGTCATCCATTCTCCTGTATTGGACACTTAATTCGAATTTACCATGGTAAATTTGAATTAAGAGTGTCCAATACAGAAGAATTGACAATAGAACATACGCGCAAAAGCTTCTGACTTCACGTCAGTGCTTGAACCAATTTTTTTTTCGTGATTTTTTTTTTATTTTCTGGAGGCGCGGTTCTTAAAATTTTTTTTTTCGTAATTTTTTTAAAATTTTCTAGGAGTACGGTTCTTACAGAATTTTAAACACGTCTTTGTGTTGATTTTCTACTACTAGTTACCAAGCTTCAATTCAATCGAATATTTATTTTTCGAGTTATCAAGGAAACAATATTCCAGGTGGATATAACTCGGAAACCGTTAAACCGATTATGCCCAAAAACGAACTCAACTCTCCCTTTCGGATACGCAACCTACCCTGAAAATTGCAAGTCCCTATCTCCTTTGGTTCGAAAGTTATCGAGGCAACGGTCACCCATCTACTGAACTCACACAAGAATGCTCGAATCTCCAACAATATTCAACCGATCGTGTTAAAACTTGAAACTTGGCAGTAGAGTTAGGTAATGAACGCTCTTGAAAAATTTCAGCAATTTCAAACGTATAGTTACTGATATATAGAATTTTTTTTTTTATTTTCAATGATTTATTAAAAATTTTCTACGAATGCTATCCTCACCAAATTTCGCAAACATTTTCGCGTTGGCATTCTACAACTAATAACCATGTTTGAATTCAATCGGTTCGGTATTTTTCGAGTTAATGAGGAACAAAAAACCACCAAATTCCAGAAAATTTCAGATGCCTATAACTCTGAAACCGTTTGGTCAATTATGCTCATAAACGAACTCAAATGTGGCATTCATATGCACAACATAACCTGAAATTTTCAAGCCGCTATCTCTTTCCGTTCTCAGCTTATCATGACAAAAAAAATATTTTTTAATATTTTTTTTAAAATTTTCTAGCCATACGATTTGCCCAAAATTTCACAAACGTGCTTAGGTTCATATTCTACAACTACTCAACAAGTTTCAATTTGATCGGATTTATATTGGTTGTAAACAAAATTATTACTCGGAAACCACTGGGCCGATTATGCCCATTAACGAACTTGTCCGTCGTATTGCGATGCGCCACCCACCCTGAAAATTTCAAGTCGCTAGCTCTTTTCGTTCTCAAATTATCGTGGCAACGGACGGCCGGACGGCCGGACGGACAGAATCAAATTTGACCTCGAATTCTTCATCGGGAAGTCGAACTAAATCGTTTGAGACCAATTTCGTCAAAAAATTCGAAAGTTACAGACATTTGGGCAAAACTATAACGCGATGTTCCCCAGAACATACGCGCAAAAAAACCACTGACGTGAAGTCAGTACTCTTTGGCGCGCGTGTTCACGGTGGCTTATTTGAATTTAATGATGAGTACTTCAAGCTCAGTGGATAGAGCGAGCCAGAGATCGACCCAAAGGATAGTGGACACCATTCACTGTCGGTTCATAAATTAACAGTGCTGTATCTAAGCTGCCATAAGGATAGAGAAACAAAGTTGAAAAAAAACACAACTGACTTTCCTTAGTCGCACAAGCTCCTAGAAGATTCTGAGAGATCTCCTTGGGAAAGACTTGGGAGGGTCAGTATAATCATAATCATGTTTATAGCACGCGCGCCAAAGCAGATTGACCCGACGTCAATGCTTTTTTACACTTTTTCTTTCATTGTTAAGTCAATCTGCGTTTGGTGCGCGTGCTATAAACATGATTATGATTATACTGACCCTCCCAAGTCTTTCCCAAGGAGATCTCTCAAAATCTTCTAGGAGCTTGTGCGACTAAGGAAAGTCAGTTGTGTTCTTTTTCAACTTTGTTTCTCTATCCTTATGGCAGCTTGGATACAGCACTGTTAATTTATGAACCGACAGTGAATGGTGTCCACTATCCTTTGGGTCGATCTCTGGCTCGCTCTATCCACTGAGCTTGAAGTACTCATCATTCAATTCAAATTAGCCACCGTGAACACGCGCGCCAAAGAGTACTGACTTCACGTCAGTGCTTTTTTTTCAAGTTCCTTTAACAAATATGTCAATCAATACAGTTTAGCTGTTAGTTTTACTGTAGATCGAAAAAATTGCTCTTATAGGACCTCCGTTGGAACGCAATTGCCTCTTCTCCAAATCTGAACGTAATTTGATATAGATCTACCAAATATAGTTATTTATAAATTCACCCCAGGGCTACGATACAGACATTTCAACTCGGAAACAACGCTATTTCCCCGAAACTGACTTGTCCGTGCACAGAATAGCCATGGAATTTCTCTTAAAACCTTAAAATGACGGCTCAGCACCAAATCCATCACCGCTAGACTCAAACCACTCCCAACATGAGCCATAAAATCCAAATGTCTCCTCTGCGCATACGCAATCTACTAGTGTAGTGGCTTTAAGTCCCCTGCACGGGCGGATCTACGTATGGGCATTATGGGCTCCGGCCCAGGGCCCCGTGGATACAAGGGGTCCCCGGCCACATTGAAAATAATAGAAATTGTAAAGAACATATCTAATATATATCTAAAATTAAAAATAAATTCCAATCACAAGGTTGGCAAATCTGAAATAAATCAAACCGTGTGCGCGTCTATCAAATAGAACAGGGAATTCCCCGTCACTTGTTTTCTTGTCTATATGCTCTATTACTACCTAAGGAGACTTCTCATCGCCAAAGTAACACGCTGACAGCATCACTGTTATCATTTTACCCAAATGTCTCATATTTCCGTTTTTTATCCGAAAATTGTCTCAAATGTTCAGGGGTTCAACTACCTGATGAAGAATTCGACATCAAATTTGATTCTGTCCGACCGGCTGGCATGATAACTTGATAACGGGAAGGGATCGCGACTTGAAAATTTTCAGGGTAGGTGGCTCGCCCCAATATGTACGACGGACAAGTTCGTTAATGGGCATAACCGGCCCAATGTTTTCCGAGTAATAATTTAGTTTTCAGCCTATACAGATCCGATCGAATTGATACTTTGTGTGTAATTGTGGATTACAAACTTAAAAGATGCATGTGTAATTTTGTAAGAATCGTAAAGAAGCGTAAAAAGCTTAAGCCAGACCAGATAGTATTGTCACTATGATGCCGTCAAATCTATAAAAAATAATTATGATGATATGAAATTTTTCCGCGAAAATGAGAAAGTGCAATTCTAATTAGTTTTAGGGAACAAATTTTGCAGATATTGAATTTAGATAATAAAAATCATACAAGTCAGGAGATTTTGAGTGTTAGTTCTATTGTCTATTCTCCTATATTGGACAGTCTTAATCGAATTAACCATGGTGGGTTCTATTGTCCTTTCTCAGGAGTACGGACAAATCGATATTCTACAACTAGTTAGCTAGCTTCAATTCGATCTTGTCATATTTTTTGAGTTATCGAGTAAATAATATTCCGGATGGGTATAACTTCGAAACCATTGGGCCGATTACAGCCAACTCAACTCTCACATTCAGATGCGCAACCTACCCTGAAAAGTCCCTATCTCCTTTCATTCGAGAGTTATCGAGGCAACGGTCACCCATCCAACTACTGAACTCACACAAGGCTGCCCGGCTATCTAGCAATATAGATCCGATCATGTACAAACTTGGAACTTGGTAGTAGAGTTAGGTTCTGAAGGCTCAGCTATGTCAGATGAATAGTTTCTGATTTATAGAATTTATTTCAATGAATTTTAAAAAAAATTCTAGTTATTCGAACCTCACGAAATTCCGCCAGAATTTTCGCCTTGGCATTCTACAACTAATAACCACGTATTTAAATTCAATCGGTTTTGAATTTCTCGAGTTATTGAGACAATAGCAACCAAATATCAGATGGTTACTCCAAAACCGTTTGATCGATTATGCCTAGAAAAAAAATCAAATGTCGCATTCAGATGCACAACCTAACCTGAGAATTTCAAGTCGCTATCTCTTTCCGTTTTCAGGTTATCGTGACATAAATAATATTTTTTAATAATTTTTTAAAAAATTTCTAGCGATACAATTCTCGCAAAATTTCACAAACATTCTTAGGTTTGTATTCTTCAATCACTCACCAAGTTTCAATGCGATCAGATTAGTAATCGTTCAACACAAAATCATTACTCGGAAACCCTTGGGCCGATTATGTCCATTAACGAACTTGTCCGTCGTATTGGGAAGCACCACCTATCCTGACAATGTAAAGTCGCTATGTCTTTCCGTTCTCAAGTTATCGTGGCAACGGCTAGCCGGACAGAATCAAATTTCTTCTCGAATTCTTCATCAGTTAGTTGAACCTAGTAGTTTGAGACCATTATCGGCAAAAAATTCGAAAATTACAGACATTTGGGCAAATTGATAACGCGATGTTCCCCAGAACATACGCGCAAAAATACAACGCCCTGATTTAGATATTTGTGAAGGCACTAAATTAGTTGTGTCATTAAAATAGTTCGTGAACAACATACGACACCAATCCGATCAGAAGCTGAAGGAATACGAAGAAAAAGCTACAAAACAGGACTGGTGTGGGAACAGAGACTAGGTACAGTGAAATGAACAAAAGACGCATAACTTAAAAATTTCCAGATAAGTCCACAGATGAAATCTCAGTAGGTATATGGCGCTGAAAAAATTAAGTGACACGCTAAACGTTGCGTTAGAAGCTGATTATGGATTTAAATAAAAGAAGCCTAGTCTATGAGACATCTAGCAAAAAAATCAAATTTTCAATGGATTTGCAAGACAAGAATATGGAAAGCATAGATCTGGAAAGTGTGCGTAAAATTATTGATTGTTATCCAGATGACGTAGACGAACATTTTTTAGTGAATGAGTGTAATCAGTTGAAATCTTACTTACTACAGTCTGAGCCAGAGTTTTACACCTCTTGCTGTGAAATTGTTGTGCTAGTTTATGAAAAGAAACTTGTTGTTGGAATTATTGTTTCCCAAATTGTTATACGACATCAAAGATTTCTTTAACATTGCCTATACCTTGCTGTGAAGCACAGCGCTATTTTTCCGGGATATCTTACGTAGAGAACAAATATAGGACAACAACGTCGAACTAACGACTGAATTATTATCGGCCTAGGCCGCTTATTGTGATATTTGTAATAATAATAAATTGTAATTTATAGGAATTACTATGTGATGAGTATAGTTAGGATTATGCAGCACAAAAATGCCGGAAGGTAATTTTATAATTTACATGCGTACGCAAGTCATATTAAATAAATAAAATATTTTATTGTGTCCTATACAGTACACCTACACCACTTGAGAATACAGTTTTTTGAGGGCCCCTAAGTAGCAGTGGCGTAACGTTCCTCAGCCCCCCCCCCCCCATGATCGTCCAATGTATCACAATACACCGAACAGATACTGGGATTTCGTTTATAAATCTTATTCGAATAGTTTAGATAGGTACTTAAAATTGTCAGAACTGAATAAAAGAAAGTAAATATGAGAATTAATTAGGTACTATCAGCATATTGTGTTTTATTATAATAAATATATTTCAATGAATTAATTGAAAATTATATGATCTTCACGGCTAAGATGTACATGTACTTGTTTTAAAAGTTTTTAGACATCTGATTCACAAATCGAAATGATTTATTTTCCGACTGTTCACTAATACGTGAATACTCGATATTTCATGTATCGATACTTTCAAAGCGATACGATTCAAGTATCGATACTACTTATTTCGATATATTACGATCCAGGAGTATTTTCACTCGCCTATACTATACATTTCAACCAGGAAATACAAATATTACATCAGCAGAAAATTAGTTTTTACTATCAATTAGTTTTCAACAAGATAAAGTAAAAATTAAATAAAGGGTTCAACTTCCGGGCCCCCAGACCCCACACCCCCCCCCCCAACGGGGGGTCTGGGGGGGTGTACTTTACGCCACTGCTAAGTAGTATTAGCCCAGGGCCCCACAAATTCACGATCCGCCCCTGGTCCCCTGAAAATAACACTTCACCCAAAATTATGATTCTTCAACACCATTGGTTCAAGAGATATCACTGCTCCAAACCACGCATGCGCAGACACTGCCAATACGATTCTACGGAGGAATAGCATCCAGCACCTGAAAAC
This sequence comes from Halyzia sedecimguttata, assembly GCA_937662695.2. Classification (NCBI taxonomy): domain Eukaryota; kingdom Metazoa; phylum Arthropoda; class Insecta; order Coleoptera; family Coccinellidae; genus Halyzia; species Halyzia sedecimguttata. The sequence goes on along the minus strand of OW569411.2, from coordinate 136,253,845 downwards.
TCCAATCATCTCAGACGAAAACTCCAGCAGTTGAATCACTTCTTGTCTGCTCATGAGTGAAACGAAATATCTCCGAAAGGGGCAACATGAATTTCTAAATAGGAACGCAATTTCTTCGCCTATTCTCCAAATCCGAAAGTAATTTAAAATTGATCTTCCAAATATAGTTATTTATAAATTGGACCCAGGGCCACGTCTTGAATTTTCTTTTAAAACCTCACAATATTGGCTCAGCACAAAATCCATTACCGCTAGACGTAAACCGCACCGAACATAAGCCCTACAACCCAAAAAGAGCCACGTCACCTCTGCGCATCCACAATCTACTCGTGTCTGAAAGTCCTCTCAAAATACCACACCGCACACAAAACTCTGATTCTTCAAAACCATTGGTTCAGGAGAGATCGCACCTTCCATCCACGCATGCGCGGATACTCCTAAGAGGATTCTGTTAAATAATGGCATCCTGCACCTCAAATTTCCAATCCTCTCAGATGAATACTGAAGCATTTAATTCACATATCGTCTGCTCATGCGCATAACGAAAAATGACCGTAAGGGATAACATCAATTTCAAAATCAGCCCCAGGGCCATGGCCGCACACTTCAACTCTGAAACAACGCTATTTCCCCCAAACAGACTTGTGTCCGTGCACTGAATTGACATGAATATTCTTTCAAAACCTCACAATATCGGCTCAGTACTCCCAACAGAACCCATGCTACCCAAAAACAGTCACTTCTCTTCTGCACATGCGCAACCTATTCGTGGCTGAAAGTCCTCCCAGAATCACACACCTTACTTAAAACTCCGATTCTCCAACACTAGTGGTTCAGGAGATAACGCATCTTTAATCCACGCATGCGCAGACCCTCACCAGGGGATTCTATGGAGGAATAGCACTCCAAAACCCCAATCCTCTCTGACGAAAACACCAGCAGTTGAATCACTGATGGTCTGCTCATGCGCATAACGAAAAATGCCCGTAAGGGGTAACATCAATTTCAAAATTAGCCTCAGGGCCACGGTACGGACACTTCAACTCGGAAACAACGATACATCCCCCAAACTGACTTGTCCTTGCACTAAATTGCCATAAATGTTATTTGAAAACCGCACAATTTCGCTCAGCACTCCCAACATAACCCATACAACCCTAAAATGGTCACTTCTCTTCTACGCATGCGCAATCTACTCGCGGCTGAAAGTCCTCTCAAAATCACACACCTTAAAAAAAACTCCGATTCTCCAACACTAGTGGTTCAGGAGATATTGCATCTTTAATCCACGCATGCGCAGACCCTAACCAGGGGATTCTATGGAGTAATAGCATCCGCCACCCCAAAACCCCAATCCTGTCTGATGAAAACTACAGCAGTTAAATGACTTCTCATCTGCACATCCGCATAACGGAAAAATTCCCGGAAACGGCAGCATGAACTTCAAAAAATTGGTTCAAGCCCTGTGGACAGGAGCTTTCTGGCGCTCTAGTTCAAACAGACAAATTATATCTCCGAAAGTATTGGTTTCTCAGAGTTGGGAATTATATCAATGTATTCATATGATAGAACTGCATCATAAAGGAAGTTCAATTCAAATGATAGTTTATTTATCAAGATTAAATGAGCAATAATGAGAATGAGAACTGCACCATGGAAGAAATCAAATTAAATCTGGCCAATTTTGCCCTATAACGAACTTAACCGAGATATCCCATCTCCCTAACCTACTCTGAAAATTTCAACTACCTAGCTCATTCCGTTCGAGAGTTATATCTATGTCTATGGATTAAAAGCAGTCTCACTACTCTCAGATCTCTTACTTCATGTTCCGTTCCGAAATGTAAGACTTTTCTGAGAAAAACTAATTTCGGAGCAAACAACTGAGATTTTTCTCACTTCGCTCACAATTCTTGATTAGATAATGACATGTCTCAGGAAAATAAACTGACATTATGACAATTCATACATAAAGAATAATTATATCATTGTGTGACAACGTTGAAATACGATTTATTATTGAAATTTTGAAAAATCATATCTCCGAAAATATTAGCTTGTTAGAGTTAAAATGATATCATTGGATTCTTATGGTAAAACTGCTTATTGAAAAAAATTTAATTTTGAATTTGTTCTGTAAAACAAAAATTTTTTTTTTGTTACTCCGAAACCATCTGTCCGATTTTGCGCAATAACGAACTTAGCCGAGATATTTATCTCCCAAACCTACTCTGAAAATTTCAACTGTCTAGCTCATTCCGTTCGAGAGTTATCGTGCCTACGGCCAGACGGCCGGACCGGCCGGACGGCCGGACAGAATGATTTTCGACCACGGATTCTTGATCAGTGAGTCGAACCAAATCGTTTAAGACCATTTTCAACGAAAAATTCGAAAATTACAGACATTTGGGCAAATTGATAAGCACTCAGTTCCGAGGAACTAGAGCGCCAAAAATAGGTTTTGGAATTTCAAGCAAAATATTCCACAAAATAGTAGTAATTTTTTGAATTTTTTCGTGTCACGTGATCTTCACGAAATTTTGCTAAGTGTTTGATTTGGTCTTTTGCATCTAACTACTGAGTTTCTATTCAATCAGATTAGTATTTTTCGAGTTCTCATGGAAACAAAATTTTAAAATTTTTGAAAAATTTTTTTGTCACTTTATGGCCATCCGGTCGGTCTCAAAAAAACTCCGATTCTCCCACACTAGTGGTTCAGGAGATAGGGTATCTTGAATCCACGCATGCGCAGACCCGCACCGGGGGATTCTATGAAGGAATAGCATCCTCCACCCCAAAACCCCAATCTTCTCAGAAGAAAACTTGAGCAGTTGAATTATTTCTCGTCTGCTTATCCGAATAACAAACAATGCCCAAAAGGGGCAGTTACACACCCAGTCGTTCACCGTTCAGACAAATTTTGAAAATCCAATTTAAAATTCCACACATCGTTTACGCATTAATTCATTTGCCATGCTAGTAAGTGGTCCATATTTTAATCAGTTGCCCTCGTACATATCGACTTGATTCAGATAAACGCGCAAAAATTACTTCGGAACGAAATCTGATCACCAGATGCTACGGATATTCCATGTAGGAATTCGAAATGAAATAATTTGTCGAGTTTGGGAGTTAAAAATTATTAAATTTTTTTTTAGGCTCCTAGGGGTCTGTCCTCAGTGAAATTTTGCACACCCCAAGAGGTCATAATTCGTCACCGAAGTGCCAAAACTGAACTCATTCCGATATTTTGATTCGGAATTTCAAGCAAAATATTCCGCTCATAGTTAAATTTTTTTTAATTTTTGCGCGCGTGTTCCGCAAGGAACAGCGTGCTATTAATTCGTCACAATGTCTGTATTTTTCGAATTTTTTTTCGAAAATGGTCTCAAACGATTGGGTTCGACTCCCTGATGAAGAATTCGAGGTCAAATTCAATTCTGTCCGTCCGGTCTGGCCGGCCGGCCGGTCGTTAGCACGATAACTCTCGAACGGAACGACTTAGAGCGTTGAAATTTGCAGGGTAGTTTTGTAGCGTAAATATCTCGGACAAGTTCGTTAACGGGCGAAATCCACCGAGCGGTTTCGGAACCGATCACTCGATCTTTCTGAAATTTGGCATCAAATTGTAGAATCATGACCTTTATATGCCTGCGAAGTTTCGTTATGACCGGACGGCCCTAAAGTGGCAAAAAAAAATTAAAAAATTTTAAAATTTTGTTTTCACGATAACTCGAAAAATACTGATCTGATTAAATTGAAACTCAGTAGTTAGATGCAAAAGACCAATGCAAATACACTGATCAACAATTGCTAGGGATCACTTATGAACTACTCTTCATTTGTATTTTTTGCGCGTATGTTCTGGGGAATATCGCGTTATAGTTTTGCCCAAATCAATCAAAAATCAAATATATTTATTCATTGGCAACCATTACATACATCCATCATTACATATTTAATTCAAATGCAGCCATTGTCCGCCCCGAGAGATCCGGTCAGTTAGGCAACTCAATGCCCGTTTTATTTCCCAATCTCCCAGAAGCAGAGAAACATACTGCACTATACTATGCGTAAATTAAAACAAATAATTATATGTTTTTCCTCATTTTTTGAATTTCTTAAATCCATTACCGAAAATGATTCGACTGCTGGAAGAGCAGGAGGAGAGAGCAAGAAACTAGAGACCCTCCTAATCCTAAAATATATCAAATACATCTGTATGGTCTCTGATGAACTTTTTCACTTCGATTTTATACCTATTGATACTACCTGATTCTCTCAAATGAACGGGAAGTAGATTATAAAGTTTAGGGCCGAGAAACAGAATTGATTTTTGAGTCAAAGTTTTGTGCATCAAAGGAATGCTCAGCTGTAAGTTTGTGACCCCTCTAGTTGTTTTATATTTTTGGACTTTCAGCTGATTGCGATTTATGTGGGTCCAAATCAAACATCTAAGCGTAAAGAGGGATCTTACATTAAATATTCCTGTTGTAACGTATAATTCCTTTGTGGGATACAATCTACTTTTTCTGAGCATGACCTTCAATATGGTGTTTTGAGCTCTCTGAAGAGTATTGATGGTGGTTTCAAACGTACCCCCCCAAACTAGTATACAGTAACCGATAATTGACTGAATCATTGAGGTGTAAACCATCACCAGGTTTTTTTCGGGTAAGAATGTCTGTAAACGATTAAGTTCGACTCCCCAATGAAGAATTCGAGGTCAAATTTGATTCTGTCCGGCCGGCCGTCCGTTGCCACGATAACTTGAGAACGAAAAGAGCTAGCGACTTGAAATTTTCAGGGTAGGTGGCGCATCCCAATACGACGGACAAGTTCGTTAATGGGCATAATCGGCCCAGTGGTTTCCGAGTAATAATTTTGTTTTCAACCAATATAAATCCGATCAAATTGAAATTTGGTGGGTAGTTGTAGAATATGAACCTAAGCACGTTCGTGAAATTTTGTGCGAATCGTATGGCTAGAAAATTTTAAAAAAATTATTAAAAAATATTTTTGTTGTCACGATAATTCGAGAACGGAATGAGATAGCGGCTTGAAATTTTCAGGGTAGGATGTGCACCAGAACGCGACATTTCAGTTTGTTTATGAGCATAATCGGCTTAACGGTTTTAGAGTTATAGCCATCTGAAATTTTCTGAAATTTGGTGGTTTTTTGTTCCTTCCGATGGAATTCAAACATGGTTATTAGTTGTAGAATGCCAAGGCGAAAATGTTTGCAAAATTTGGTGAGGATAGCATTTGTAGAAAATTTTTAATAAATCATTAAAAATTAAAAAAAAAATTCTAAATATCAGTAACTATTCGTTTGAAATTGATGAAATTTTGCAAGAGCCTTCATAACCTAACTCTACTGCCAAGTTTCAAGTTTTAATACGATCGGTTAAATATTGTTGGAGATTCGAGCATTCTTGTGCGAGTTCAGTAGATGGGTGACCGTTACCTCGATAACTTTCGAACGAAAGGAGATAGGGACTTGCAATTTCCACGGTAGGTTGCGTATCCGAAAGGGAGAGTTGAGTTCGATTTTGGGCATAATCGGTCTAACGGTTTCCGAGTTATACCCACCTGGAATATTATTTCCTTGATAACTCAAAAAATAAATATTCGATCGAATTGAAGCTTGGTAACTAGTAGTAGAAAATCAACATAAAGACGTGTTTAAAATTTTGTAAGAACCGTACCCCTAGAAAATTTTTAAAAAATGACGAAAAAAAAAATTTTAAGAACCGTACCCCTAGAAAATTTTAAAAAAATCACGAAAAAAAAAATTGTTTCAAGCACTGACGTGAAGTCAGAAGCTTTTGCGCGTATGTTCTATTGTCCATTCTTCTGTATTGGACACCCTTAATCGAATTTACCATGGTAAATTATGTTGTCCATTCTCCTGTATTGGACGAATTTACCATGGTAAATTCGAATTAAGAGTGTCCAATACAGGAGAATGGACAACATAATTTACCATGGTAAATTCGATTAAGGGTGTCCAATACAGAAGAATAGACAATAGAACATACGCGCAAAAGCTTCTGACTTCACGTCAGTGCTTGAACCAATTTTTTCAAGTTATCTCGTGAATATCTGTACATTATATGTTCTCTAAGGAAAAATTAAGATGTTTTGAGTTGATTATATCAAATTTTTCCTCACTTCATCGGCTCTTGTTCACAAAATCGATTATTATCTGTAGGCTGTTACATGTGGAGTGAAAAGCAATGTGGTATTTGTTATTAAATCTGTTTTTTTCTCTCGTTCAAACACATAAGGTGACAATAATTGAAGAAATGAGAACAATATTAGCTTATCAGTCATGCCGAGAAGACGTTTGGCTCCTGTGCAACTGGACCAAATCATACGGTGGATACAGGAAGGTTTGTCCCAGCGAGAAGTGTCCCGGCGGTTGAAAGCTTCGCAAAGTGTCGTGAGTCGGGCTTGGAATAGGTTCATCCAAAACGACTCAGTAGCTTATGTTCAAGGGGGAGGTCGGCAGCGCAGTACAACAGCTGCCCAAGATCGTCTTTTGGTCCTCAATGCTAGGAGAAATCCCACTTACCCGGCGTCGCGGCTCAATAGATCACTAAGGGCCGGTTTCTCAATTGCGAGTTAACTCGAGGTAGCGATATTCATGAACGCGCAACACTCGGGTTACCCGCAACATCGGGTTAACTCGCAATTGAGAAACCGGCCCTGAGAGTTGCAACAGGAGTTCTAATTTCGAACCAGACTGTAAGACGACGACTACATGTTCGTGGTTTGAGAGCACGTAGGAGGGTACATCATCCCCGTTTGAATAGGGAACACCGGGTTCATCGACGGCAATGGGCTGAGGAGCACCGCAATTGGACAGTTGAAGATTGGAGCCGATGTTTATTTACGGATGAGTCTAGATTTCGTTTGGTCAACTCCGATGGACGTATTCTTGCTTGGAGGGAAAGAGGTCGAAGGTATGCAGAACAGTTTATGGTACCCACAACAGCTTTTGGCGGAGGTTCTATATGTGTATGGGGAGGCATTTGTTTGAACCAACGCACAGAGTTGGTTGTTCTGCAGAACACCACAATGACCAGCCAGAGATATCACGATATGATTATTTAACCCATAATTGTTCCGTTTGCGGCTGCCTTGGGCGAGAATTTCATTTTAATTGACGATAATGCCCGTCCACACCGTAGTCGTCTGGTTAATGAAGCGCTAGAAACTCATGCTATTGATAGGATGGACTGGCCAGCTCGCTCTCCAGACATGAATTGCATCGAACATGTCTGGTCTGATATGACTAGACAATTGTCAACCTTAGAACAACCGATCAATAACCTGGAGGACCTTTCTAACGCTTTACGGGATATTTGGACGAATTTGCCCCAAAATTTTATAAATCGTTTGATTGAAAGTATGCCTCGTAGGGTAGAATGCGTGAGACGAGCTCGTGGGGGGCCAACTAGGTACTAGCTTAACCGAAACTTCAGCCTTCTTGTGGTGTCATCATAAAATTTTTATGTTATTCAAACACAGAATTTTGAGTGTTCCTAATAAAGTCTTTTTTTCTCTCCAACTTTCCATTTTTTCATTCTTTTCTCAAGTGAACCATATTATCAACTGAAAATACTCTGATATCTGACTAAATTTATAATCTTGGAGCGAATAATTCAGAAATAAATTTAGAAAAAGTAAGTGTTCCCTATCAATTGTTGAGAAGTGTACTTTTGCAATTTCGTGAAGATCACGTGACATGAAAAAAATCAAAAAATTACTACTATTTTACGGAATACTTTGCTTAAAATGCCGAAACCTATTTTTTTGAGGTTCATGCTGCCTTTTCCGGGCATTTTTCGTTGTGCGCATGCGCAGATGAGATGTCATTTAACTGCTGTACTTTTCGTCAGAGAGGATTGGGGTTTTGCGGTGGCGGATGCTATTCCTCCATAGAATCCAGATCCCTGATGAGAGTCTGCGCATGCGTAGATTAAAGATGCGATATCTCCCGAACCACTAGTGTTGGAGAATCGGAGTTATTTGTAAGGTGTGTTATTTTCAGAGGACTTTTAGCCGCGAGTAGATTGCGCATGCGCAGAAGAGAAGTGACTGTTTTATAATTGGATGGGTTATGTTGGGAGTGCTGAGTCGATGTTGTGAGGTTTTAAAAGAATATTCATAGCAATTCAGTTCAAGGACCAGTCAGTTTGGGGGATGTAGCGTTGTTTCCGAGTTGAAGTGTTCGTACCGTGGCCCTGGGGCTAATTTTGAAATTGATGTTACCCCTTACAGGCATTTTTCGTTATGCGCATGAGCAGACCATCAGTGATTTAACTGGTGGTGTTTTCGTCAGAGAGGATTGGGGTTTTGGGGTGGCGGATGCTATTCCTCCATAGAATCCCCTATTGAGGGTCTGCGCATGCGTGGATTGAAGATGTGATATCTCCTGAACCACTAGTGTTGGAGAATCGGAGGTTTTTGTAAGGTGTGTGATTTTGAGAGGACTTTTAGCCGCAAGTAGATTGCGCATGCGCAGAAGAGAAGTGACTGTTTTTGGGTTGGATGGGTTATGTTGGGAGTGCTGAGTCGATATTGTGAGGTTTCAAAAGAATATTCATGGCAATTCAGTGCAAGGACATGTCAGCTTGGGAGAGGTAGCATTGTTTCCGAGTTTAAGTGTCCGTACCGTGGCCCTGGGGCTAATTTCGAAATTGATGTACCCCTTACGGGCATTTTTCGTTATGCGCATGAGCAGACCATCAGTGATTTAACTGCTGGTGCTTTCGTCAGACAGGATTGGGATTTTGGGGTGGCGGATGCTATTCCTCTATAGACTCCCCTGGTGAGGGTCTGCGCATGCGTGGATTCAAGAAGCGATATCTCCTGAACCACTAGTGTTGGAGAATTGCAGTTTTTTGTGAGGTGTGTAATTTTGGGAGGACTTGCAGCCACGAGTATATTGCGCATGCGCAGACGAGAAGTGAATGGTTTTGGGTTGTTTGGGTTATGTTGGGAGTAATGAGCCGATATTGTGAGGTTTTAAAAGAATATTCATGTCAATTCAGTGCTCGGACAGAAGTCAGTTTGGGGGAAATATCGTTGTTTTCGAGTTGAAATGCTGTATGGTAGCCCTGAGGCAAATTTATAAATAACTATATTCGGTAGATCTATATTAAAATACGTTTGGATTTGGAGAAGAGGCAATTGCTTTCCTAACGGAGGTCCCACAACCGCATTTTTTTTTTTATCTACAGTAAAGCTAACAGCCAAACTGTATTGATAGCTATATTTGTTAAACGAACTCGAAAAAAAAAAAAGAACTGACGTGAAGTCAGTACTCTTTGGCGCGCGTGTTCACGGTGGCTAACTGAGTACTTCAAGCTCAGTGGATAGAGCGAGCCGAAGATCTACCCAAAGGATAGTGGACACCATTCACTGTCGGTTCAAAAATTAACAGTGCTGTATCTAAGCTGCCATCAGGATAGAGTAGCAAAGTTGGAAAAGAACACAACTGACTCTCCTTAGTCGCACAAGCTCCTAGAAGATTTGGGAGGGTCAGTATAATCCTAATCATGTTTATAGCACGCGCGCAAAAGCAGAGTGATTTAACAATGAAAGAAAAAGTGTAAAAAGTCAATCTGCTTTGGCGCGCGTGCTATAAAAATGATTAGGATTGTACTGACCCTCCCAAATCTTCTAGGAGCTTGTGCGACTAAGGAGAGTCAGTTGTGTTCTTTTCCAACTTTGTTACTCTATCCTGATGGCAGCTTAGATACAGCACTGTTAATTTTTGAACCGACAGTGAATGGTGTCCACTATCTTTTGGGTAGATCTTCGGCTCGCTCTATCCACTGAGCTTGAAGTACTCATCATTCAATTCAAATTAGCCACCGTGAACACGCGCGCCAAAGAGTACTGACTTCACGTCAGTGCTTTTTTTTTCTTCTCATGCTATCCCCACAAAGTTTTGCACAAGTGTTCCTTTTGGTACTTCGCATCTAACTACTCAGCTTCAATTCAATCGAATCAGTATTTTTCGAGATATACTGAAAACAAAATTTCAATTTAATTTTCAAATATTTGACTTTTTGCGCGCGTGTTCCAAAGGAACGGCGTGCTATTATTTCGTCACAATGTCTTTTTTTTTCGAATTTTTTTTCGAAAATGGTCTCAAACGATTGGGTTCCACTCCCTGATGAAGAATTCGAGCTCAAATTCAATTCTGTCCGTCCGGTCCGGCCGGCCGGCCGTTAGCACGATAACTCTCGAACGGAACGACTTGAAATTTGCAGGGTAGTTTTGTAGCGTAAATATCTCGGACAAGTTCGATAACGGGCAAAATCCACCGAGCGGTTTCGGAGTTAAGGCCGTTCTTAGTCAAAACGTTTTTTATGAATATTTCCGGAACCGATCACTCGATCTTTCTGAAATTTGGCATCAAATTGTAGAATCATGACCTTTATACGCCTGCGTAGTTTTGTTATGACCAGACGGCCCTAAAGTGGCAAAAAAAATTTCAAAAATTTTAAAATTTTGTTTTTTGGATAACTCGAAAAATACTGATCTGATTAAATTGAAACACAGTATTTAGATGCAAAAGACCAATGCAAACACTTTTGCAAAATTTCGTGAAGATCACGTGACATAAAAAAAATCAAAAAATTACTACTATTTTGCGGAATACTTTGCTCAAAATGCCGAAACCTATTTTTTTGAGGTTCTTGCTGCCTTTTCCGGGCATTTTTTTGTTGTGCGCATGCGCAGATGAGAAGTCATTTAACTGCTGTAGTTTTCGTCAGAGAGGATTGGGGTTTTGGGGTGGCGGATGCTATTCCTCCATAGAATCCAGATCCCTGATTAGGGTCTGCGCATTCGTAGATTAAAGATGCGATATCTCCCGAACCACTAGTGTTAGAGAATCGGAGATTTTTGTAAGGTGTGTTATTTTGAGAGGACTTTTAGCCGCGAGTAGATTGCGCATGCGCAGAAGAGAAGTGACTGTTTTTTAATTGTATGGGTTATGTTGGGAGTGCTGAGTCGATATTGTGAGGTTTTAAAAGAATATTCATAGCAATTCAGTTCAAGGACAAGTCAGTTTGAGGGATGTAGCGTTGTTTCCGAGTTAAAGTGTTCGTACCGTGGCCCTGGGGCTGATTTTGAAATTGATGTTACCCCTTACAGGCATTTTTCGTTAGCGCATGAGCAGACCATCAGTGATTTAACTGGTGGTGTTTTCGTCAGAGAGGATTGGGGTTTTGGGGTGGCAGATGCTATTCCTCCATAGAATCCCCTATTGAGGGTCTGCACATGCGTGGATTAAAGATATGATATCTCCAGAACCACTAGTGTTGGAGAATCGGAGTTTTTTGTAAGGTGTGTGATTTTGAGAGGATTTTTATCCGCAAGTAGATTGCGCATGCGCAGAAGAGAAGTGACTGTTTTTGGGTTGTATGGGTTATGTTGGGAGTGCTGAGCCGATATTGTGAGGTTTCAAAAGAATATTCATGGCAATTCAGTGCGAGAACAAGTCAGTTTGGAGAATGTGGCGTTGTTTCCGAGTTAAAGTGTCCGTACTGTGGCCCTGGGGCTAATTTCGAAATTGATGTTACCCCTTACGGGCATTTTTCGTTATGCGCATGAGCAGACCATCAGTGATTTAACTGCTGGTGCTTTCGTCACAGAGGATTGGGATTTTGGGGTGGCGGGTGCTATTCCTCTATAGAATCCCCTGGTGAGGGTCTGCGCATGCGTGGATTCAAGAAGCGATATCTCCTGAACCACTAGTGTTGAAGAATTGGAGTTTATTGTGAGGTGTGTAATTTTGAGAGGACTTGCAGCCACGAGTATATTGCGCATGCGCAGACGAGAAGTGAATGGTTTTGGGGTTTCACTGACGTGAAGTCAGTACTCTTTGGCGCGCGTGTTCACGGTGGCTAATTTGAATTGAATGATGAGTACTTCAAGCTCAGTGGATAGAGCGAGCCGAAGATCTACCCAGAAGATAGTGGACACCATTCACTGTCAGTTCAAAAATTAACAGTGCTGTATCTCAGCTGCCATCAGGATAGAGTAACAAAGTTGGAAAAGAACACAACTGACTCTCCTTAGTCGCACAAGTTCCTAGAAGATTTGGGAGGGTCAGTATAATCCTAATCATGTTTATAGCACGCGCGCCAAAGCAGATTGACTTCTTACACTTTTTCTTTCTTTGTTAAGTCACTCTGCTTTTGCTCGCGTGCTATAAACATGATTAGGATTATAATACTGACCCTCCCAAATCTTCTAGGAGCTTGTGCGACTAAGTAGAGTCAGTTGTGTTCTTTTCCAACTTTGTTGCTCTATCCTGATGGCAGCTTAGATACAGCACTGTTAATTATTGAACCGACAGTGAATGGTGTCCACTATCCTTTTGGTAGATCTTCGGCTCGCTCTATCCACTGAGCTTGAAGTACTCATCATTCAATTCAAATTAGCCACTGTGAACACGCGCGCCAAAGAGTACTGACTTCACGTCAGCGCTTTTTTTTTTCAAGTTCCTTTAACAAATATAGCTATCAATACAGTTTGGCTGTTAGCTTTACCGTAGATCAAAAAAATTGCGGGTGTGGGACCTCCTTTAGGAAAGCAATTGCCTCTTCTCCAAATCCGAACGTATTTTAATATAGATCTTCCTAATATAGTTATTTGAAAATTTGCCTCAGGGCTACCATACAGACATTTCAACTCGGAAACAACGATATTTCCCCCAAACTGACTTGTGTCCGTGCACTGAATTGACATGAATATTCTTTTAAAACCTCACAATATCGGCTCATTACTCCCAACATAACCCAAACAACCGAAAACCATTCACGTCTCGTCTGCGCATGCGCAATATACTCGTGGCTGCATGTCCTCCCAAAATTACACACCTCACAAAAAACTCCAATTCTCCAAAACTAGTGGTTCAGGAGATATCTCTTCTTGAATCCACGCATGCGCAGACCCTCACCAGGGGATTCCATAGAGGAATAGCATCCGCCACCCCAAAATCCCAATTCTCTCTGAAGAAAGCACCAGCAGTTAAATCACTGATGGTCTGCTCATGTGCATAACGAAAAATGCCCGTAAAGGGTAACATCAATTTCTAAATTAGCCCCAGAGCCACGGTACGGACACTTAAACTCGAAAACAATGCTACCTCTCCCAAGCTGACATGTCCTTGCACTGAATTGCCATGAATATTCTTTTGAAACCTCACAATATCGACTCAGCACTCCCAACATAACCCATCCAACCCAAAAACAGTCACTTCTCTTCTGTGCATGCGCAATCTACTTGCGGCTAAAGTCCTCTCAAAATCACACACATTACAAAAACCTCCGATTCTCCAACACTAGTGGTTCAGGAGATATCACATCTTCAATTCACGCATGCGCAGACCCTCAATAGGGGATTCTATGGAGGAATAGCATCCGCCACCCCAAAACCCCAATCCTCTCTGACGAAAACACCACCAGTTAAATCACTGATGGTCTGCTCATGCGCATAACGAAAAATGCCTGTAAGGGGTAACACCAATTTCAAAATTAGCCCCAGGGCCACGGTACGAACACTTTTACTCGGAAACAAGGCTACATCCCCCAAACTGACTGGTCCTTGAACTGAATTGCTATGAATATTCTTTTAAAACCTCACAACATCGACTCATCACTCCCAACATAACCCATCCAATTATAAAACAGTCACTTCTCTTCTGCGCAATCTACTCGCGGCTAAAAGTCCTCTGAAAATAACACACCTTACAAGAAACTCCGATTCTCCAACACTAGTGGTTCGGGAGATATCGCATCTTTAATCTACGCATGCGCAGACCCTCATCGTGATCTTCACGAAATTTTGCAAAAGTGTTTGCATTGGTCTTTTGCATCTAACTACTCTCTTCTTCTTCTACCGCGGTGCCGTCTCAGGCTGAACTGAGGCCTTCTGGCCCATTGTTCTCCCGCTTGCCAAACTCGTGAGACTCAGTCCAAGCAACACGCTGACAGGAATGCCGCGAGTTTAAAAGGAGAAGTCCCTCTCACCGTAGGAATCATAGGTGTTGGGTAGCCTAGGTGTATGACCCTCAAGTCTTTAAGGTTGTTACAGTCGAACAGAATATGTTCAGCTGTTTCTTCCATGCTCTTGCACCAGCGGCACAGAGCGCTATCGGCCAATCCCATCCTATTCAGATGTTTGTTGAACTGGTGACCAGTTAGTAATCCAGTCACCAGGCTCAATTCTCTTCTTTCGAGTGAAAGAAGTTTCTTTACTTCAGACTTTGACGATGGTTTCTCAATGAGAAGCCTTGACTGCCTGAGTCCTACTCCCATGTTCCATACACTGGAGAAATTCTTGTCCAAACGATTCTTGAAGAATGTTTTAACAGAGGTACGACATACTGGAAGTGAAGGCTCAGGACCTATATATGGTATCCGAGCCTTTTGCTTCGCCAGCTTATCTGCCTTAACATTACCTGAAATCTCCGAGTGAGCCGGACACCAGATGAGTTTTACAACGTTACCAGCGCCCAGCCTTCGCAGAGCCTTCCTGCATTCGCCTACTAAGTAGGAGTTTATTTTCACATCAGATAGGGATTTTAACGTTCCTTGACTGTCACAACATATATATATGTACTTGCCAGAGTATCCTAGTCGGATGTTTTCCAGCGCGCAGACAAGAACAGCGTATAGTTCTGCCTGTATTATCGAGCAGTTCTTCCCGAGAGGGATGGACATGCTCACTCGAGGTCCCACAATGCCTGCACCTGTCCCTGTAGTCGTTACAGAGCCATCTGTGAAACATGTGGGCCCCTCTGGTTTAAGGAGATCACTCCTTGTATCCCATTGGTCTCTATCAGGAACAATCACCCTATAGGGTTCGTTAAAGCAGAATAAGGAGCCCGCACGGTCACTCCTCCGGAGGAGAGATGCATCATCATCCTCCACCTTCTTGAGTGCCCTCGCGTGTCCCCTAAACATTCCGCTGTCACGCCACTGTCCCTGTTCCCAGATTCTTAAAGCTGTCTCCATAGCCCCCTCCTCCACTAAAAGATGCAGGGGAGGTAGCCCCAGCAGGCACTCCATAGCTGTTGTTGGAGTAGATCTCAGAGCACCTGTGATGCTTAAACAAGCTTTTCTCTGAGTTCTTGTCAATTTGTTGCGGATATATGACTTCTCCAAAGAAGTCCACCTCTTAGCCTCTCCCCTAATCGCAGATTAGATTAGAGGTGGTTGAGGTTCTACAGGACCCTACTAGCTCACAGCAAAAACTAAAATATGGATGTTAAGTGGGCGCCAGACACTCCAACTTCAGAAAAACTCGAATTATATTTTACAAATTTATTCAATCAACAGTATCAAGATTGGCCAATGTGAAACATGCAATATAAAATATAAATACTAAGTCAGACTGATCACAAATGAAATGCTTAAACTACTTATCTTGGAATCGTTTCAAATAGAGTCACTATGGGCAACTTCACAATGAGTCAGTCTAAGTGTCCAATCAGGTTCCCCAAATTAGCAACAGGAACTGGATATCATGGAACTCGAGACTGGTCTTCCTCGTTGATTGCTAGGTCCCTCTATCCAAACGAAATAACTCCAACCAGGTGGTTGTCCTGGGAAACAGCGTAGATATTCCTCCAACTCAATAACTCGAGGTACGTGCCTGACAGGTGGTTCTCAAAGCAGGTTTATGAAACTTCCTTTATATGGAAGCAATTCGAAGATAATCCAACAGCTACAGAATAAGGTACTAAAAAAGGGTTCCTGCAAGATACATAATTCTTAGACTTTATCCTCGCAAACAACGTGCCCATTTCGAGTTCTAGTTCACAATTTAGATATAATGACAATGTGATTCATTCAAGTTACAAAGTGGTCATAAAATTATTCCAGTTAAAAACTACAAAACGACTGGAAAAACATCAATCCGGCTTTCTATTTTCACTAAATGATTCTGAAGGATGAATTAGTTCTTGAAAGAGAATAATGGATAATAATTGCCGGTAAAAACTAGAGCTCGAAATGGCCACGCGGTCAGACAACGGAAAGCAAAAAATACGATCATAATACAGCAAAAATATTATCGAAAAGTAAGCTGAAAGAATAATGAATTAATTACTAAATGTGCATCAGAACATGTCGTTAATTGGAAGCAAATTGGATTAAAACCTACCAGATTCAGAACCCTTCACTCAAGGAAAATGGCCACAACTCAAGATAACTAAAACTCCACGGCTGCCTAACAAAAATGATTTCCAGATCGTCGTCCTCGCTTCGACTAACCAACTAACGCTAGAGGGGGGCTCCAGCGGACCGCGCTGACGTTCAATTGACATCGACCACAGAATCGATCTCGGAGTAGATCTAACGCACTCAACAAGTCAGGGGCGTCCCAACCAATACAACCGGGGTACACAAAATGCAACCAAACTTTCAAATACAAACGGGATTCTCAAGAACCCGTTACACCCCCTCACCAAGAAGAGCGCAGGCCAGACGAAGCAGAAAACCACTTGCAAGGGAAGATGAAAAAAACCGACAATATCAATACAGTAGTCAGATGTTCGACACTGGTCTAGAAGTTGCGCCAAGTGATTCAGTAGACAAGGCCTCGTTCATCTAGACAAACCAACTCACAACTCAGAGTGAAATCCCATTAACAAAACCCCAAACCCCAAAAAAAATTGAAACCCTGCTCAGGTGCTGAAGGCCTGTCTCTGGGATACCACCGGTATCCGAGAGATTAGGGGTGGATGCCAATTTGACTCCACCCAGATGAACAAGGGGTCATGCCCGGCGGGAACGTAGTCGTCCACTAAAAATCAGCTTCATACAGAGAACTTCGTCTCTACTCAAATTGACCGCAACCAAGGATGTTAACGAATTGAAATTGATATCTGGAACCGAGGGAACCCAATTGTTCCAACTGTTCCAGACCCCCAGCGGTAGGGGAAAAAAGAAAAACTAAAAAGAGAAACTTGACAGCACCGGGAGGCACCAATGCGGTCAAGCGGGGGGCATGGAAGATTTTTGTTTTAGCGACAAAATCTCAAAAACGCTTCCATCACCCAAAGCCGGTTCCAGCGGCAGCGAGCGATGTCAAATCCGGGAAAAAAAGAAAAAAAAACGTCAAATCCGTGTAGGCTATAAATTAGCGACATCGAGCGAAACATGGTCCGATCATTTCCAACTCCATCCTAAAAAATAGACTGCACTCACGAGTCCCAAAATCGAAATAAAAAAAAATCTCAACTGACGACAAAATCCTCCCCTACGGTTCGAAGACAAATTCTCTTTCAAACTTAACAGGTAGACTTCAACGTCAAAACCACGAGGCGTCTTAAACCCTCAAAACAACAACCAGGCGAAAGAACATGACCAGACCATACTCCACCCATATCACCAATCAATGTTCATCCAATGAACCAAATTCGAGCCTAAAAACAGTCAAAATCAGGAAAAGTTCAATCCGGGCCTAAATAGAACAGGAACTCATCACAGGTGACACATAGGTGCGACGCTTCAAGACCGGCATGATCATAGCAGTTGGAGGAAACAAAAATATACCGCAATATACGAATCTTAAATTTCAGACTTAAAGGGAAAAACGTCGCAAAACGAACGAATGAAATACACGGACTCAAGTCCAGTAGTACTAAGCGGTTACCAAAATAACAACTACATACCAGTAGTTCTGATAAGGGAAAAGGGCCAATAACTCCGAGGCAAGATGGCGGCGAATAGTTCCGATGCGTAGAGAGGAGAATATCTCCGAGAAGAAGAACGGCGAAAATTTTCAGAAGGGAAACAAATTCGAATTTACAAGAAATTCTCGTCCGAAGACTAGTTTCCCAGTTTCATCATGCTAATCGCCACCCTCCGACTCAGAAACATCAACCAAGTCAGGCTTCAGATCTTTAACATGCCAGTTGCCCAAATCACGACCATCCGAGTCTCTTAAATTATAGACCAATCTAGAAACAACTGCACGAACAGTGCACGGAACGAAAGAGCTAGTTAATTTGGATGCAAATTTGTTAGCCGCGTCTGATTGAGTGAAATTGCGTTTCCAAACTCGGTCACCCACTTGAAAAACGATATCCCTTTTTCCCGAATCATATAACCGTTTGTTTCTCAAATAGGCATCATGTAAGCGCTGTCGCATGTTGGCGTAAATAGGAGGCAGTCCCTGTAGGTCGTCACTCCATCTTAATCGACGGGAGACTTCATCTAAATTCTGAAAATTTTGATCAACCCTACCATAAGCATCACCTGAATTTGGAATACGACGTCCAAAAAGCAAAAAGGCGGGGGAAACACCCAAAACTTAGCTGTATTGATAGCGTGGGCGATCTGTTGTATATTTTCATCCCAGACAGTATGATTATCTGCGATATAGCAACACATTGCAGTCAAAATAGTCCTATTAGAACGTTCACTATGATTAACCTGAGGGTGTCGTTTCGCGTTAAACCACGGGGTGATCTTATAAGACTCCATAAATTGTTTATAATCCTTGGAAACAAACATGGTGGCGTTATCCTGAACTAAAATCTGAGGTACACCAAATTTCAAGAACACATTCTGTTCCAAAAACGCAACCAACTGGCTTGGCCTTAGCATCCCGAAGTGGGTGCACAATGTAAACTTAGTGAACCAATCCACCACTACTAGCAAATACTTGTTTCCATGTTTTGACCGAGGAAAGGGTCCCATCAAATCTAACGACAATAATTGAAAAGGGAAATTTATATTCTTATAGGATCCCATTAACCCTATTCTAGCCTGGTTAGAACTTTTGTTGGCCTTACACACATCACAACCATTACAATACGTTTGTACCGCCCGTTTCATAAGAGGCCAATAATAATGCTCAGCGACACGAGCTAACGTTTTAGAAATACCAAAGTGACCACAAGTAGGAGAGTCATGATTTTCGCGAATGACTTCTGACCGATTAGCCGTGGGAACAACCAGCTTCCATTCTGACAAATTGGAATCAATATTGAAACTGTGTGCGACATGTTTGTAAAGACAATTGTTCTTAATTAAATAGTCGGGGTACTTATGTGGGAACTTAGTAACCTTTCCCAACATATCATGATACCAGGTGTCAGGCGTCGGCTTAGCAACATCAATCAAATCTACGCTACGTGAAAGAGTATCAGGCATTAAATTCAAACAGCCTTTCCGGTGCTCAATATCAAAAGAATATTGGGACATTTTTAAACTCCAACGTGCTAATCTCATGGCCGGGTCTTTTAAGTTTTTAAGCCACAAAAGGGAGTGATGATCGGTTATGACTTTAAAGTGAGTCCCCTCAATAAATGGACGGAAATGCTCAATACCAAACAACACTGCCAAAGCCTCTTTTTCCGTCACCGAATACTTCCGCTCAGTTTTAGTCAATGATCGGGAGAAATATGCTATGGGATGTTCTAATCCGTCAAATTCCTGAATCAAAACAACACCAAGACCTCTATCCGAGGAATCACAATGAATCACAAAGGGCCTGGAGAAGTCAGGGCTAGCCAAAATTGGTGCAGATACCAAACTATTCTTTAATTCACCGAAAGCAACATCAGCTTCAGGTGTCCACCTAATAGGTTGTCCCTTTTTCTTACCGTGTAAAAGATCGTTAATGGGGGAAGCTACGGATGACATATCTTTGACAAACCTTCGATAGTATGAAATTAACCCAATCACTCTTTTAATGTCAGAGGTGGTCTTCGGAGTAGGTAAATTAACAATAGCTGAAACCTTCTCAGGGTCAGTACGCAAACCGCCAGTAGAGTCAACAATAAACCCAAGATATTTTAAAGACGGCCGACAGAATTGACATTTGTCCAAATTTATTGTGAGCCCTGATTGGTTCAATTTCTGATAGACTTTATTCAAAGTATCCAAATGCTCGTCAAAGGTAGTACTAACCACAATAATATCGTCTAAATAAACAAATATTCCATTGTCACCCAGTGGGAACAACGCATCCATCAGCCTTTGCATAGTTTGGGGAGCATTCTTTAAGCCAAAACACATACGAGTATACTCAAACAACCCCCTACCAGGTACTTGAAAAGCCGTTTTAGGCCTAGACTCAGGCGTAAGTGAGATCTGATAGAATGCTTGTTTCAAATCAATACTACTCAAAAATCGCGCTTCACGTAAACTACTGAGAATTGAGTCAACAGTCGGGAGAGGGTAACTATCCTTAACCGTGAGTTTATTCAAACTGCGTCCGTCGAAACAGGCCCTATATTCCCCTGAACTTTTCTTTACTAATAACATGGGTGAAGACCATGGAGAGTGCGAGGGAACAATTACTCCCTTTGCCAGCATGTCGTCGATTTCGCGATTTAAGTGCTCTTTAAGAGCCGGAGAAATAGGATACTGTCCAGTACGAATTGGCGCAGCATCGCCCGTATCGATATGATGTTGAATAAGAGAAGTATGACCCAGACCGGTATTTGATAGAGATTTAAACTTAGACATAACCTGTCCCAACCGAAATTGATCTGAAGGACCGAGACCCTCCGCGGGCGGAACTGACTCAACCGCGTTAACTATCAAATCAGTACCAACCACATTAAAGGAATTATCTTCAAAATTCACACGCATCTTTGAGAGTCGACAAAAATCTATACCCAATATCAAAGCATGGCTAATAGAGGGGACCACCAAGCACATCATTTTAAAAGCAACATTGTTAATTTTAAAGGGTACAACAACAGAACATAACACAGTTTGTGGAACACCATCAGCTGTCTTTACCTGACAGGGAGAGAGCCCCTTCTCTGGAGCTAACTCCAACGAGTCAATAATATACATTCCCGAAGAACCAACTATGGAAACATTAGCACCCGAATCAAATAAGGCGTTCAAACAAAAATGTCCCACCTGAACTCTAAGATAATGGCGGTCATCATTAGGTAACTGAGCAAAAATAGGCGACACAGATTTAGGTGAATAAAAAGAATTGATCTCACCCAACCAGTCCCTCCATTCAGACAACTTAAACTGAGCTGGACGAGTGGATTTTACTGTTTTACGCTGCCTACCACTCCAGGAGCGCCCATTACGTTTTTTGACTCAGGAGCAACAAAACCAGGCTGACATCCTGGACAAGTTCTCACAACAACGTTGGGTCTGCCACATCTAAAACAGAAAGTTCTCCGGGGCCTCCTACACTGCCGATACAGATGGCCAGTTTCTCGACAATTCCAACAAGTTGGAGAATTGGATGCGGTCACTGCACATGCCTGCGACGTAGAAGCATAGCTCAAACAGGCCAAATCAGGTTCCAGAAGATCAGAGCAAGACGGTGGTGGCTTGTACCTAGAAGCACGAATGTGGGATTGTTCAAGTGCCTTACAACAAACTTCAAGATCATCCAAGTTGTCAACTTTACTCAATGCCAAATGGGGATGAAAGAAGGGTAACAAATTATTCTTCACTACTTTAAATTTAACTTCCTCAGTAGGGGTCTCATTCAAACGGTCAAATAAACCCATCATGGATGAAATAAAGATGACAACTGGTTCATTATTACCCTGAGTTCTAGCCCTAATCTCCTGCCACAAATCCTCATCATAATCCATGTCCACAAAATCATGCTTAAGACGCTCAACTAACTCATTCCAAGAGGAAACCTTGGATTGGACTCGACGGAACCAAGTCAAAGCCTGACCTTCAAACAAATCGATAGCAGAATCAAATAAGTCTTCAAAAGACACATGTCTGGCTTTACGTAGTTCCTCGATTCTCATTAAAAAACATTTAATACTGAATTTTGTGACATCCCCATTAAATCTCAAATTCCATTTGGAAACAGGCGTATAATTACTACTATGCACAAACTGAGAGCACGACTGAGTTGGATCGGCAGGGTAGGTCGATTTAGCATTTGGACTAGAAGAAGCTAAAGGCTGGACTGACATCCTGCGATGAGCCTCTTCCCTATCTGTTTGTCGAATGGCAAAATCAGAAGCTTTATCTTCAAAATCCCCTTCAACCAATAATAAGTCCTGTGACAGTGCTAAATGGATGGCTCTTTCTTCATCCCGAACAACATCCATGAGACTAACTCTATGTGAAAGATGATTGAGTAACGATTCAATCCTACGATAAGCTTCACTATCCCTAGAATCAGAAAAAGCATCTACCAAAGACTTCACGTCAGACAAGGTTTCACCGATCTCTCTCTCATTCACACCAAAAGGAAAGGGATCCTGAATCTTAACTAAAGAACGTTGATGACGTTCCTGGTGTAGCAATCCACGGAGGATTTTCTTTTTCTCATCAACTTTTTCCTTATCAAACTTGATCCCCCTAATTGACAATTCATAATTCAATTCCCTGGTTCTCAAAAATCTTACATCCATCGTACTATATCAGATTTAACTTAACCGAACTATATCAAATAACACACCGTATGATACCCAGATGAGACAAGTTAGAGAAAACCGAATCGATGTCTGACCAGTCGGTTCTCCGAAGTTCGAGTGTCAATTTTAGAAAGGTTTTGCTAAGTTGGATAAAAAAATTTACACGTTGGGCGCCAATTGTATAGCCTCTCCCCTAATCGCAGATTAGATTAGAGGTGGTTGAGGTTCTACAGGACCCTACTAGCTCACAGCAAAAACTAAAATATGGATGTTAAGTGGGCGCCAGACACTCCAACTTCAGAAAAACTCGAATTATATTTTACAAATTTATTCAATCAACAGTATCAAGATTGGCCAATGTGAAACATGCAATATAAAATATAAATACTAAGTCAGACTGATCACAAATGAAATGCTTAAACTACTTATCTTGGAATCGTTTCAAATAGAGTCACTATGGGCAACTTCACAATGAGTCAGTCTAAGTGTCCAATCAGGTTCCCCAAATTAGCAACAGGAACTGGATATCATGGAACTCGAGACTGGTCTTCCTCGTTGATTGCTAGGTCCCTCTATCCAAACGAAATAACTCCAACCAGGTGGTTGTCCTGGGAAACAGCGTAGATATTCCTCCAACTCAATAACTCGAGGTACGTGCCTGACAGGTGGTTCTCAAAGCAGGTTTATGAAACTTCCTTTATATGGAAGCAATTCGAAGATAATCCAACAGCTACAGAATAAGGTACTAAAAAAGGGTTCCTGCAAGATACATAATTCTTAGACTTTATCCTCGCAAACAACGTGCCCATTTCGAGTTCTAGTTCACAATTTAGATATAATGACAATGTGATTCATTCAAGTTACAAAGTGGTCATAAAATTATTCCAGTTAAAAACTACAAAACGACTGGAAAAACATCAATCCGGCTTTCTATTTTCACTAACTGATTCTGAAGGATGAATTAGTTCTTGAAAGAGAATAATGGATAATAATTGCCGGTAAAAACTAGAGCTCAAAATGGCCACGCGGTCAGACAACGGAAAGCAAAAAATACGATCATAATACAGCAAAAATATTATCGAAAAGTAAGCTGAAAGAATAATGAATTAATTACTAAATGTGCATCAGAACATGTCGTTAATTGGAAGCAAATTGGATTAAAACCTACCAGATTCAGAACCCTTCACTCAAGGAAAATGGCCACAACTCAAGATAACTAAAACTCCACGGCTGCCTAACAAAAATGATTTCCAGATCGTCGTCCTCGCTTCGACTAACCAACTAACGCTGGAGGGGGGCTCCAGCGGACCGCGCTGACGTTCAATTGACATCGACCACAGAATCGATCTCGGAGTAGATCTAACGCACTCAACAAGTCAGGGGCGTCCCAACCAATACAACCGGGGTACACAAAATGCAACCAAACTTTCAAATACAAACGGGATTCTCAAGAACCCGTTACAACACCAATGATGCGTAGGTTAGGATAGGCCTCATCACCACAGTATACAACCAGTGAATAATGTGTGGTTTGAAGCCCCATCCATTTCCCACTACTCTCCGAGTAGACCAAAAGATCATCTCGGCCTTTTTCGTTTGTTTCTCAATGTGTTTGTTCCACAGTAGTTTGTGGTCCAGTATCACACCCAGATATCGAACTTGCTCTGTTAGATTGAGCCCTACTCCAAACAGACTTGGTAGTCTTATGTTATAGGGCCCCCTCTTCCTGTCGAAGAGAACCATCTCTGTTTTTTCAGGATTAACCGTAAGATCGTTATTCAAACACCATCGCTCAATCCTACACAGAGCATCCTGCATAAGATCAGCGATGACATTTGGATGTTTTCCTCTGATTAGTATCACGAGATCATCTGCATAGGCTACAACCTTTAGGCCAGCCCCCGCCAGCTTAACCAGGAGCCCATCCAGGACCAGATTCCACAGAAGAGGTGATAGAACACCACCCTGTGGGCATCTTCTGCCTGGTGTTCCCCTAATGGTTGAGCTGCCTAGACGAGCCACTATGCTGCGGTCCCTTAAAGGGATCCTGCCCATCGACAAACTGCAAAAGGAACCCCATGTTTGGTTAGTGCATTGTGCATAGCTCCAAATGCAGTATTATTGAATGCACCCTCTATGTCCAGAAACACAGCAAGAGTGCACTCTCGATAATGTAGTCCGCTCTCGATGCAGCAGACCACTGAATGAAGAGCAGAATCTACTGATTTGCCCATCTGATAGGCATGCTGAGTTGGATGTAGTGGACTAGCCACTAAGGTTCTATCTCTGATATATCGTTCAACCAATCTCTCCAGCGTTTTGACTAAAAAGGAGGAGAGGCTTATTGGTCGGAAGTTTTTCGTCTGAGTATATGACGACTTTCCAGGCTTGGGTATGAACACAACCCTCACCTTTCTCCAGGACTTTGGTATGTGTCCTAGGGCTAGACTCGCTCGGAGTATATGAAGCAGTGGGGGTGTCAGCAGCTCCAAGCCCTTAATCAAAAGTGCCGGAAATATGCTATCTTCCCCCGCAGCTTTATAAGGCTCGAATTCTCTGACAGCCCAGCGAATTCGTTACCAGTGTGTTACCACAAGTGAAGCCAACTTCCAATCCTCACTTGAAGCTCGTCTATGGTCTTCACCCTGTGTGTTGTCATTCTCTCTAAATCCCGGAAAATGTGCCTTCAAGAGTAGTCTTAGACTATCTTACCCTGAGGAGGTCTTCTCCCCACTAGGAAGAGTCAAGTAGTCAATCCTTGGAGGGCCTCCCACAGAGAGGACCTTCCTAAGCCTATTGGCCTCTGGTGCTTCCTCTATACCACTGCAGAAGCTTCTCCAGGATTCGCGCTTGGACCGCCTAATCAGTCCTTTGTATTTTTTCAGGGATAATTTATAATCATCCCAGTCCTTCGCTAGGCCTGATCTCATGGCCCTATTGAAAAGATGCCTTGTTTCGCGTCTGGTGTCGTTCAGTTCAGTCGTCCACCATTTCGTCTGACTTTTAAGTCTTCGGACTTGGGGTATACAACTGCTGTGATGAGCTGAGATTATGGACTCCTGAAGCATGGCTGCTGCCATGTCCAATTCTCTCATGTTCTTGGGTTTTAGGTTTCCCTGTTCCAGATTGTCGGAAAGGTATGCCAGGTATCTGGTCCAATCCGTTTTTTTCGGATTCCTGTAGATCTCAGGATCCTCCTTTTTCTTGCTTCGGAATATAGAGAAGCAGATGTGTCGGTGGTCCGATACAGAGACCACCTCCTTCGCCACTCGCCAATCCTTTATGGAATTGGCGATTGATCTGCTGCCCAATGTGATATCTAGCACCTCCCTTCTTGTCGTTGTGACGAAGGTCGGTTCCGTACCCTGGTTAAGCAGGTTCAAATTCGTGGAGAATAAAAATTCTGCCAGCGCTTCACCCCTTGAGTTAATATCTCTACTACCCCACAGAGTGTGATGTGCATTCGCATCACATCCTATGAGCAGAGGCCAGCTCCTCCGCTCACAGTATTCTATCAACTCCTCCTTTCCCTCGTTGGTGGTGGGCCTGGTGAGTCATACGGGAGATATGCAGAACATATCACCAGGTTATCTAGCGGTCTCCTGCTGTCTTTGATCTGGACCGCTACCAGGTCTCTGAAACAAAAGTTGTTTAATAATTGAGCACCTAAATCAGTGGAGGTGATTATACTCGCTTTTGGACTGGTGTCCTTAGGCGCGCAGAAGAGCACACCTCCCCTAAAGGAGAGGCCCCTCACTTCACCCCCCCTGACCCAGGGCTCCTGAATCAGAGCTATAAATGTCTGCACCTTCGACAGCCGCAACCGAAGAATATCAGTTGCCGCTATACAGTGGTGCAAGTTTATCTGCGTGACATGAATATCGGCCACCATGAGGACAGTTAAACACTGCTCCCAGTCGAACGACTGTCACGTCTTGCCAGCACGCCCTCCGGAGATGATGGCATCTCCAGAGTTAATGCCGGCGGGCTAGATGGAATGGGGCACCGCCCGGGCCCCACAGCCACCGCACCATCCCCCCTCCCGAATGTCCCACCTGAGACCTGCGGAAGGGCGAGAGGCGCGCCGACTGAGGGAGCCTCCGCAGGCACCACTTCCATCTCGCTTTGCGACTTTTCAGTCGCATTGGAAGGTGTTACCTTCCGAACTTGAATGCTCTCCGCCACAGCAGCGGGCCCCATTCCTGGAGCGGCCGATACAGCTGCGGAGACTGTTGCATTCTTTTCCGGTCCTGCAGCTTGGATGAGCTTGAAGGTGTCCTTCCTCGTTGCAACCTGGACCGTATAATTGGAGGCCTTTAGAACCTCCAAAGATGCCCTATCAACACCCAGTATGACCTGCACCACGTCGGGCCTGTCACACCGGTTGTATATCCTCCAGCTCCTTGTTTTCAGGGCCGGAGTGGACATCTCTATCCTCCTGAGAATCAGACCTGTCGGTGCAGTGCATTGCGCACCCTTCACCATCAGGCTGACTCTCGTCGGTCTTTCCAGGTCCCCCATCCCAATCGTCTTGAGACTTAGGCCCTTTGGAAG
Source organism: Halyzia sedecimguttata (assembly GCA_937662695.2). NCBI lineage: Eukaryota > Metazoa > Arthropoda > Insecta > Coleoptera > Coccinellidae > Halyzia > Halyzia sedecimguttata. The sequence continues at coordinate 136,226,883 of OW569411.2, read as the reverse complement.
AACAAGCCTGGATAGGTTGTTTTGCAACCAGTCCCTGCTTGTTTTATCCTGGCAAGATGCGATAATCGCCCCTTGCGGGTTGAGGTCCATGTCTTCGAGCCTCGGGAAGTACTGCCCCGACTGGATCTTGTCCATCGCAGCAGCAACCGCCAGCTCTACGGCATAGAACTCCTCCTTGGAGAGCGCCTTTTCTGGCCAGTCCTTATGTACAAGGACTAGCTTCATGGGCACTTTCACTACCTCATTATAGGAGAGCCCACTCTGAAGGTTTTTTACCTTCTTCGCTGGCCGCTCACATGAGGGCGGAGTGTTATTGTCAGGAGCATCTCTTTTTGAGCTGTTCTCCTGTTTACGGGGGGAATTCCCGTCCGAAGACTCTCCGGCCTGTTGACCGGCTAAGCCTTCACGAGCCTTCCGAGCCCTTCTTTTTTCCGCACCAGAACGATTCCGTCTGGTGTGTAACTTGGGCAAGGATTTCGATTGCGAGTTGCCTGCAGCAGGAGCTGCTGGACCCTCTTTCTCCGTCCTTGCCAAGTTTTTTCTCTGAGATCCGTCCGAAGACGGTCCCTGGGTGTCAGGTTGCACTGCAACCCGTAGGGTTTTTTGTGTTTTTGTCGAGCTATTCATATAGTTCCCACGAGTAACGAAGAAATATTCAGTCACCCTTCAGCAGAGCTTCGATACTGAGGGAAGGTCTTTTTACAAGAGGAGGTGACCCGGTGTCCTCAGGGAATCGTTCGTAACACACTTGACCCAGGTGCCATTCAGCCCTTGGCACGATTTCTTCCACCGTGGCTTGGGGGTCAGTCTTAGTTTTCACCGCTCAACCTGGACCCCGTCGAACTGGGTCGACACCGCTCCAAGCATTCTCGCAGCTACTTAAGCCCTCACACCGCGTCAAGGTGCCGACCAGTAGTGAGGGATCTAACTACTGAGTTTCAATTTAATCATATCAGTATTTTTCGAGTTATCGTGAAAACACAATAAAATTTTTGAAATTTTTTTTGCCACTTTAGGGCCGTCCGGTCATAACAAAACTTCGCAGGCATATAAAAGTCATGAATCTACAATTTGATGCCAAATTTCAGAAAGATCGAGTGATCGGTTCCGGAAATATTCATAAAAAACGTTTTGACTAAAAACGGCCTTAACTCCGAAACCACTCGGTGGATTTCGCCCGTTAACGAACTTGTCCGAGATATTTACGCTACAAAACTACCCTGCAAATTTCAACGCTCTAAGGCATTCCGTTCGAGAGTTATCGTGCTAACGGCCGGCCGGACCGGACGGACAGAATTGAATTTGACCTCGAATTCTTCATCAGGGAGTCGAACCCAATCGTTTGAGACCATTTTCGAAAAAAAATTCGAAAAATACAGACATTGTGAAATGATAGCACGCTGTTCCTTGCGGAACACGCGCGTAAAAAGCATTCGATGTGAAGTCGGTAACTTTTACAAGCATGTTCCATTTTCTATTCATGTCACACATACCCTCACGATATACTGCATAAAGTTGTATTCAAATAAAGCAAGCGTTAACATGTGAAAAAATTTGTTGGGCATGAAGTGAATACAATTTTGAAAATGAAATAATTCCAAAAAATCAAAGCTGATCGAGCTGAAATCTGTTAATCTATTGTAAGATGGCTGCTTGAAGTTTCGTGCGGAATTTCGGGGGATTCTGGCAGATCTTTTAACGCCATCTTCAGCAAAAAATTCGAAAATTACAGAGATTTGGGCAAGATAATAGCACGCAGTTCCCTGAAAATGCTCTCAAAAACCCAATCTTGACATACCTTTTTCATCGGCCGAGTTTCACATGGCAACCACAGAGTGCTGTCGTATTGGACAGTGCTGTATGGGAATTTTCATTCTTCTACATTTTTGGCGCTCTTGACCTTCGGAACAGAGTGCTTATCAATTTACCCAAATGTTTGTAAATTTGAAAGGTTGGCTGAAAATGTTAAACGATAACTCTCGAACGGAATGGGCTAGAAAATTAATTGAAATTTTCAAAGTAAGTTTGGGAGATAAATATCTCGGTTAATTTCGTTATTGGGTAATATTAGCCTGGTACTTTCAGAGTATCGAAAAAAAATATATTTTTACATAACAAATTTCGAATTAATGTTTTTGTAAGATGCAGTTTAATCATAAGAATCGATCGATATCATTCACAACTTTAACTTTTAGAAGGAAGGAGCAATTTGTTCAAAATATAAATTTGAATCGAAGTAGCCATTTGAGTTTTGGAATGAGAAAAAAGTCGGTCGGAGCCATATCAGGGGCATAAGGTGGTTAACCGTTCGATTAGATTTATTGAGTTTTCACATAGAAACTCATTCACTACGATAGCCTTGTAAAATAGTGCATTATAATGGTGGAACATCCACAAATGTGATTTTATTCAACAAATTTGCTGTTTATTTTCTGTCGCACACGAAGTTCTATTTGAAATACAAAATTTGAGACAGATTCTTTGTTCGATATTTCTATCTATTTAAAACTCACAAAACAACCTCAGTAAATGGCATATAATGATCAAACTCCGCATAAGTATAGTGGACCGTTGTGTAATATAAAAACGTTGAAAATATCGACTAAAGTTTCCACCTGTTGAGAGTTTAGATGATTTTTAAGGAAAGAGCCCTGACCTGAGCAGCGAGCCTGACGACAGCAAATTTTGTGTCGAAGAAGTCCGTCCACACTTGACCGCTTTTTACCGTACTTCGCTGAATTCAGGATTTTTTGTGGAGGGAAGCTCCGATATCAGATTATTTGAGTCTGGGCGAATTGAAACAAAGGAAATTATTGACTAACATTGCATTGTATTTCCTGTAATCAGACTGCTGGAATTCCTTCTGTGCAAATATTTTACTTGGAAAATCAACAGTATAATTACATCAGGTATAGTTTGCGCAGCATGATTTTCTTCGTTGAAAGAAACACAATTCCCAACTACACGTTTTCAGTCAAGTTTCAACTCGATGATGTATGATTCTCGAAACTTATAAAGCTTGCCATGCTCTATACCGTTTCAAGTTCAATTTCGGAACAAGTAAGAGCAACTTCGGAAAAAGTTAAACTAATTTCGAGCAAAATTTCAAATTTACTTATAGTACAATTCTGCGTCCATCAGACTTATATTCGTTATGGTGGTAATGAATATCTTGTTTCTCATTATTTTAACTAGTAGGTTAAATGATTCAAGAATTACTACAGGTAAAATATTTATCGACTAATTACATCCTACCTACTTGGTGCAGATTGGATATTTGGGTCTATTGGTTCGGTGTTCATTTGTGAGTAAATGTTTAAGAAATTTTAGTGGATTTTTTAGCGAAATGACCTGTTAAACGAAAAGAAATGATGTGATCCGTTTGTTATTTTATTGGAGTCAATATTGCAATATATACAGAGTGTTAAGAAAAGTTGGTACCTTGAATGCTTAACTTGATTTTTGAGCGCATGTTCTGGGGAACAGCGTGCTATCATTTTGCCCAAATGTCTGCAATTTTCGATGTTACTGCTGAAAAGCGTCTCAAACGATTAGGCTCGCCACACTGATGAATTCGAGGTAAAATTTTAATCTGACCGGCCGGCCGTTGCCACTATAACTTGGGAACGGAAAGAGATAGCGACTTGAAATTTCCAGGGTAGGTGACGTGTCCCAATACGACGGTCAAGTTCTGGGCATAATCGGCTCAATGGAGTAATAATTTTGTTTTCAACCAATGCAAATCCGATCGAATTGAAACTTGCTGAGTAGTTGTAGAATACAAACTCAAAGAAATTTGTGAAATTTTGTAAAAACCGTAACACAAGAAAAATTTATAAAAAATATAATTTATGTAACGATAACCTGAGAGCGGAAAGAGATGACAACTTGCAATTTTTAGGTTAGGTTTTGCATCTGAGTATTTTAGTTTGTTTATAGGCATAACCTGCTAAACGGTATTGGATTTATACACATAGTTGAATAATGCCAACGCGAACATTCTTGTAAATTTTTGTGAGGATCACCCATTATCAAAATCTTTTCATCCGATGGTATCTTGATTATTTCTGTTTGCAACAAATCATAAAAGGTGTCAGTTTCTTTCCTTCTCCTGCTGCTGTCCGGGGCATATACACTGAAGATGTGAATCTTTTCTGAATCTGTTTGTTTTTTTTTTTATTTATTGATAATACTGTTAATCAACATAAGTTGTTATCACAGATATAAATTTCTTATACATAAAATTCATATTAATATTCATAGTAAAAACTTAAAATAAATTCAACAATTTTCAAGATAAATTCTCAATTTTTTTTTAAAAGAATGGAACGTCTTAGATAATCTTGTAATGTCACCTCAAGAATGCGTTCGTTGACGTAGTGGATGTCTTCAATATTGTCTCCATATTTTTCTGCTATTAACATCGCTACTCCAGCTGTTGCTCTTCTTTGTTTCTCCACTCCACTGTAGATTAAAATGAAACCAGGTACTTTCAGTGTTCCTTTTCCCTTTCTTTTACTCTCAGAGATCGCGCATATATTGATCTTATGATGCTTCATTTCCAGGAGAACATCTTGGTCCTTGGAACGCCATGACATTATATTGCAGCAGGCAAACCTTAGAATATCTTTTCTCCAGTTTTATTTCTTTTTTACTAATCTGACATTCGTCGTCCTATTTCGTGCCAAGTCAGTTACCGTTAAATCCATCCGTTTCCGAGGCTGATCGTTGGATCTATGAGCGATATTTCTTTTTCCACCGGACAGGGTGCTACCCTCATCTGAAAACCCTCCTCCTTTATCCGGGCTTGGGACTGGCAGTGATAGTTAGAGAGCTACTCAATCCACCCTCCAACTACCCCAGGCGGAGTGATAGTATCCCTCAAAAAGAAATAGACCATCTTATTGCATCAATGCCAAGGCGTGTTGGGGAGTGTATAGATAATCGCGGTGGACAAACACATTATTAACAAATTTAATAAAAAAAAATTGGTTCAAGCACTGACGTGAAGTCAGAAGCTTTTGCGCATATGTTCTCTTGTCCATTCTCCTTTATTAGACACTCTTAATCGAATTTACCACGGTGAATTCTATTGTCTCTTCTCCTGTATTGGACACCCTGAATTTACCATGGTAAATTCGATTAAGAGTGTCCAATACAGGAGAACAGACATTATAATTCACCATGGTAAATTCGATCAAGAGTGTCCAATACAGGAGAATGGACAACATAATTTACCATGGTAAATTCGATTGAGGGTGTCCAATACAGAAGAATGGACAATAGAACATACGCGCAAAAGCTTCTGACTTCACGTCAGTGCTTGAACCAAATTTTTTTTTCGTGATTTTTTTGAAATTTTGTATGTGTGCGGTTCTTAAAATTTTTTTTTTCGTCATTTTTTTCAAATTTTCTAGGGGTATGGTTCTTACAAAATTGTAAACACGTCCTTATGATGATTTTCTACAGCTAGTTACCAAGCTTCAATTCGATCGAATATTTATTTTTTGAGTTATCAAGGAAATAATATTCCAGGTGGGTATAACTCGGAAACCGTTTGACCGATTATGCCCAAAAACGAAATCAACTCTCCCTTTCGGATACGCAACCTACCCTGAAAATTGCTAGTCCCTATCTCCTTTCGTTCGAAAGTTATCAAGTTATCTACTGAACTCACACAAGAATGCTCAAATCTCCAACAATATTCAACCGATCGTGTTAAAACTTGAAACTTGGCAGTAGAGTTAGGTTATGAAGGCTCTTGCAAAATTTCAGCAATTTCAAACGAATAGTTACTGATATATAGAATTTTTTTTTTCAATTTTCAATGGTTTTCTTAAAATTTTTTACAAATACAATCCTCACAAAATTTTGCAAGAATTTTCGCGTTGGCATTCTACAACTAATTACCATGTTTGAATTCAATCGGTTCAGTATTTTTCGAGTAAATGAAGAACAAAAAGCAACCAAATTTCAGATGGCTATAACTCTGAAACCGTTTGGCCGATTATGCTCAGAAACAAACTGAAATGTCGCGTTCTGGTGCACATCCTAACCTGGAAACTTCAAGCCGCTATCTCTTTTCGTTCTCAAATTATCGTGACAACAAAAATATTGTTTAATAATTTTTTTAAAATTATCTAGTCATACGATTCGCACAAAATTCAACGAACGTGCTTAGGTTTATATTCTACAACTACTCACCAAGTTTCAATTCGATCGGATTTATATTGGTTGAAAACAAAATCATTACTCGGAAACCACTGGGCCGATTATGCCCATTAACGAACTTGTCCGTCGTATTGGGATGCGCCACCCACCCTGAAAATTTCAAGTCGCTAGCTCTTTTCGTTCTCAAGCTATCGTGGCAACGGCCGGCCGGACGGACAGAATCAAATTTGACCTCGAATTCTTCATTGGGGAGTCGAACTAAATCGTTTGAGAACATTTTCGTCAAAAAATTCGAAAGTTACAGACATTTGGGCAAAACTATAACGTGATGTATAAGGGATGTACAGTTGCTTTTTACGCAAAGTAGAGATTGCACAAAAATGGATTATGAAAGTTATGTTTCGAAAGGGTTATCGATTTCCGACAGATCAATTGTTTCGGGAAAGTGGATTCTTGGACATGAGACAGTTGTATTGTCAATCTCTGTGCATGCATAAATTTAAATATAAGAGCGATTGGTTAGAGGTAGAACATACGCATAGTACACGATACAGGGAACATTCCATAGTAGAACCTAGAATGAATAAAACGATAGGGCAGCACTCATTCATTTACTTGGGACCTAAGTTAGTAAATGATCTTCCAAAAACAGTAAAAAAAATGAAATCGAAAAACATGTTCAGAAAAGTTGTATCAGAATATTTGGTCAATAAAGGTCGTACAGCTGTTAGGGATTTAATAGATAGAAAATAAGACATAATACAAATTTTTGGTTCCGGTTAGTTGGGTATGGCTGGTTGTGGTTGTTCATTATAATGGGTTATTAATTGTTTATTATAATTAGTTATTAGATGTTTATTATGGTCAGTTATGGTTGTTTTATTTTTGAAGTTTTGTTTTCGAATGTGCTAATGAAATAAGTTCAGAGAATGTCCACGCGCGGAAACTTTTCCGTGTGGAGTATTATGTTTATATTTCGTAAATAATAGATTATGTACAAGAATTGATGTAAACCTGAGATAATAAACATTATTATTATTATTATTATTATTATTATGTTCCCCAGAACATACGCGCAAAAAAAGTAAACCCTTCGTTTTTTTCTTCAAATTTCAATCATTTACTACTTGCTATACTATGTTTTACCAAAAAAAAATTAAAATTTAAACAGCTCCTTCTGGGTGTTGCAGTTTCTTTATCAGTCAGTATAGTTCCAAAACCAAACAGTTCAGAGGCTCTCCTTTAAAAATGTTGTTGAAAACCCTTCAACCAGACCTACACCTGTTGTAACAAGCTCCATAATTATTCCAGATGGGAATTTTTCCCAAGCCGAATGAAACAAAGTAGAGCTATTACGAATTCATCATCTGACCGAAACACAAATTATTGTGAACAGTCGGTTAAATATATTCGCGAACGTCATGTACAGAGAAGGCCATTTCGGGAATTTTGTGTTAATGAACTTGCCCGTGGCGCGAGAAAATTTCAATTAGTATTTCGGTGTGCACTTTCCGAAAAAATTGGATATTCAGTCGGCAATCCGCATAGCACGTAGAGTTTCACTCGTTGCAATCTGTATTGGTTGAGCTGCTATGATGCTGAAAATTGAATTTTCTTTGAAAACCATGTTGCGAAAAGTGTTCAGGCGAACGGTGTTGATTATTCAGTTCATACTTCGATATTTTATCATTCCAGTTCAGAATAAAGTCACAATCAATAATTTTTTCATGTATTTTCATTTCATTAACTGTTGAGAATTGTTCAATCTTTCTACGCAGGAGACCTCAGTGGTAGAAAGAATACAATTGAATACATCATCCTACACAATGATGCTCCAATCACCTTGCTACCAAGAAAGCAGAGTGTTGTAGCCACATTATATACTAAGGCAGAATATATATGGTGATTCACGAAGACCGTTCATTAGAATATTTCAAAGGAAGACTCGAGATAAACACTTGAAATTTTATAGTTAAGCTTTGTTAGGAGGTATGAATTCTTGGTTTCACCGGAAATGAAACCAAGTTTCGTTTTTGGCGCTCTTGTTCCTCGGAACAGAGTGCTTATCAATTTGCCCTAATGTCTGTAATTTTCGAATTTTCGGCTGAAAATGGCATTAAACGATTTGATGGGACTCACTGATCAAGAATTCATGGTCAAAATCGATTATGTGCGGCCGGCCGTCCCCATTAACACGATAACTCTCGAACGGAACGAGCTAGACAGTTGAAATTTTCAGAGTAGGTTTAGGAGATAAATATCTCGGTTGAGCAAAATAGGCTAGATGATTTTGGAGTTACAGAAAAAAAAATGTTTTCCATTACAAATTTTGAATTCAATTTTATTTTAAAATGCACTTTCACCACAGGAATTCATTGATGTCATTCTCAACTCTAACGAACTAATACTTTCGGAGATATGATTTTTCAAAATTTCAATAATTATTCTCGATTCTATATGATTTCATAGAATAGTCTATAATTATAGTTTCCTGATGTATATAAATCCAACATGAGATGAGTCATAGACCTACGTTTTCAATTTAATTACGAACATTCTTCAGAATTGACGCACAGAAGCCAAATTGAAAAAGTGGGAAAGCACTGTGGACAGGAGCTTTGGCACTCTTGTTCAAACTTTGACAAATCATAATTCCGAAAGTTTTGGTTTCACCCAGTTGGGAATGATATCAATGGATTCTTATTTAATTTATTTTATTTTATGATGCAGTGCTAATATAAGATTCCAATGATATCATTCCCAAATCTGAGAAACCAATACTTCCGGAGATATAATTTGTCAAAGTTTGAACAAGAGCGCCAAAGCTCCTGTCCACAGGGTTTTCCCACATTTTTTTTTGTAATAACTGGTGTTTGGCGCTCTTGTTAATTGGAACAGAGTGCATATTTTATCGATAATCGTAATATTACCCAATGAATTCTACATTATTTTAATGTGTCACTTACATATTATTCTCAGAAAGTTCGTGTGAAATATGAAAAAACCCTTTAAATTTGCTCAAATAGGGCTTCATTCCAATGCTGATAACGGGTAGATTTTTGCATGAAAATTCCTAACTTTCTAGCTTCTGGCAGAAGACCTACCAATGCTTCTCCTTCATTAATTGGAAATTCAAATGAACATACAGGGTGTTTCTATAACAATGTCAAAGTCAGTCATGATAAAAATCTCAAAATTCAGTTTTTCAAAATGAGAAACCATTTTTGTATTGGTCAGCTGGAATTTACCTTAGAAAATAGTGTATTTTTTATAATACATAATATTGCTTTACTTACCGAATATCTCGGGAAATGAGCATTTTAGAGCAGTAGTAGGTATTATAAAAAATACATTATTTTTTAACGTAGATTCCAGCTGAGCAATAAGAAAAAAAGGTTCTCATTTGAAAAAAAATAGTTTTGAGGTTTTTGTCATGACTGACTTTGACATTGTAATAGAAACACCCTGTATGTTCAATAGAATTTTTAATTATCGAAGGAGATGCATTGGTATGTCTGTTGATAGAACCTAGAAAATTAGAAATTTTCATGCAGAAATCTACAAATGGAATGAAGCCCTATTTGAGAAAGTTCAGAAAGGTGTTTTGAGATTTCATAAGAATTTTCTGAGAATAATATGTAAGTGACAGAATAAAACTATGTAGAATTCAATGGGTAATCTGATTATCAATGAAAAGACTAGGTATTTTATTCAAAAAACGAAAGTTGCTATCATTTCCGGAAAACCGGAAGTGGAATGTATCTGAAATTTATTCCAATAAATCAACTTTCCTAACAAAGCTTAACGCTCGTTTTTTATCTCATACAGTAAATGTGTTATTTTCTCAAAAATATTGTTAATATAACAATTTATTACGCCGTCATTTAGGTAAGTTGCACCAAGTAATAAAGCAGCAAACAAAATTTGGGGTATTCTTTGAAAAAAAATGACAATCTGTAAAACTGAGTGATGTCATAAGTAGAATTTCATGTCATAGAGTGGTTAATAAAAACCTAAAATTGACCTGTTTGAGCGTTTTGCTTGAAAACATTCAATATAGTCGTCATGAGTGTTGTTCCTTACTTTATCCCCACACACTGTATTTAATACTTCATACCAAAGTCAGAAACATGTACGAACCTCGCAACATTCATCGACTTCAGAGCGAAGTTTATTTACCTCGTGAACGCATTTCATATACCTATCTTCCTCATCTAGTCACTATTTTACTCTCCAGGTCTATTCAAACTGCAGGACATGATGAAAGCCCCGACCACTGCCAAGAATGAGATGTACATCAGACAAGCCAGTCCCTCGTCCTACCGGCAGGTTCTGAGGGAGATAAGGCAGCGGGAGATTTTTAAGATGATCATCGACACAAATCCCAGGAACATTCAGACCTTCTTCAGAGCGGTGAGTATCAGGTTAAAACACGCTGCTACGGGCTTTGTTATGTGCTGTTTGTCCTTCGGAATTGTCGTCGGATATAGTGTCTAAATTGTGTTTTACGGGATAAGACTTCAAAGAATCCCGGAACTTGCCTTGTAAGCAATAATAAGATATATTGCGAATTGATGGATTCCTAGGATTGGATGTATTTGTAGATAAGGAAACCAACTGTTTATGGAGCCAATCGAGATGAACAGATTGGTAGAATCATATTATCTACCTTCAAGTTAAGATTGACGAATTTTGGAGACAATTTTACTCGTATTATGCTCGTTTTGCTGCGATCAATCAAGTGCTCTGGCAAAAAGACAGAATTATTGACATTTCACAGATTTCACAGATAGCATAGAAATTGAATATTGGTCGAACAAACATAACTAACGTACAGTTTCGGTAATTTTTTGCGCGTATGTTCTGGGGAACATCGTGTTATAGTTTTGCCCAAATGTCTGTAACTTTCGAATTTTTTGACGAAATTGGTCTCAAACGATTTAGTTCGACTCCCCAATGAAGAATTCGAGGTCAAATTTGATTCTGTCCGTCCGGCCGTCCGTTGCCACGATAATTTGAGAACGAAAAGAGCTAGCGACTTGAAATTTTCAGGGTGGGTGGCGCATCGCAATACGACAGACAAGTTCGTCAATGGGCATAATCGGGCCAGTGGTTTCCGAGTAATAGTTTTGTTTTCAACCAATATAAATCCGATCGAATTGAAACTTGGTGAGTAGTTGTAGAATATGAAGCTAAGCACGTTCGTGAAATTTTGGGTGAATCGTATGGCTAGAAAATTTTAAAAAAATTATTAAAAAATATTTTTGTTGTCACGATAACCTGAGAACGGAAAGAGATAGCGGCTTGAAAATTGCAGGTTAGGTTGTGCATCTGAATGTGACATTTGAGTTTGTTTATGAGCATAATCAACCAAACGGTTTTAGAGTTATAGCCATCTGAAATTTTCTGAAATTTGGTGATTTTTTGTTTCTCATTAACTCGAAAAATACTGAACCGATTGAATTCAAACATGGTTATTAGTTCTAGAATGCCAACGCGAAAACGTTTGCAAAATTTGGTGAGGATAGCATTTGTAGAAAATTTTTAATAAATCAATTACCATGGTTAATTATGTTGTCCATTCTCCTGTATTGGACACTTAATTCGAATTTACCATGGTAAATTCGAATTGAGAGTGTCCAATACAGGAGAATGGACAACATAATTAACCATGGTAAATTCGATTTAGGGTGTCCAATACAGAAGAATGGACAATAGGACATACGCGCAAAAGCTTCTGACTTCACGTCAGTGCTTGAACCAATTTTTTGAAGAACGATCCATACAGAAAACAGTAGATTTGGAAATATGGGGAAATTAATAATAAATATAAATTAATAAGGGGAAATTAAGAGAGAAATCTTCAAGTTCAAAGTAAGAAATGCTTGTTCCCCCAAACGAAGTGCCTACCATTTCACCCAAATGTCTGTAGTTTTCTAATTTTTGGCCAGAAATGGTCTCAAACATTTACCTTTAATTACGTCAGTCCGTCCGGCCGTAAGAACGATAACTCTCGAACAAAGCGAGTAACCTTACACGTTTCAGCTCTCTAACTCATTTCCTTCGAAAGCTATCGTGCTTATGAACGGACGGACGGACGGGCGGACGGATAGAGTTGAGTTTGTAGTTGTATTCGCTATCAGTTAGAAGTCCAAACTAAACGTGTAAGCCCATTTCTGGCAAAAAGATCGAAAATTACAGACATTTGTTCAGGGGAACAAGCGTGCCAAAAATGTACGGTTTGTATGCCGTTCTAGTGGAAAACTGCAGTCGAAGGACAAATCTAAGTAGAATCTGATGATATTGACGACGATATTATATTCTATGTTCATCAGGGTGTTTTATTAGTCCCGAAAGTACCTAAAGATCCAAATTTCTAAGTCCTGGTCTGTACTTTTTCGGTATGGTCTACATGAACATTTTGATGGCCTGCCATATTTGTTACGAATTTGTTCGACGGTTCTGGAATTATGGCTAACCGAAGGTTCACCCTGAATCGAAATATCACCCTGTAGCTCATTATATTTTTTCAAAATAATTTTAAAATGTTCTAGTAGCATGATACTCATAAAATTTTACATACGTCTTTTGTCGGTATTCTACAACTATTTACAAAGTTTCAAACCGATCGGATCTGTGTTTTTTGAGTTATAGAGAAAATAATATTCTAGATGGCTATAACTACGAAACCGTTGGGCCGAATACGCACAACACCGAACTTAGCTGTCCTATTGGAATGCACAACCTACCCTGAATATTGCGAGTAACTATATATTTCCGTTCGAAAGTATAATCGGGTCACTTATCTAGCTAGTTAAGGGTCACTTATCTAGCTAGTTAAGGGTCACTTATCTAGCTAGTGAACTCAACCAAGGTTACTCGAATCTCCAACAATATTGATCAGATCGTGTTCAAATTTGAAGCTTGGTTGAAAAGTTAGGTTTCGAAGGCTTTTGCTAAATTTCAACGATGTCGGACTAATAGTTTCCGATACATATAATTTTGATGATTTTTATAAATTTTCTAGTCATATGATCCTCACGAAATTTCGAAATAAGTCGAGCGTCGACATTCTACAACTAATTACTACGTTTGAATTCGATTGGATTCGTATTTTTTGAGTTATTGAGGAAATAACAAAATTTCAGATAGATATAACTCCAATACTGTTTGGCCGATTATGCCTGTTAACAATTTCAAATGTCACATTTGGATGCGCAACCTAGACTGAAAATTGCAAGTCGCTATCTCTCACTATTCTCAAGTTATCATGCGATAAATAATATTTTTTCATGACTTTTTCAGTATTTTCTATTAATGCTATTCTCACAAAATTTCACAAACGTTTTTATGTTGGTATTATATAACTAGTTACCAAGTTTCAATTCGATTGGCTATGTATTGGTTGAAAACAAAATTATTACTCGGAAACCATTGGGCCGATTATGCCTATTAACGAACTTGTCCGTCGTATTGGGATGCGCCACCTACCCTGAAAATTTCAAGTCGCTAGCTCTTTCCGTCCTCAAGTTATCGTGGCAATGGACGGACGGCCGGCCGGACGGACAGAATCAAATTTTACCTCGAATTCTTGATCAGGGAGTAGAATCCAATCGTTTGAGACCATTTTCGGCAAAAAATTCGAAAATTACGGACATCGTTACACCGATTAAGCTCATTAACGAACTTCTCGTCGTATGTGTGAATTTATTAAACTGAGTTATCGTAGAAGTAGGACCTTTATAATCTGAACTACTCTGTTTAGAATCGGCGGAATTTATCGGCACCATAAAATACAATAAATATTCGGTTGCGCCAAATTTAAATACATTGCTCATTATACAATATTTTGTGAGCCATCGCACACAGATCTAACCATACATAACACATTTATTTTACACCCTTTCCAACATGAACAAACGGAGAACTGCACGTTATATGTTCGCTAATACAATTATTTATTATCAACACCCAATCATAATCAATATTAATTTTAATAGCGTAGCCATCTTCGCTAGGTATATCCTTCATAAAATCACAATCGTTGTGAATTTGAAAATGCGGCATAAGTATTTATATGTCTGAATATTTAATTACAGAGGTCCTTTCCTTCTCGATTTATACCTTGAGGAAAAGCCAAATGGAATAAAACCCGTCAAATTTGAATTTTGAATTGTCATCCTTCTTCGTAAAAATGCGAACCATACCTTCAACCCTCTTCGAAAGGCAGGTACAACCCCCAATTTTTCAAATAGGAAATCTGGGCTTGTGATAATCAATTTGAAAGGTCGCGTTATTATCTATTCAGAAATGTTATCACTTTCATGTTTGTTGTAAAATTCAAATTAGAAGTGACTAGAGAAATTTGGCACAATATAAAAAACTAAAATGTAATACTAAATGTAGCAAAAAAATTGGGAATGTTAATGAAGTAGATATTCAAAGTGTTTACCGCGAACGCCTTCGTAACATCTTAACTTCAAATAAAACATTCTTCCAACCTTATTCAACATCTCAGGAGTGATCGACCTAATCGCAAGCGTTATTCAATCTTTTATGTCATTCAAATCAAGGCGTTTAGTTTTGTACACAACGCTCTTCACATATCCCCATAAAAAGGAATCTAATGGGTTAAGATCAGGGGATCACGCTGGCCATTCGATCGTACCTCGCCTTCCTATCCACCGATTTGCGTCGAGGTATACTGCCGGACATTGCGTTGGTAATGTGGTGGTGCTCCATCCTGTTGGAACTTGAGGATTTTTTTGATGAGGATATACATTTTCCAATGTTGGAACAACATCATTTTGAAGAAGTGCTATATAATTATCGCTATTCAAATTGCCGTCAATGAAAAAGTTTAATAATGAAAAATTGGTTCAAGCACTGTCGTGAAGTCAGAAGCTTTTGCGCGTATGTTCTATTGTCCATTCTTCTGTATTGGACACCCTTAATCGAATTTACCATGGTAAATTATGTTGTCCATTCTCCTGTATCGGACACTCTTAATTCGAATTTACCATGGTAAATTCGAATTAAGTGTCCAATACAGGAGAATGGACAACATAATGTACCATGGTAAATTCGATTAAGGGTGTACAATACAGAAGAATGGATTTACCATGATAAATTCGAATTAAGTGTCCAATACAGGAGAATCGACAACATAATGTACCATGGTAAATTCGATTAAGGGTGTCCAATACAGAAGAATGGACAATAGAACATACGCGCAAAAGCTTCTGACTTCACGTCAGTGCTTGAACCAATTTTTTTTTTGTGATTTTTTTGAAATTTTCTAGGGGTACGGTTCTTAAAAATTTTTTTTTCGTCATTTTTTTCAAATTTTCTAGGGGTACGGTTCTTACAAAATTTTTAACACGTCTGTCTTTATGTTGATTTTCTACTACTCGTTACCAAGCTTCAATTCGATCGAATATCTATTTTTTGAGTTATCAAGGAAATAATATTCCAGGTGGGTATAACTCGGAAACCATTAGACCGATTATGCCCAAAATCGAACTCAACTCTCCCTTTCGAATACGCAACCTACCCTGGAAATTGCAAGTCCCTATCTCCTTTCGTTCGACAGTTATCGAGGCAACGGTCGCCCATCTACTGAACTCACACAAGAATGCTCGAATCTCCAACAATATTTAACCGATCGTATTAAAACTTGAAAATTGGCAGTAGTGTTAGGTTATGAAGGCTCTTGCCTAATTTCAGCAATTTCAAACGATTAGTTACTGATATATAGAATTTTTTTTTTTATTTTCAATGATTTATTAAAAATTTTCTACAAATGCTATCCTCACCAAATTTTGCAAACATTTCCGCGTTGGCATTCTACAACTAATAACCATGTTTGAATTCAATCGGTTCAGTATTTTTCGAGTTAATGAGGAACAAAAAACCACAAAATTTCAGAAAATTTCAGATGGCTATAACTCTAAAACCGTTTGGCCGATTATGCTCATAATCAAACTGAAATGTCTCGTTCTGGTGCACATCCTAACCTGAAAACTTGAAGCCGCTATCTCTTTCCGTACTCAAGTTATCATGACAACAAAAATATTTTTTAATAATTTTTTAATAATTATTTAGCCATAGGATTCGCAAAAATTTCACAAACGTGCTAAGCTTCATATTCTACAACTACTCACCAAGTTTCAATTCGATCGGATTCATATTGGTTGAAAACAAAATTATTACTCGGAAACCACTGGGCCGATTATGCCCATTACGCCCATTACGCCCATCGTATTGGGATGCGCCACCCACCCTGAAAATTACAAGTCGCTAGCTCTTTTCGTTCTCAAGTTATCGTGGCAATGGCCGGACGGACAGAATCAAATTTGACATCGAATTCTTCATTGGGGAGTCAAACTTAATCGTTTGAGACCATTTTCGTCAAAAAATTCGAAAGTTACAGACATTTGGGCAAAATGATAACGCGATGTTCCCCAGAACATTCGCGCAAAAATGGTGATACCGTTTTTGATAAATCAAGTCCAGAGCGTTCCTGCCAATAGGGTGTAGGAAATAGTGGTGGGGAAAGGCTGAATTCCTTGTTTTGTCTCATAGGTGACGTGGGCGATTAACTATAATCGACCAAGCCTGCTGTGAGAGGCGGTTCATTTAAGTTGAATCTGTCGGGAAGCTACGGAGTACTGATGAAGGCCAAGAAGCCAGAAAAGCATCTGCTCTTGCTTCTCGGCAAATCAATGAAATCCCTTGGGGTTTATTTGAGTTGTGAAATATATGTTCCTATATTAATTATACGAAGCCATTATGTAGACCCTATTGGCAGGAACGCTCTGGACTTGTTGATTTAATGAAAAGGTGGCCTATGACATGGTTTCGAACATTTCCTGTCCAAACATTAACCTTTTGAGGGAATTGCGTGTGTCCCTCTCTCATCCAGTGAGGATTTTCGGTAGATCAGTAGCGGCAATTTTGACGATTAGCATGGCCGTTGAGAGAAAAAGTGCAGTCATCCGAAAATAAAACGTCTACTAATTGGATAATATTGTTATCCAACATGTCCATCATTTTTCCACAAAAGTAAGTTCTCCAAGAGCTCCTGGGTAGGTATCATTTTATAGGAATGCATTTTATTTTCTTTTCATATGTTTTAAATCGATTTATGCCTGACATCGATTTAGTTGTGGAGGCATCTGTACTCAATTTATGTGGGATTTTCTTCGAAGTCGAGCATCACATCTCATTTCACATCTTCATGGATAAACATGAAAGTGATAACTGATAACACTTCTGAATAGAGAATGACGCGACCTTTCAAACGATGTATCACAAGCCCATGCTTCCTATTTGAAACATTGGAGGTTGTACCTGTCTTCGAAGAGAGTTGAAAGTAAGGTTCGTATTTTTAGGAAAAAGAATGATGATTCAAAATTTATATTTGACTTTTTCGGGATTTTCCATAAATACAGTAACCAATTTAATGAATTCATTCCATATGGCTTTTCCACACTTAATGTATTCCTATACAGAGAACCTATAGAGATCTACAAGTTTAATAATACAACTGAGAACTCACACATGGCTGCTCGGATCTCCAACAATATACAGGGTGTCCCAAAAATACCACGCGAAAGTGACACTAGAGATAGATTGGCATTAGGTCTATCAGATAGCATCAACATGACCTCTGTAAAAGTCCGCTGGTTTTCGAGATATCACCACTTTTGTGTATTTTTTAAAAATCTCCAGTTTTCGGTCTTTTATCGGCTAGCATTGCTAGAAATTACTTCAAACTCATGTTTTTTTTTTTACCTGGGCTATCCTGAATAGTTGCTTTAAACAATGAAGTAATAACTTCACCGACAACTAGAACAAAATCCTTCAAAAAATGTCTAACTTGTTGTATTTTATGCCGAAGTTAAAACGTCAACTTAAGTTTGACTGACTGCTGTGAAAAAAAATTATATCAGACTGAATTGACAAATAATCGCAAAAACTGGTCCATTTTATGCCCTTTTCGAAAATACAACACTATTTTTTTAAGTCAAAACCTTAAAATTCTAAGGTTTTTACTTAAAAAAATTGGTAGTGTTGTATCATTTTGAAAAGGGCATGAAATGGACCAGTTTTTGCGATTATTTGTCAATTCAGTCTGATATAATTTTTATTCACAGCAGTCAGTCAAACTTAATTTAACGTTTTAACTTCGGCATAAAATACAACAAGTTAGACATTTTTTGAAGGATTTTGTTCTAGTTGTCGGTGAAGTTATTACTTCATTGTTTAAAGCAACTATTCAGGATAGCCTAGGTAAAAAATAAACATGAGTTTGAAGTAATTTCTAGCAATTCTAGGCGATAAAAGACCGAAAACTGGAGATTTTCAAAAAATACACAAAAGTGGTGATATCTCGAAAACCAGCGGACTTTTACTGAGGTCATGTTGATGCTATCTGATAGACCTAATGCCAATCTATCTCCAGTGTCACTTTCGCGTGGTATTTTTGGGACACCCTGTCTATCTGATCGTGTTCAAATTTTGATCTTCGTCGTAGAGTAGGCTTTGAAAGATCTCACAATTTTAAGCGATATCGGGCACATGGTTTCTGAGATAAGTATAGAATCTCTGGTGATACGATCCTCACGAGATTTCGTAAAAATGTTGGCGTCGGCATTCTACAACTAACTACCATGTTTGAGTTGGATCAGATTTGTATTTTTCGAGTTATTGAGGAAATAAAAACGATATTTCAGATGGGTTTAACCCCATAACCGTTTGGCCAACCTCTTTCCGTTGTGATGTTATCGTGAAATAAATAATATCAAGGCAACGGGTGGACAGAATAAAATTTGACGTTAGATTCTTCATTAGTGAGTCGAACATAATCGTTTGAGACTATTTTCGGCAACAAATATGGAAATTACTGCCATTTGGACAAAATGATGGTATGCTGTTACCCAAAACATGCGCACAAAAACTAGAATCTGACGAAATATTTCAGCCACATTCATGACTGCTGCCATAAAAAGTTCAGAACTGAGCGCAGTTTTACGTAACTGGGGTCCCCAGATCTCCAACTTCCGGGAGAGATTGTCTGCAATAATATTTATTGTCGCGTTTTTCCACTCCGAATTCTGGAGGAGAAGTTCACCGAACTCCATGGAACATTCGAAAGTTATAAGGTGACAATTGAATCAGACTGGTTGTTTTTCTTATTTCTGTCCTGATTTTCATTCAATTCAACCACCTCTTTCTGGAGAATTCAGGGGTTTAGCGATTCCCAGGAAGGTATTGATGTGTTCGATCGATCGATCCGGAGATACTCGAGTGAGTTGAAGAAATATTCGCTAACAAGTTTTCTTAACGATCATTACCTACTATACATATAGTGCTATATTTCTCAAATTGAAAAAATTGGTTTTGCATGCTGGAAAAATTCTATTTCGTATCATAAAGTTGATGAAAATGAAATGACTAAATAATAAAGTGTAATACAATAGTTTGGACAGATCCTAAATTTTAAGTTTACAGTTCAAACGTCGATTGTTTTTGGTGCTTAGTTTCTTGTTTAGACATCTTCGATCATTTTCATACACAAAGTTTAAAATCCTTTCAAGTTTAAATTTAGAACTTTGCTGTATAATTAGGTTTTGAAGGCTCGTGCAAAATTTCAGATATCTGACCTATAGTTTCATCTTTACGGACGAATTGACAGAAATAAGTTTCACCTCGGATTTTTCATCCGTGAATGGAAACTAATCGGTTGAGACCATTCTCGGCCAAAAATTTTAAAATGACATACATTTGGGCAAATTGATAGGCATTCTGTTAAGGTGAAGGAGCGCCCCAAAAAGCATCAGTTTTTGAAAATAACTTAATTGTTTATGCCTCACCTTCGCATTATAAGTAAAATGCGAACAGAAGACATGTCGGATGACAAGATAGTTATTTATGTAACAAGGACGAAAAATTGTCACTTATTCTCACATATACTTATGTTTGTATTGAACCGTATCATGCCGTATTCATAGTGACCACTGCAGCCGAAAGCGTCTTTGCTGCCGAAAAAGTGATTTTCGGCCGCAAAGTACTTGCCTTCAATAATAGTCTATTTTATGGTTGAAAAGTAGTCCGTAAAATGTCACTTTTCTTAGAGGTCGACGACAAAGTATTTTTCCATCCGCAAAATTACTTTCTCGTCCGCTTTGGTCACTACGGCATGATACGGTTCAATACAGGGCCTTAATAAATGATTGTAACATCGCAGTTGGGTTTGAACTCGGTTTTGAATCATTATTTTCGGCTCTTCGCTAAGGATCCTGACTATCATCAGTTATCAATTATTAAGACCCTGTATAAACAAGTATCTGCAAGAATAACTGTCAGTGCTGTGGTCACCATGTACACCGCATGATACGGTTCAATACAAACATAAAAGTGTGTGTGTCATTTGCTTTGTACCTGTCATTTGCTATTGTGAGAATATTTAAGAGGCACGAAATACATAAAAATATTTAGAGGTCGACGAAAAAATGTAATATGCACCTCGGTAAAAAACTCTCTAGTGTCTCACCTTCTTGCTATCCTCGGCTTCGCCTAGGATGGCAATTTGCAGACTCGACTATAATAGACAGTTTTTCGTCCTTCGTACATAAATAAATATTCCGCATTTTCTGTCAAGCCAGAATCCCACATAAATTCACTTCCGCATTTCGTTCGAAGCGAGAGTCACTGCGGATATTCCAGATGTATCGTTACCCCCTTTTAAGTTGTCTGCCCGACTAGCTAGAAGGTCAACGAAAGCAATTAGGCTTTCTGGGATATTAGGTAAATACTAATACACAACTGGTTTTAAAAGGTTTTAATAAATAAATTCCTTTGATCAAAAGGGGCAGCACTTAGCTTAAAACTTCCACACAAAATTTAAGGTATTCTTCGTGGATCCTTCCAGGTGACTAATTTGGGTCCTTCGAACCCAAAAACTGGACTTCACGAAGTAGGCGAAATAGGGATCTCAATCCAGTAGTAACTTCAAACAGCCAAGTGTTAGGCATGCAGCCTCTCAAATAAAAAGCATAGCAACGAAGTTTCTCACTCCAACAAAATTCTACTAGGGTTCTACTTCAGCCCATGCCAGGAAATTTCACTAGATAGGGTCTTCAGCCCAAACCATAAACTGTTCTGGATATAGATAGCTTCGATTCCAAGCTTCGATCCCAGCCCACAACTATTGTTAAATATAAAAAAATGGGTTCAAGCCCTGTGGACAGGAGCTATCGGGCGCATGTTCATTCTGGAACACAAATTTTCCATTACAATAATCTTCATCTAGCTTCTATTTAGTATCAATTCCTGTAGAACGTGATCATAATAAGTGTTTTCCATATAATAAAATGTGTTTGAACTTGGTATGTAGGAAATCTGACATCAATTATTGGAATTAATTGATTTGACAAACAGCCGTCAAATGAGGTAAATAGATTTTTGTGACGATTTTCTGTGACCATAGAACGTCAAAACACGCTGGAATGTGAATTTTAAGCAATATCTTCTGGAATTGAGATCGTATCGAACTGAAATTTTGCACACTCGTGTAGAATGCTTGATTTAACGTCGGTACAAATTTTTTTATTAAAAAATTTTCCAACTGCCCGATCCCAACAATACTTAGATAATATTATATCCATAAATTAAGCATTTCATTATTGCATTTCTTGAAATAGGTACCTTTTCAAGTCGATCAACATCGTCCTTCTTTCGACGTCTAAACTATGACTTGATTCTTTATGTTTATGTCTTTGAATTTGTTTTCGGTGGAATTCAAAGAGTTCATAGAATAATCGATGAAAATACTGAGAGAGACCCAGGAAATTTGACACATTTTGTCTTATATCTCCAGAAATTGAAATCGTATAGAGCCAAAATTTTGCACAATGTTGCAAAATACTACAATTGACGTTAGTACAAGTTTTTGTTGCAATATGATGAATAGTTCACGAAAAAAAAATTTTTTTTACGAAAAAATTAAAAGAAATATTTTTTTAAAAATTACCAACATTTCGATCATAACAGAATTTTGCCTAAAGTTGCGCGCTTATATCCTCGAACTGACTACCAAGTTTCGATTCAACATCTTCTTTAGTTCCTGAAATATCAGGGAATTAACCTCAAAATTTGAAATGTCTATAACTTCTAAACCGTCCAGCCGATTTTGCCCGTTAACGAACTTAACCGTCGCATTTTGATCAGAAACCTACCCTGAAAGTTTGAAGTCGATAGGACCTTCGGTGCTCCTGTTATCGTGCCTACGGCCGGAAGGCCGGCCGGCCGGCCGGACGGCACCCTAAAATCTGACACCGGATTCGTGATCAGGGAGTCCGAATTAGTCTATTAGCCAATTTTCAGCTCGAAATTCGAAAATTACAGACATTTGGACGAAATGATAGGACGATGTTCCCCTAGAACATGCGCCCAAAAACCGTGTTACAAATATCTCTGTACAAAAATACCATATTTCACTGTACGAATCTGGGGTATAAGTTATCAGTACACAAGCCTAGATGAACACGAGGCACACAAATCCCTCGAGAATTGAAGAAACTCTCCCCTGATTCGTTCAGAACAATATGAATACTAAAACCGTACCAGAAATATTTGTAGGAACCGAAACAAGGTAGGAACTCTACATGATTTTCTTAACAAAAATGGCGGGAAAAACTAAATTATCTAATTTTAATCTGAAATTATCATGTGAGACAATTTACCAAAACCAATTTTAACATTACAAAAACATATGATTTGAATCAACTCACCGCAAAATCTGACGTATATTTTCACAAAAGTCACATAAACTGCTATGGGATCTTGAATCACATTTAATCTATCTCAACTACTGAAAAACTCAGGGCCGGTTGCTCAATTGCGCGTTAACACGAGGTTGCGGGTAACCCAAGTGTTGCGCATTCATGAATATCGTTAAATACATGCGTCAACTCGCAACCTCGAGTTAACTCGCAATTGAGAAACCGGCCCTCAGAGAAGTATCTCGCACAAGAGTTCAACCGTAGAAGGAAGAGCATGTGATTACCCAGGGGATTGACACTCCCAATCACAGAAAATTCTGTTCCACAGAATTACAAGGGTGAGTTCAAGATATTGAACAAATTATGCTGAAATGATTTCTAAAATATACTGAAAAAATAAATAAGGAAAATCGACAAGAATTCATAACATGAAACATTTAATTTAATTTAGACTCTGAATATGTTACAGAATGTTTAACCATAATCGCAACTACTCATTCACGTTTGACGCATTACGGATACACAGTCAAGGCGAAAATTCATGAGACGATTTTGTCGTCGAAAACCAACGATTTTTTCGTCCAAAATTTCGACGATTTTGTCGTTCAAAAGCACCGACTGTCGTTCAAAATTTCCCTTCCCCTATATTTCATGGAACGACAAAATCGGACGACAGATTATTTTGAACTGACAGAAACATAACCTAATTGAATTTAAATATTACAACTAAATACATATTTAGGTACAATATGAGTTCCTAAAGTACTACAGTTATATCTAATAATTATATAAATGTATTACATCGCAAAAGAAAAACAAAAGGGAACTTCCAGGAGGAAGCAATTTCTGGAGTACATAGGAGCTTCAACTCATAATTCTAGAATCCTTGTAGAAGGAGAAGAGGTTCTAAATGTACTTAGATCATGTAATCATGTATGACAAAACAAATTGTGGTCCCATTTTTATAGACATTTGTTCCTTATGTTTACAAAGTAGTGCCCTCAATTCAGAACCACATAAAATTGATGGCCCATTTAATGTGGAGAATGGTGAACTTAAAAAAAAGTATGGTATATTCTTGTAAAGTCGGAGCATGGAGCAGGTGTAAACATATTACTGATGTTTTGATTCAAGTTCAGGTGCATGCTCTAGCTCATTTATGAGAAGAGAATATATAGTGTCTAATTGATCCAGATAAAGCTGTGGTAAAACAGTTATCCATAATTAAAATGATTTCTTCAAGATATGATACATATTTATTATGTGAAAATAATTATTAACAATAAGTGTAATGTTTGAGGTATAATAAAGTTGCTTTTTTGTGTTTTGTTTCCAAGAGTTTTGATGACCATCTCTTCTATTCAATTGAAAATATCAAAATTGTTTATGCCTGTTAATCTTTTCAAAGCACTGTCACTGTTCAAGATATCACTCTTTGTACATAACCGGGATATATCCATGGCACAAGTGTTAGGTGGTCTGGTAACAATGTACACAACCTAGTATACTACTAAAATTATTATTGCTGTTCAACTAACTCAAGGGTGCTTGGGTGATGCTTAGTTTTTCTTCTGAATGAGGTTTTTCAGCACAGCAAGTCATCGACACATCCTTCCTCGGTTCTCTTTCGAGGTACCTCCTTGTACTCTGTTTGAAGATTATGTAGTTCCAAGTTGAGTACTCTTCGGTCTATTAGTTATCTTCCTAACGCAGTTTCAATAATTATATTTATATTTGGTTTTCCGGAGGTAAGAAGTGAAAACACAGACCTATACTAGTAAATTTCACAGGGAGTTGGACAGAATAAAACCAATACAGAATAAAACCTATACATTTTTTTCGCCCATGAATTGCATTTGGGCACACAACAATAGTCATTTCTGGTCGAAGACATATTAGATAGCATAATATCTACTTTCATTTGAATGTGTCCAATAGAGATGAATGGACAATAGAATATGCGCGCAAAAGCTCCTGACTTCACGTCAGTGCTTGAACCAATTTTAATTTTCGCGGCTGTCAGAGGTATGTCATCAGTTGTCGTTGGAATGCTGGATTAATCCAGCGACATGGACGACGTCGTCCAAATGACTGTATACTCATTTGGACGACGTCGTTCGTTTAGAAACGAACGACGAGAATCTTGTCGTTGCGATTTAATCGTTCAGTCGTTTAGTGCCTTGCACTTATCAAAATTCGACTAAGGAAACAGATACACTAGGCTTGTTTTGGTTCGCAGTAGAGACAGTTCCGAATCGGTTCTAAAGAGTGGGACAAACGTAGCGTGTGCAAGATTTCGCCCAGTCACGCAGGTCCAAGTACAATAAACGACTGTGTGACTACTTTGAACTGTTCTAGGACAGTCCGAATTGCGAACCAAAACAAGCCTACTATTCCATCAAAATTATACTTGTGCCTACGATATGATTACAACTAATGGGCGTATCCCCCCCGCCGTTACGGACAAACAGGCATAAGGCAAACTGTAAGGCGATGAATGAGGCTGTGCTCAAATGGTAAACCGCCGCCCTGAAGAGCTACGAAACTAAATAGGTCCCATTGAAGTTGTTATGAACTTGAATATTCTAATTTAATATTCATTTCTGTCTACGAATTTACATTAGACCCAAAGGCTCACAACTTGTTGATAGAACGTCGGAGTAAAAGAGAGGTTTCTGTGGAATACAGACTGGCTCATCGTGATGTTGAGGACACTTCAAAGAAATAGGAATTTATAGATGATCCCCAGAAGACTCGAAAATTTTCAATGGGGAAAGGGGATATAAAATTTAATAATGGAAGAATTAGGCGCTACATAATTCATCTCTCTTGTCCTTCTTCTGCATATTAAACAATATCAAGAAGAGTTTCTATATCACGGCGGAAAAAATGACTGTATAGTCAGATTCTTCGATCTAATCAAAAGAACATGTTGGAAAAGCGCTAGGGAGAGGACCTTTGGTGCCCGGAATTAGTGATTGGTGATTCGGAATTAGGTAACTGCCGATATAAGCGTAAACGCAAGAGGCAACTTTGATCAACGATTCTTGCGATTTCGCACTTGTCACAATTAGGACTATTACCCAACATCCAAATACACGGCTCTACAATCGGCCCAATCGTTTCCGAGTAATAATTTTGTTTTCAACCATAACAAATCCGATCGAATTGAAACTTGGTGAGTAGTTCAAGAATATAAACTTAAAGACGTTTGTGAAATTTTGTGAGCATCGTATAGCTAGAAAATTTTTAAAAAATTATTAAAAAATATTAATTATGTCACGAGAACCTGAGAACGAGAAGAGATAGCGACGTGCAATTCTTAGGATAGGTTGTGCATCTGAATGTGAGATTTGGGTTTGTTAATAGGCTTAATCGGCCAAACTGTTTTGGAGTTGTAGCCATCTGAAATTTGGTTGGTCGAAAGATACGAAACCGACCCAATTCAAACATGGACATTAGTTTGTTGTGCCCTGCGTGAGTTCAGTAGGTGGATGGGTGACCGTTGCCTCGATAATTTTCGAACGAAAAGAGATAGCGACTTGCAATTTTCAAGGTAGATTGCGCATCCGAGTGGGAGAGTTAAATTCGTTGTTGGTAATAATCCGAGTTATACCCATGTGGAATATTATTGTCTCGATAACCCAAGAAATACAGACCAGATCGAATTGAAGCTTGGTAACTAGTTGTAGAATATCGACATAAATACCGTACCACTAGAAAATTTAAAAAAAACTACGAAAAGATATTATCTTTCTCACGATTACTTGAGAACGAAAAATATTGATATACCTATAGATATAGGCATAATCGGCCAAATGGTGTTGCAGGTAAACTCACCTGAAATTTCATTGTTATTTCCTCTTCAACTCAATATAAACAAATTCAACCAATTAAAACTCGATGATTACCTACCTGTAGAATGCCAACCCACTAATTTTCACGGAATATCGTATCCTGGAGTTACTTGAGGCGAAGTTTTTTCGTATTTCAATTCCAATAGAATAAATATATCAGAATTGAATTCGTAGAAAAGTCTCCAATAGAGGTGAATAGACAATAGAACATGCACTCAAAATCTCCTGACTTGAACCAATTTTTGTATTCTCACAATCAATACGATCGATTTTAATTAATAATCATATAAATCCAAAGTTTAGAAGCAGTATGAAATTTCAATGAAAATTTCAGACACAGTACCGTAAGATGCATGTTAATGATCGGTATCTATCTTCTTGAGATGATAAATGTTGAATATTTGTTTGTTCATATTTTTCCAATTGGTTCAAAGTACATAACAGGTTAGTATAATCTCCTTTCTGCCTTAATTTGATGCTTCGACTCATGAGTATACAGTGCAGAGAAGCCAAATGGAATAAATTCATTATCTTGGTTGCTGTACATATCTATGGAAAATCTCGAAAAATGTCAAAATCAAATTTTAATTTGTCATTCTTCTTCTTAAAAAGACCTTCAACCCCCTTCGATAGACAGGTACCTACAACCCCCAATTTTTCAAATAGCTAGTATGGGCTTGTGATACATCGTTTGAAAGGTCTCATCATTATCTATTCAGAAAGGTCATCACTTTCATGTTCAACGCAAAAATCAAATTATAAAAAAATAAAATCTTATCACTATAATACATGTAGTAAACTTAATTGGCTTCAAGATGTGATAGTAAGAAAATGTTCACTGCTGAGATGTTGAATAATGTTTATTTTAAGTAAGGATGTTGCCAAGGCGTTCGCGGTGAACACTTTGTATGTATGTATACTTCATTAACATTCGTAATTTTTTGGCTGCATTTTAGTTTTTGATATTGTACCAAATTTCGATAATCACGTGGTTTATTTTTTTTTTGTAATTTGATTTTTGCAATAAACATTGAAGTGATAGCATTTCTGCATAGAGAATGACGAGGCCCTTCAAACGATGTATCACATGCCCATACTTCCTTTCTGAAAAATTGGGGGTTGTACCCGTTTGAAGAGGGGTTGAAAGTAGGGTTCGCATGTTTACGAAGAAGAATGACAATTTAAAATTTGTATTTGACGTGTTTCGGGATTTTCCATAAATATGAAAAGTTATCAAGATAATTAATTTATTCCAATTGGTTTTTCCACAATGTATCTGAAATTGAGCGGAAAAAGCTTATTATGTTATTGTTTATAATTGTAGTCTTCTTCTTCTTCTACCGCGGTGCCGTCTCAGGCTGAACTGAGGCCTTCAGGCCCATTGTTCTCCCGCTTGCCAAACTCGTGAGACTCAGTCCAAGAAAAACGCTGACAGGAATGCCGCGAGCTTAAAAGGAGAAGTCCCTCTCACCGTAGGAATCGTAGGTGTTGGGTTGCCTAGGTGTATGACCCTCAATTCTTTAAGGTTGTTATAATTGTAGTAAATCAGAGTATTATTTTTCGGATAAGAAAATATAAATACGAAGATGGATTAGTTATTAATTGTTGAAATATTTTTTTATGAATACCTACGTGAAATTGAGTATAACATTCCAACTCCCCGCAATCGTTAACAAACAATAAAATTGCAACCAGGCGAATGAAAAATGTTTCAGTAATGTCGTGCAATCGGCGGATTTGAGCATAAAAAAAAAATAAAATTCTGTCCGTCGCTGAAATTACTCATGCAATTTTCATATTCATATATTCAATTGAGCGTGCGATGCATTAATAATATTCACAATAACAAAGGCTGGTACAATAGCGCAAAATATTAAAACGATAATAATTCGGGTCCGCTGTTGAACGCGATTACTGAGGCGTCATTTCGTTCGTTTAGCCGCATGAATTGTGCAGGAACATATGAAATGTGTCATAACCTCAATCATTTATGCTCCAATAAAAAATTCATTGTTTTCATTATGTTATCTGATGAATGCATATCGGAGATACCGCTATCGATGAAAACGAAATCAAAATTTATTTATTGGTTTTTGTTGCTTCGCATGTTCGTCTGTTCGAGAGTTGAACTGACCGATATGCTGAAATCAGAAATTATGCTTGGCGTGGTTTCAGATAAAACGACAAAATAAAGGCCAAGACATACAGGCTTTTCCAATAATTTGAGATTTAATTTTGATAGGCCCATTATTTTAGCAGCGGTCATATTGAGAGCAGTCATTTTCTAACAGATGACAAGACAACTGACAACAAGTTGTGCATTTATTAAAATAGAACGAAATATAATTCAACAATATTCACTACTAGACCAGGGGCGATTTTTTTAGATATTCAACAATTTATTTCACTACAAATTTCAAATTCAATTTTTTTAAAATGCAGTATCATCATAAGAATCCATTTATATTATTTTCAACTCTAACATGCTAATGCTTCGTAGATTTGAGTTTTCAAAATTTCAATATTAAATCGCAATTCTGTGATTTCACAGAGTGCTGTAATCGAAAACGTCCGTATTTGTATCTATGAATATTATATATGAATGATCTGTGTTCATACATGTCATCTTATCTACCAAAACGTGTCATATTATTTATTTCTGGTTCTACTCAAAATTTGTTACTCATTATATAAAATTTGCACCAGCTGTTCTAGAAAACAAAGTATGATTGAATGCAAAATGACCAATGAAATAACCTCCAGCTATCGGTCGTAAAATTATGAGGATTATAGGATAATATAATTTTTGGGTGATAATATAATGCCCTTGGATAATCCATATGATGATGGAAATATATAGAGATACTTTGGTAAGTTAATCAAATTGGGTTCATAATATCTCCAGTAAAAACAAAACTGGAATATTGGCTAAGTTTGATATAATATAATTTTCAGAGTAGATTTGAGGAATGAATATCTCGCATCAGTTCGTTATTGGGTAGAATTGGTCTGGTGGTTTCGGATTAATGATTTTTGGCCCTGGGGACAGGAACTTCAGCACTATTTGAGAAATCATATCTCCGAAAGTATTGGTTTCTCAGAGTTGGGAATGATATCAATGTATTCTTATGATAGAACATCAATTGAAAGTTAGCCAATATTCCAAGCCCTTTTTTTAACTGAATTCAAATTTCAAAATAACTATTATAATAGTGAACTTCCTCAGCGGGGATTAGAACCTGAATCGTATGTGCGACAGACGAGCACGCGAACATCTCGTCCATCGAGATGCTGTTACAATTTTGAGATTTGAAATTTTTGAAGGAGCAGATAACAGTTCAAAATTTTATTATAACGATGATTCCTGAAATACAAAGTCAATCAAGCTGAAATTCGGTACTCGAGTGTTAAATGGCGGCTTGAAGGTTTGTTTCTAGTGATACGATCCTCAAAACATTTTGCGAAAATATGCGAGTTGGCATTTTAATTTTCAATATATCGGATATGTATTTTCAGAGTTATTGAAATAACAATATTTCAGATGGGTATAACTTCGAAACAACTTGGTAGATTTTAAATCAACAAGTCCAGAGCGTTCCTACCAATAGGGTCCTTCATAAATCGCTTCGTATAATTATTATACTTATGCATATATTTCACAAGTCAAATAGACCCCAGGGGGTTCATTGATTTTCCGAGAAAGCAAGAGCAGACGCGTTTCTGGCTTCTTGGCCTTCATCAGTACTCTGTAGCTTTTCAACAAATTCAACAAAACTGACCCGGGTTAAGCCTCACAGAGCCGGCTTGGTCGATCATACCTAATCGCCCACGCCACCTATGAGACAAAACACGGAAATCAGCCTTTCCCCACCAGTGAATATTTGAAGCGTGAAATCATATGCCACCATTCACTCGATATTAATCGAGAAACGAGTCCCGCAGAGCTCAGACAGTATCTTCCTAATGGCCATGAACGCTGTTTAGCGTTTTCAAAAATAATAATGAAAATTGGCGATACCGTTGTTAATGAACCCCCTGGGGTCTATTTGACTTGTGAAATATATGCATAAGTATATTAATTATACGAAGCCATTTATGAAGGACCCTATTGGCAGGAACGCTCTGGACTTGTTGATTTATTAACAACGGTATCGCTATTTTTCATTATTATTGGTAGATTTTGCCCATTAACGAACTTAACGCATTTAGACTCCAAACTTCCTCTAGCTCATTTCGATCGAGGGTAATAATGCTAATCGTTTGAGACCATTTTCGGGCTGAAAATCGAAAATTAATCGCGTTTGGGCAAAACTACACTTGTTTGAACTTTTTAAGTCATTTCTATTTCCAATAAAGCAGCAACGTCATAGTGCTGAACATATACAATGGATCAGACCTAATCACCCAAGAACACAATTTTTTAAAATAATCTGGACCCATCTACATTCAACCTTAAATCTATCGTAAGTGACTCGGTATATCCACGTTGAAAAGTTTTTTCATTTTTTGTATTTAAAAATTTTATATTATAATATTAAAATTTTTGTTTCAGATTCTTCAACTTCAGATGAATGATTATAGGTATCACTACATGTTCACAACATTTGTAAGTATAAAATCTCTCTTCACCTGAATTAGAAATTCAACTCTGTATGCAATAATTTCAACTCTATGTATTGGTGTTCTAAGGTTCATTCAAGCTCACAAGTAAAATTGCTGCAAATTTCGCAAGAAGGTCCATTATTTGTAAATAATGATGATAATGGCGGGTACCAATTTAGTGCGAAACACGTGTCCATTCTCACTCCCTGTAGATCGATTATACTTTCTGTAGGTATATTTCGGATTGTGAGAACTATGCACTGAGTGTAATTTGCAACAACCCAATCTACGAGGTTCCATCATTACAGATTGATCATTTATTCTCGTTATTTGAACAGCTGTTGGCCATCGCAAAGTAGTTGTTTTCTTTAATAGTTATTTATGTACTACGGACGAAAAACCGTCTATTATAGTCGAGTCTGCAAATTGCTATCCGAGGTAGGGACGAGGATATCAGGCGAGACAGTTTTTCGCCGAGGTGCATATTACATTTTTTCGTCGACCTATTCATACTTTTGTTAATTTCGCACCTCTTAAATAATTTCACAAAAGCAAACGACATACACTTATATTTGTATTGAACCTTATTATGCCGTATTCAAAGTGACCACAGCAGACGAAAAAGTAATTTTGGGGACGAAAAAGTACTTTTTCGTCCGCAAAGTACTTGCCTTCAATAATAGTCGATTTTACGGCCGCAAATAAGTACGTAAAACGTAACTTTTCATAAAGGCAGATGAAAAAATTTTTTATTTCACTTTGTTTCACTTTTATTTAAATTTTGCGCGCATATTATAAGGAACAGCGTGCTATTATTTTACCCAAATACCGGCTGAGTTCACGTCAGTGCTTTTCTCGAATTTTTAAATGTAAAAAAAAACAAATTTGCCAAAGATTATTAATCCTAAACCACCAGACCGATTCTACCCAATAACGAATTCATCCAAACATTCAATGAGGTGAACTGTACTAATTGCGAATAAATAAAAAAAGACAGAAGGTGAAAAGAATGAACGTCGCTGAACATCGCTCAAGGTTCCTTCATCACAGAGGGTCGGAGTTCGTAAGGATTAACATAGGTGTCGCTGGTGAGATTATTTCCCTACCAGTTCGCAACTGATGGAATTAAGTTTCCTAGAACGCCGTCAGTTTTCATTCAGTGTTCGGCTTAGTCACACTGATGATTGGTAATATCCATGAAACCCGTGTTTGTGTCTGCCCTTGAATGACGCTTTCCTCTTTAGGAACACTGAGTGATGAGGTGATCCCGCCACGCCACGCGAAATTTTTGGTGATGGTTAAAATCAATAAATATTTCACCGTGTTTCTGATATTCATTCCTCAATTCTACCCTGAAAATTATTTATATCAATTGAAACTTAGCCAATATTCCAGTTTTGTTTTTACTGGAGATATTCTGAACTTACCAATGTACATATATTTCCATCATTATATGGATTATCAGGGAAGTTATATTATCACCCAAAAATTAGAGTATCTTATAATCCTCATAATTCTACGATAGCTGTGGTTATTTCATTGGTCATTTTGCATTCAATAATACTTTGTTTTTAAGAACAGGAGATGACATGTATGAACACAGATCATGAAATTCATAGATACAAATTCGGTAGTTAATTTTCGATTACAGCAGTCAGAGAAATCTTAGAATTACGATTTATTATTGAAATTTTGAAAAATCATATCTCCGAAAGTATTAGCTTGCTAGAGTTAAAAATGATATTAATGGATTCTTATGATGAAACTGTATCTTGAAAAATAATCAATTTGAAATTTGTAATGTAAAAAAAAATATTTTCGTTAACCCGAAACCATCAGGCCGATATTAATATCCTGAAACTACTGTCAAAATTTCAACTGTCTAGCTCATTCCGTTCGAGATTTATCTTGCTAACCGCCGGACGACCGGACATAATCGATTTTGACTACGAATTATTGATCAGTGAGTCGATCCAAATCGTTTAAGACCATTTACCATTCTAAAAATTCGAAAATTACAGACAAATTTATAAGCACTCTGTTCCGAGGAACAAGAGCGCCAAAACGGCGGTGCCGTTTATGATCATAAACGGCACCGCCGTTTCCGCACGGTCAAAATGCTGATACTATACAGGGTCTTTCACGAGGAACCTCACCCATATTTATACGGGAAACTACTGAACGTATTTTCAGCACTTATAAGTACTTCACGATGCTGATGAAATCTAAAATATTTTCAAGGCATGAGCACCTCCGGTTTTTCCGGAAATGACGTCAACTTCCGTTTTTCAAATTAGAACACCATTTTTTGGCGCTCTAGTTCCTCGGAACTGAGTGCTTATCAATTTGCCCAAATGTCTGTAATTTTCGAATATTTCGATGAAAATGGTCTTAAACGATTTGGTTCGACTCACTGATCAAGAATCCGTGGTCGAAATTCATTCTGTCCGGCCGGCCGGCCGTAAGCACGATAACTCTCGAACGGAATGAGCTAGAGAGTTGAAATTTTCAGAGTAGGTTTGGGGGATGAATATCTCGGCTAAGTTCGTTATTGGGCAAAATCGGACAAATGGTTTCGGAGTAACAAAAAAAAAATTTTTTTTCACGAAACAAATTCCAAATTAAATTTTTTTTAATAAGAAGTTTTATCATGAGAATCCAATCATATCATTTTTAACTCTAACAAGCTAATACTTTCGGAGATATGATTTTTCAAAATTTCAATAATAAATCGTATTTCAACGTTGTCACAGAATAATATTATTCTATGTATGAATATGAATTGTCATAATGTCAAATGATGTTCCTGAGACTAATCAATCGAAGAATTGTGAGCGAAGTGAGAAAAATCTCAGATATGATTTTTCAAAATTTCAATAATAAATCGTATTTCAACGTTGTCACAGAATGATATTATTCTATGTATGAATATGAATTGTCATAATGTCAAATGATGTTCCTGAGACTAATCAATCGAAGAATTGTGAGCGAAGTGAGTTAAATCTCAGTTGCTTGCTCCGATATTAGTTTTTCTCAGAAAATTCTTACATTTCGGAACTGAACATGAAGTAAGATATCTGAGAGTAGTGAGACTGCTTTTCATCCATAGACATAGATATAACTCTCGAACGGAATGAGGTAGGTAGTTGAAATTTTCAGAGTAGTTTAGGGAGATGAATATCTCGGTTGAGTTCGTTATTGGGCAAAATTGGCCAGATTTAATTTGATTTCTTCCATGGTGCTTTTCTCATTCTCATGATTGCTCATTTAATCTTGATAAATAAACTATTATTTGAATTTCCTTTAGGATGCAGTTCTATTACATGAATACATTGATATAATTCCCAACTCTGAGAAACCAATACTTTCGGAGATATAATTTGTCTGTTTGAACTAGAGCGCCAGAAAGCTCCTGTCCACAGGGCTTGAACCCATTTTCATTGCAGTAATAGATTCCTTAGAAAATTTCAAGTTATTTTGATGTAACATTTTTCAGATTTGGTTGAAAAATTCACTCTGAGCGGGAAAATTCGAAAAAAAAAATCGAAAATAGAGCTCCGCTGAAACAAGAATAACTTCGGGGTTTTTGGATGTGAAATTTTCATTTTTGGGGTTTTTAAAGATGTAAGATTGATGTATCCACTTTAAAAATCGAAATCGCGATTCATGATACAGGGGGTGAAAAAATCGCTTTCAAAGTTAGGGATGACAAAATCGTGAAAAATCAATTTTTTCAAAAAAGAACCCCATTTTTTTATGGCAGATATTGAATCTACGTTAAAAAATAATGTGAGAGTATGCATAACACCCTTGCTCTAAAGTGGATATTTTCTGAGTTATTCACAAAAAACTGTTTTTCGTCTTGATTTTCAGCTATTTATTTTCCCTTCACGCCAAAAAGATGAAATTTTCAGGAACTGTTACTTAAACCATGTTCTAGATTTTACTACCCTAATATGCAAGAGAAAAAAGTTACAGGTTGTTCCTAAATAGATGGCGAATTTTGATTCGAATTTGTATCGGAAACCTCTTTATTTCAACTAATCGGCCATCGGTTTTCTCTCCAGTGATAAATAAATAATTCCTTATGAACCATGCAAAAACTTACCATGTTTTACATTCTTTTTTTTTAATGATAGATATCATTAATTACATCTGCCAAATTCCTCTTTATTCAGTAGCATTTTGTGTTTACTATTAATTTGGTGATAATTCGTATTAAGTTATAAAATCGATCACTATGCCTAATTTTACCAATGAAGATTATTTAAGTCTCATTCTACTTCATGGAGAATGTAATAAAGTTGTAGATAGAACGATTCGACTGATCATTGAGAGGTTTCCTGACCGACCCAGACCAACGAGAGATACCATTAACAGAACCATGACAAACTTGAGAAATGTCGGATCTTTCGTTAAGAAAACTATACACAGAGAAAAAAGTGTAGTAGAAGATGAGAATAACAACGAAATTACAGTTCTTGCATATTTTCGTGTGAATCCTCAAAATTCTCTCAAAGATGCCGAGATTGATCTGGGATTATCTCAATCGAGTGTTTGGAGAATATTAAAAAAACATAAAATGCACCCATATAAATTCAATAGGGTACAACATTCGAAGGAAACTGATTTCGTCAGGAGAACAGAGTTTTGCGAAGCTATGATGATTCGATTTAAAGAGAATGGAAACTTTTTGGACTGTATAATTTGGACAGATGAATCTAAATTCACAAAGAATGGTTCTTTCAATAGGCATAACAGTCATTATTGGGATGAAGAGAACAACCACCACTTCAGACAATGGAACTTTCAAGA
Organism: Halyzia sedecimguttata; assembly: GCA_937662695.2. Taxonomy (NCBI): domain Eukaryota; kingdom Metazoa; phylum Arthropoda; class Insecta; order Coleoptera; family Coccinellidae; genus Halyzia; species Halyzia sedecimguttata. Next base: position 136,190,651 of record OW569411.2, on the reverse strand, counting down.
GACCTGGAGTTTCAATGTTTTTTGCGCCATCAAAAATAATGCAATTCTCGATGTTCACATTTATGATGGGACTTTAACTGGTAAGATAGAACACTACACATGTTTGCATTATTTAAAGAATGTTCTCCCTTAGGAGATAGATATTCTGACATATTGACTCAAATAATTGAGCCGCTAGTACAGAACCATAATGACTTATGGTATCAACAAGATGGCGCGCCTCCACACAATTCACTCAATGTGACAAATATCCTCTACAGGCTATTTGAAGATCGATGGTTGGCGAACAATGGTCCACATCTTTGGCCACCACGTTCTCCCTATTTAACTCCTTTAGACTATTATGTTTGGGGTAGGATAAAAAATATTGTCTACTCAACTTCCCTGACTGATAAAGAGGACTGCATAGAACGAGTCAGAAATGCGTTCAGGTTTGTTTAGATTTTTAGATTCATAGTTTTGAAACTCAATTTGGTTTTTAAACACTTTTGCAGATCTCTTCCTCCCGATGAAATAAGAAGAGCAACGCACGAAGCATTCCTGAGACGTATAAATAAATGTCTAGAAATTAACGGTCAAAACTTTGAGCATCTTCTCTAGTTATAACTGCGAGAGTTTGCCATGGTTCTCCTAATAGTAACTTGAAGTCGGTTTCAAGAAGGGGTGAAAAATCTACAGCATGGTTCAAATAACAGTTCCTGCTTTTTGGCGTGAAGGGAAAAGAAATAGCTGAAAATTCAAGACGAAAAACAGTTTTTTGTGAATAACTCAAAAAATATCCATTTTAGGACAAGGGTGTGATGCATACACTCACATTATTTTTTAACGTAGATTCAATATCTGCCATAAAAAAATGGGGTTCTAATTTGAAAAAATTGATTTTTCACGATTTTGTCATCCCTAACTTTGAAAGCGATTTTTTCACCACCTGTATCATGAATCGCGATTTCGATTTTAAAGTGGATACATCAATCTTACATCTTGAAAAATCCCAAAAATGAAAATTTTCCATCCAAAAACCCCGAAGTTATTCTTGTTTCAGCGGAGCTCTATTTTCGATTTTTTTTTTCGAATTTTCCCGCTCAGTGAGAATTTTCCAACCAAAACTGAAAAATGTTACATCAAAATAACTTGAAATTTTCTAAGGAATCTATTTCTGCAATAAAAAAATGGTGTTCTAATTTGAAAAATGGAAGTTGACGTCATTTCCGGAAAAACCGGAGGTGCTCATGCCTTGAAAATATTTTAGATTTCATCAGCATCGTGAAATACTTATAAGTGCTGAATTTCATGAAAATACGTTCAGTAGTTTCCCGTATAAATATGGGTGAGGTTCCTCGTGAAAGACCCTGTATATACTACAGAATTCCTCTATATACATCGTTCAGCATTTTGTCGTTAGACAATACGAATGTTTTCTTTAGAGGTTACTCTTGAAAGATTTAATTGGCCATGTGAAAAACACTCAACGCTCAAATATAAGCCCCTGTAGCGTTGAAAGTCTGACCCCTGCGATTTATTAATGGTCATTACAAAATGTATCTTTAGCGGAAATTGTAAGCTTTTAAATTGGATCAGTAAATCCGATGGTATCAGAGGAATTCGGGGAATCAATACATCTTTCCTGGCTGAGGCGAGCCTCACGCTCTACAGATGATTCTCTGGCTCTCGATTTCTATCCCTGTCCTGGCTGTGCCGGCCACCTGGTCGGTACCACGGCAACCGCTATGTCCATGCATTTTAAATCTGCAATATCTTCGAAAATATTCATTTAAATTATATTCTGTAAAGGGCCATATTGATCAATATTAAAAGCACAATGCATTAAAGGTACTTAATTGGATGAGGATCAATGGTGTATTGCTTAAAATAGCTTTGTAATCAAGCCATTATTTCTCGTAGAATGTAAAGGATAAAAAATGGTTATTGTGGGTTACCTTAAGAGATAGACATATACCATCGCGGACTTTTTTGTAGGCCTTTTTGAGGTGTACCATACTTTACCACATTATTTTGATCTATCTCGTAGGGTTCAGTCAGCGTTTGCAATGTAAGCGCAAAAAAATGTGTTTATTTACGACATCACATTAGAAACCTCTTAAATTATCAGTGTTTCTCTAATCTATTATGCATGTATTATATATATATGTACAGGGTGTCCGGGGAATAACTGTACATACTCTTACCAGATATACCGCCGTATTCACAAACCTTTCAATCACCGTTAAGTCCTAACTGAGGTCCTCGGTTAAGCATAAATAAGAATCACAACCTCAGTTAACGTGAAACAGGCCTGTCTCACCACCGTTAAATACTTTAATTGAGGTTGCGATTCATATTTATCCTTAACTGAGGTCCTCCGTTAGGACTTAACGGAGATTGAAACACTTAACAACGCTTTGTGAATACGGCGGATAGAGTTGTACTAGCTGATTAATGATTGACTATAAAAAAATTATTTCTGGATTTCCCTAGAAAGCTACAGGGTGATTTTCCAACTTCATGGAAATACTTAGACCATCATAAAATCTAAACTTATTGACGGATATTATTGAAACTTGGGAGGTTATTGGCACATGCTAAGGTCAAGTCAGCAAGATATCCCGCCGTATTCACAAAGCATTAAATCTCGGTTAAGTCCTAACTGAGGTCCTCAGTTAAGGATAAATTGGGATAATAAGGGACAATAAGGATTAAAGGTGGTAAAACAGGCCTGTTTCACCACCGTTACATACGTTAACTGAGGTTGGGATTCATATTTATCCTTAACTGAGGACCTCAGTTAGGACTTAACGGAGATTCAAACACTTAACAATGCTTTGTGAATACGGCGGATCAATTATTCCATTATTCCAGGGCCGGACTAATTAATCTTCATTTAAAGTGTTCAGGGTAAAAAAAACACTTTGTATTTCGAATTACAAATAATTGATTCACCTTTTAGAAAGAAGCTAAATTATGCTTCAATTTGTGGTATCACTTAAAATTGTCACATTAACAATTATTTTGTTATGAATTTTTGAATTTGGATAAAGTTCGAAAAATTTAATTTTTCACCATGAAGAGAACTGAAAATCACATGTTTGAATATAAAATGCGCAAGTATTAGTAGAAAATTAGTAGAAAATAGTAGACATTATCAAAAAAGTTCAGAGCTTCAATAAGGACATTCTATAACGGAACAATAACAAATGAAAGAAACTAAAATACCTACAGTAAAGAGTACCTAATAAAAATGAAAATAGGAACGAATGAAATGCTGAGTCAACGTTATTTCAGAAGTGGTTCGAAATGAAAACCATTAGCTTGTATACATTTCTCTTGCCGAATGTTAAAATTGGATACAGCCTTGCGAATCATATCGCCATTATTTCTTAAAATATCGCAACAGTTGATAATTCTGTTCATCAGCTGTTCTCTTGACTGGATTTCTTCAGAATATACCATATCCTTCAATTTTCCCCATAAAAAATAATCTAGCGGGTTGAAATCTGGAGATCGAGGAGGCCATGGAATAGGTCCTCCTCGACCTATCCACCTATTTGTGTTGGTATTGTCGAGGTAACTTCTCACTTGCATGCCAAAATGAGGTCCAGCTCCATCATGCTGGAAATAAATTCCCCTAATACTTATTCCTTAATTGTAGCCTGCCGGGTAAAATATTTTGTAAGAAATCTAGATAAATCGCACTTGTAAGGCGACCGTCAAAAAAATGAGGCCCTATCAAATGTTTGTTTATCACAGCACACTAAACATTTACTGAAAATTTTTGTTGTGAATTTCTTAGTCTTATAATGTGTGGATTATTTTCGGCCCAAATGAGCGAGTTATGAATATTGAACACACCAACTCTGGTGAATTGAGCCTCATCACTGAATATTGTTCTGTACAAAGTGACTCTGTGATTTGCTATCCAATGTGCAAAATTCAGTCTTAAGACATTATCGCCAGGTTGCAATCGTTGTACCTGTTGTATGTGGTACGGGTACATAGTTTCCTCTTTGAATATTCTGTGCACCTTATGCTTCGGCAAATGTAATTGTGCACTTACTCTTCTTATACTAGTTGACTGTTGTGCTTGAATTAATTGGAGTACTTCATCACCTCTTTCTAGATTCCTTTGGCGATTCTTCTTCCTATCTGGCACTCTACCATATTGCGCTATACATCTAAATACTGCAGAAAATGTCTGGTGATTGGGAATTCTGCGCGTCGAAAATCTCAGATGATACTCTCTCACAGTAGCTCGACTATTTCCCTCACATTTACCATACACGAACATCAAATCAGCATATTCTCTATTTGTGAAATTGGCCATTTTGATGATTTCACTATTTTATAATAATCAAAACACAAGCAACAAACAACAATCTCAAATTTCAGTTGTCAAAATGTTTGAAATTTATCACAGAATATGTTATAGGAATTCATATTTTATCTTGAAGGAAATTTTATTTCTGAGCATTTTTGAACTTGAAACTTTGAAACTAGTAAGATATTTTGTAACTTTCTCTCTATCTGATAATCATATCTTCTCTTTCTCAAAGTACTTCATAATATTTAATATTGAATAAGTAAACTTTAAAGAAACAGACTAACAAGTTGAAAAATCACTACTCATACTCCTGGATTTACTAATTCAGTTAGAGATTTTTACATTGGAAGAAGTGTCACTATGGTCTATATCTTTTTTGTCGAACACCCGGTATACATACGGAATAATTTTGAAATATGCTTATGTATACCCTATACAATTCACCAATTTTTTTTTTTCGAAATATACCTTCATTTACTCCATCGCAATGAGATCCGCGTCTGGGGTGGCCACCCAGTATATCAACAAATTATTATAGTCTTCCTCACCTTCGGTGAATTTCTTAAGAAAATTTGTTATTTATTTTCAACCTCCACAAGATGACTAAGTCCTGTTCAGGTAAATAAATTAAAATTTTCGAACTTTATCCAAATTCAAAAATTCATAAAAAAATAAATGTTGATGTGACAACTTGAAGAGATATCACACATTGAAGCATAATTTAGCTTCTTTCTAAAAAGCGAATCAATTATTTGTAATTCGAAATACAAAGTGTTTTTTTACCCTGAACACTTTGAATGAAGATTAATTAGGCCGGCCCTGGAATAATGAAATAATTAATATCTTTCTGACTCGACCTTAGCATGTGCCAATAACCTCCCAAGTTTCAATAATATCCGTCAATAAGTTTAGATTTTATGATGGTCTAAGTATTTCCATGAAGTTGGAAAATCACCCTGTAGCTTTCTAGGGAAATCCAGAAATAATTTTTTTATATTCAATCAGTAATCAGCTAGTCCAACTCTATATCTGGTAAGAGTATGTACAGTTATTCCCCGGACACCCTGTATATATAAACCTTCCTATTGAATCACTCTATCTACTAAAAAAAAACCACATCAAAATCCTTCACGTAGTGTTAAAAATCTAAGCATACATACATACAGACAGACAGCGGGAAGCGACTTTGTTTTATACTATGTAAGGATTGGAATTTCCATATTGCAAACATATCTGTTGACTGTGAAGAGATAATTAACAGCAATACCACGCTTCGTTGAATTCACAAAAAATTGAACGATCATCGAAACGTGGGGTTCTTTTCCGAAATCAATACGGCTTCTGTGTTATTAATTTATTTCAATATCAGTTAAGAGATGATTTCATTCCCGGCTATTTATGATGAATCGATAAAAATTTTCTCTCTGATCTCAATAATTAAATTTACAACATGCTCTCTCAATCGTTATCATAAATCATATTAGTCAACATTTGTTTCCATTTGGCATTTCCACCGGTTACACGTCTTCTAAACATCCGTAATAAATAGTGACATTTTTTCAATTTAGATAGAAAGAATTTAGGCCGAAGATAATTTAACTAAGGGAATAATTCAGGGAGACGCGCCGACAAAGACGGAAACGGATGTCGTAGGTGCGAATGCTCGTATATCACTTCTGCTAATTTTTCTTTTAATAATAGAATGTCGCAGATGATTTAAGGAGGGACATATCAACCGGATTTTACGCCAACGAACCGTGAACAGACTCGGAGTCGAACGTTTTTGTGGGGGAGGTGTTTGCACAGTTTCCTGACATACCATCATAAGCATATAACATGCTGCTAGAATATTAATTGTACGCTGCTGAAATAATCTTTGTCGCATTCGAATTAGAATGATTATTATACCTCCACTTTGAATATGATCTTCTGAGTGATGATGATATTTTTAATGTCTTATAATTTTTGAGTGCATCCTCATGAATGAATTCAAAATTTAACACAGGATGTTTTTCAAGGTGGTTGTCAGAAGTAATATCCCTAGGAAATTGATAATAGACGAGATAATTATAAGACAATCGAAAGCTCATTCTTTGGTAACAGCCCGAAACCAAAGGCTGAAGGCTGTTACCAAGCAACGAGCTTGAGAAATTTGTCATAAAATTATGAGACATTTGTCAATGCCCGAGCGATATTCGGCAGAAAATTTTGTAACTCAATACAACGGAACATGTATGTACCGTTTGCGAAAGTACAATTATTATTAAAATTGAACTTAACATTAGATTCGTTTCTGTTCTGTACTATAGAAGACCTATTACTACGCATAATATTTATGATCTTATTGTGGAATTCTTGATCGAGATTTAAGTATGGTTTTATGGAATTTTGATTGCTATGGCCAGTAATTTTCAGCAATTGTTGTTCTTCTACGCCACTTTTTGCCAATTCGCTAACAGCAGTTGCGAGTGTTTTACTATCTTTTTGGCGCTCTAGTTCCTCGGAACTGAGTGCTTATCAATTTGCCCAAATGTCTGTAATTTTCGAGTTTTTCAATGAAAATGGTCTTAAACGATTTGGTTCGACTCACTGATCAAGAATCCGTGGTCGAAATTCATTCTGTCCGGCCGGTGTAGGCAAGATAACTCTCGAACGGAATGAGCTAGAGAGTTGAAATTTTCAGAGTAGGTTTGGCAGATAAATATCTCGGCTAAGTTCGTTATTGGGCAAAATCAGACAGATGGTTTCGGAGTAACATAAAAAATTTTTTTTTTACATAACAAATTCCAAATTAAATTTTTTTCAATAAGCAGTTTTACCATAAGAATCCAATGATATCATTTTTAACTCTACGAAGGTAATACTTTCGGAGATATGATTTTTCAAAATTTCAATAATAAATCGTAATTCAACGTTTTATATAATTATTCTATGTATGAATTGTCATAATGTCAACTTATTTTCCTGAGACATGACTGTGTAATTCCTTGCTAATAGTTGGTTCGAGAAACACCAAAATCCACTTAGAGAGACAAGGGTAAAAAACCGTCAAATAAACCCCCATGTGGCGATTTTATGTCGAAAAGTGAAAATTAAGAATATACAGGGTGAGTCTTTGACCACTGCACTAATTTTAACCAAAGATTCCTCTCATAAAATGAAACACTTTTTTCATTTAACATTTTTCCAAATTCAGCTCAGGTAAAAAGATACAGGCTGTTCAAATATTGAAAAAAAATCAGTTTTTATTTTGTAGCTTTGACATCCTTTTTTCGAATAAAATGAATGTTGACGTAAAGTTTCCTATAACTATGATACATATTTTCCAAATATTAGTTATTTACTAATTCTACTGGTTTTCTAGTTATGGACTCGTGGATTCATAAAACTAAACGAAATTAGCATAAAAAAAGCATATAAAGTTTTTCTTGAGTCATTTCAAGAATATTCCATTGTTTTAGAACATTATATTATTCTTCATCATTTCTCCGTAAACGCGCCGTTTTCGAGATATTCTTCATTGAATGTTTTAAAATGGAAACAGAAATTTCACTACTTTCATGGATCCGTCCCTGAGCGTTGGAATCCCGAATCAAGCTGTAAACCACGTTACCATGCCTTATTCTCGTCCGCCAACAATGTCATAGATAATTCATATGCGGGAGTGTATTAGTACATTGTGAAATCTTTAAACGCTTGTAACTTGTAACCTGAGCCGAATCTGTAAAAATGGTAAATGAAAAAAGTGTTTCATTTGATGAGAGGAATCTTTGGTTGAAATTAATGCAGTGGTCAAAGACTCACCTTGTATATCCCAGGTAAGTACCGACGTTTTATTCTAATACCGGAGATCGACAAGATCGAACGAGGAGCCCGATAGCCGGTTCGTCTAGTCAGACGGCTTTTCGGTTTCGGAACGAGAGAAGGCGGGCTCAAATCCCGGAAAGGGAATTACACTTTTTGGCGCTCTAGTTCCTCGGAACTGAGTGCTTATCAATTTGCCCAAATGTCTGTATTTTAAGAGTTTTATTTAAGATGCAGTTTCACCATTAAAATCCATCGATATCATTTTCAACTCAAACAAGCTAATACTTTCGGAGATATGATTTTTCTAAATTTCAATAATGAATCGTACGTACTTCTTTGTTTTCTAAGAATGCTAAAATTATTCTATCTAAGCTTTATTATATGATGTGTGTTCATACTCGTTCATCCTGTTTTATAAGAAAGAGTCAAATTCATTTCAGCTATTTTAATTTGATTTCTTCCATGGTGCAGTTCTCATTCTCAGATTGAACATTTAATCTGGATAAATAAACTATTATTTGAATTTAATTTCCTTTATGATGCAGTTCTTTCATAAGAATACATTGATTTAATTCCCAACTCTGAGAAACCAATACTTTCGGAGATATAATTTGTCTGTTTGAACTACAGCGCCAGAAAGCTCCTGTCCACAGGGTTTGAACACATTTTTATCCTTAATATTCCAGCCAATTGCCTCAGCAGCAGATTTACTCCACCCACTTATAGTATTTCGTCCTACAGGTATATTATCGCACCATTTATCAGTTTTACTTTTCCAGTCCCGATTTGGTCTTAAGAACAGTCGTGCTGAGGTAATATTGTCGCCTCGTTTTGATATCAGTTTATGAAAAAGACGTACAGGGCATCTTTGTCTTTTACTATTGGAAACGGACCATTTACTACTTGTACAGCTTTTAGAACCATCTTGGCACATTTTACTGAACACCGGATTGTATTCAATGCGATTTATTGGACAGTACAAGTTTATAGTATCTAGACTGTTAAGAACCTCAGTAATCGACGGTATTCGATATGACGGCAAAGTTGAGGTTTGTAGAGTTATGTGAATAAACCTTTACATATTAGCATACAGTGTTTTATTTATTCCAAAGTGTAAATGTAGAATCATCATCCCCTAGACATCGATAAAAATCCTACAAATATATGATGTATTATGTATTTATGTTATGTGTACAAGTTTATTATCTTTAATACTGTTATGTTCGATTCTACTTTCAAATATTTGCATGTCTGTAACTACGATTGTAGACCGTCCGACTCTGCAATTTGGTCGTTTTATAAAATCGATGACCAGTTTACTATCCAATCTCGTGGAGCACCTCAAGAGGAAGTACGTTTGTAACGTAATTTTGAACAAACAATTATATTAACTTATTTCTTTTTATCAACAAGTAGGTTACACATGCAAACGGCAGCCTTTGGCCGGTGAGCAATAATATAGGAGTGGGTTTACAAAAAAATGTTCAATTTTAATATTGGGCGCCAATTGGTTTTGCTAAGAAATGTCCTTTTGTCACCAACCAATAAGTGACAATGTGAGTAGATACAAAAATAACACTTGTTTCAAGGAAAGGTTCATCAAAAAAATACCTGGAGTATATGTACTTTATTCAATTGTCCTCAGCACAGATTTTCTTCTAGAATGGGCTGTCACAGACTTCAGGGAAATGCTCCATAATAGGGATTCTACTGATATTATCAGTAACAAAAATTCGGTCGTCAAATCCTGAAAATTCACGTTCGTTGTCGTCCAGAATGGCTGGCGTATTCTAATCCAAAAATGTTTAGTAGCCAAAAGAAAAACCCTGCAAAGATATTTTCAGTTGCCTTTTGTTCGATAATATGTATGTCTGTTAAATAAATTTTGTTATATTTTACAAAAACTTACCTTCTAGAGAAGGGTTTCGCAATTTCTGATATTGAAATCGGTGATCCGGAAATTACTTCTCAATTCTTGAGAATTAGGCACAATTGAAGATTGGTTCAAATCCTTCGAAAATACCGTCTCGTCAGCTTCAACTATGAATATCCAATGTTCCTAACGAATATTCTAGAAACCGACTTCAAACATCAATCAGGAATCGCGTGCCATCTGGACAACAACGAGGTAAAAATGCAAGATGCGATAATGTGTTCTTCGCACATAAATCAAATGGAAATTGGAACTATGAAAATTAAAATGAAGATGGTGTTAATTTCACGATCACAACTTCAGCTTCCAAACTAGAAAACTTGCACGCTACACGTTTTCCCTTCTGTGGAGCCTAGTAGTGGAAGAGCTCCCCACAGGCAAACGGAGCTTGGCTTCGGGTGTATAGGCTATGCTGATAACATAGCCCTAATGGTCGGAGGTAAATTCGAGGGCACCTTGTGTAACTTACTACAGGAGGGCCTTGTCGTTATGGAGCAGTGGTGCTTGCCAGTGGGGCTCAGCATAAATCCGAACAAGACCACAGTGATTCTGTTTACTCGGAGAAGGAAACTTCCAGCTGTGAGATCCTTCTTTTTGAACGGAGATATTATAGAATGGAAGTCCGAAGTTAATTATCTAGGGGTAACACTAGATAGTAAACTTCTGTGGAATAGGCATGTTAACATCACTGCCAGTAATGCAACAAAGTCTTTAATGGCGTATAGGAATCTAGCCAGTAAGACTTGGGGCTGCAACCCTAAGATACTGCGATGGATGTACGTCATGATTGTTAGATCCATAATAACGTATGGGGCAGTAGTCTGGTACTCGAAAACAAGCCAGAATAGTACGAAGAAAATCCTCGACAAAGTACAAAGGCTGGCCAGTGTGCGTATCACTGGAGCTGTGGAAACCTATCCCACCAGGGCACTTGAGATTATAACAAATCTCACACCACTTCATCTAGTGATAGATAAAATGGCCCATGAAGCCATTCTCAGAATATTTAGGAAAGGAACAGATAATGAGAGTATTAAATATAAACCAGAAAGCCTGGTCCTCTCTTACCAGGTACATTTCATCAGTCAATCTTCCTAGTGACGAAATGATTCATAAAGTAAGCATCGAAAATAACTTCACTACGATGTTTGGTAGGAAAAAAGACTGGGACATGGAATCCACCACCCAACTTTTTAAAAGAATTGCCATTAAATGGTACACAGACGCAGACCTCTACTACAGGAGCTGGCGCTAGCGTATATAAGCCAGGCACCAAATGCTCACTATCGCTAGGCTCCTATCGGAGTATATTTCAAGCAGAAGTACTTGCAATAGAAAGATGAGTGGAGATGAACCTAGAAAGAAACTATCAGAGACGTGATATAGCAATCCATTCTGCTATTAAAGCTATGAGCTCCCATGTTATCGAATCCAAGCTAATATGGGAGTTTCGAAGAATATTCTATTTTGAGTTTACTGTGGACTTTTTATGAACACTGTAAAAGTAACTACACTCTTATCCACTACAGTTTTTTGTCGTCTGACATATGATTCGGAAACGAAGTTTCCATTTTCAAAGACGAAGCGTTACTAGTAGCAGTAACGCTTCGTCTTTGAAGATGGAAACTTTGTTTCCGAAACATATGTCAGACGACAAAAAACTGTAGTGGATAAGAGTGTAGTTACTTTTATAGTGCCGAAGAAAACTCAATAAGTAGGCAAGAACAACAGGGTCACCTTGGTGTGGGTTCCTGATCACGCAGGAATCATAGGAAATGAGGAGGCTAACACACTTCCCAAGAAAGGAGCACAAAATCCCTTTATTGGCCCGAAACTTTACTGTGGGGTTGGCAGATACACCTACAAAAGTGAATTCCGGATGAAAGAAGAAACTGAGAGAGGGATTTTCTGGATATCTCTCCCCGGAATGTATCACTCTAAGAAATTCCTCCGGAACTTTGATACTGTAGGATCAAAGAAATACTTGGACCTCAGTAAGAACATGCTGCACCTCCTCACGGGCTTCCTCACAGGGCCCTGCGGCCGCAGGAAGCATATGATGAGATTAGGGCTAGCAGAAACTGACGAGTGCAGATTCTGTTGGGAGGAGGATGAAACTCCTGATCACCTGATTAGAGAATGCTTCACCATCTCAAACCAACGCAAGGAATGCTTTGGGCAAGAAATCTGCAGGAGCGAAGAATTAGCCTCCTTGAAGCCATCCCAGATACGGGAGTTCGTCAGAAGTCTGGAAGTGGAAGGCGAGCTGTAGATGGTAATGACATCGACAGTTCTGATGTGAGGGCACAATAGACCTTAAGTTCGCAGTGCAACGTTACCACCTACAACAATATACAATATATACTATCAAATCTAGCTAATTGAAATATTATCTGACGCAATTGAACAAATTGGCAATTTGCAAAGGGCAAACTGTGAGGATGTTAAATAAACAGCAAACAATGTACGATGTGTAACGGGAACTAGCTCGTCCCAAATAAAATCACCAAACTAGATTCACTAACGTTCTACGGAATTTTTATTTTGCCACAGTAAATATCTTCCCTTGCGTTCTAGATTTTTGTATCATTCCTATCGACAGGGAAGTTCTGGGCTCTCAGAAACTTCCATGCACGTATCCACTTATTATGCTCGGCCTGTACCGTAGTCTGTTATGAATGTCATAGCGTTAAATCTCCCGGAATAAATCAACGTCTTTTCACGGAGATGCAGGCTTTACTTAGAAAGAATTCATTCTAAGATTCCATGTGCATCGATTTGGAAAAATCGTACTGGAGCAATAATATTATTCGGAATGTTACGCTTTTGGTAGATTGTCGCAAGTTTTCCCATGATTTACAATCAGATAAGAACATATTCAGTTAAACAATATTATACAGGGTGATTTTTTAAGTTTTCTTAACCATATTCGTCACATAAAAAAAATCACCCAAATTTCTGTCTTTTTCGAGTTTTTAGCTGAAAATAGTATCGACCGATCAGATGTGACTCACTGATGCAGAATTCGTGGTCAAATTTAATTATGTCCGGCCGTCCGTCCGTTGTCACGATAACTTTCTAACTGAAAGAGATAGTTTCCTGCAATTATCAGAGTATATTGAGCATCCGATTGTGATGGTTAAGTTCGGTAATAAGCAAAATCAGCCAAACGGTTTCGGAGTTATAGCCATCTGAATTTTGTTGTTATTTCCTCAAAAATTAAAAAAATACAGATCCGATCGAAATGAAAATTTTATATATCAGGAATCATACGTTAGAATCCTCCGAAAATCCGCAAAAGACTCTAAGCCGAATTTAACAACCAAACAAGTACACTTTCTGCTTTAAATTTATCGCATGTGTAGTATATTGGATTTATTTTCAGGACTTGGAAACATTCGATCTTGAGGACTTCAAATATAATTCGGTTAATATAACAGCATTCCGAATGGTAGATGTCGACCATCAAAAAGTAATAGATGCACTTCAAGCAATGGAACGCTTTCAACCTATAGGGCAGTCGATATTGAATGGGAGTGGTCTGATACAGGTAAGAAGAGATGCGTTATCCCAAATATTCACGAAGGAGCCATATGATGAAGCTGTCGTTAAACTAGTATTAACCCTCAGTTATCCACATTTCCATGTGTGCTAACTTTTCCTATGGAATATCATGAATGCCTAACCTAACATTTTCCATCTATCTGGTCATTAAATGATCTGGGAATGCGCCGATATTTATTGTAAAAATTTTAATCGGCCGAACGGACTTGGAGTTATATCCATCTGAAATTTGGTTGTTATTTCCTCAATAATTCGAGAAATACCTTACCAGCCATGTTCCAAATTTTGATCATGATCGGATCAATACAGGGTGAGTCTTCAAATTGTACATTAATTTTAACCATAGATTCATCTCATCAAATAAAACACTTTTTTCATCAACCATTTTTCCAAATTTTCGGCGCAGGAAAAAAGATACAGGCTGTTGAAATTTGAACAAATAATCCGTTTTCCTTTTGTAACGACACGGTTACCCCGAATGAAATGAATTTTGGTGACGCCACAGAATTGCCATGAATTTACTTTTAAAAACTCACAATATTGATTCAGCACCAAATACATTACCGCAATAGACGTAAACCACTCTCAACATAAGCCATACAACCCAAAAAGAGCCACTTCCCCTCTTCGCTGTGTAATCTACTCATCCTCTCAAAATCACACACCTCACACGAAACTTGGATTCTTCAACATCAGTGATTCAGAAGATCGCAGCTTCAATCAACGCCTGCACTGGCCCTCCCGAGGGAATTCTATGGAAAAATAGCCTGCATCTCAAAACCCCAATCCTCTCATACGAAAACACCAGCAGATAAATCACTTCTCGTCTGGTCATGCTCATAACGAAAAATGAACGAAAGGGGTAACATGAATTTCAAAAATTGGTCGAAGGACTACGTTATGGACACTCCACCCTGTGACACTACGCTATATCCTCGAAACCGGCTTATACACTCAAAGAATTGACATGAGGTAGTAATATGGCCCTTCAGTTTCTCTCCAGTCTCTCAACATTCAGACAAATTTTAAAAACGATTTAAAATTCCACACATCGTTCATCCATTTATTCAGTTGCCACCGTATATACACGTCCATATTTAAATTAGTTGCCCTTGTGCATACGCCAGCGATCGTAATAGAATAATGAAATAAAGAATAAATGATGAAATACGCGTCGATTGTATACCAGATATGATTTTCCGTGTATAGGAGAACAACTGAAATAATTTGCCAGAAAGGCCAAAATTAAACTCAATCATATATTTGGTTTCGGAATTTTAAGCAAAATATTCTGCAAATAGTTAAACATTTTTTGAATATTTTTGCTATCCTCATGAAATTTTGCACAAGTATTTGCGTCGGTGCTTTTCATCTAACTACCGAGTTTCAATTCACAGAGATCAGTAGTCTTCGAGTTATTTGAAAAACAAAATTTTCAAATTATTGAAATTTTTTTTTTAATGAGACTTAAGAAGTTTTTACTTCTTCCGCGCGGGGGAGACTCCACGCACTATATTTACCTTTTTAAAGCCTTCCGATCAATACAAAACTTCGCATGCATATAAAAGTCATGATTCTACAATTTTGTGTTAAATTTCAAATACATCGAGTGATCGGTTTCGCAAATATACATGAAAAATGTTTTAACTAAAATTTGCCATAACTCCGAAATCGGTCGGAGGTTTTCGCCCATTAACGAACTTAACCGAGATATTTACTCTGCAAAACAACCCTAAGGATTTCAACTCTCTATCGTGCTAACGGCCGAACGGATGGACTGACAGAATTGGATTTAACCCTGGATTATTCATCAGTGAGTCGAACTCGTTTGAGACTATTCTCGTCCAAAAAGTATACCAGTTTTTTTGGAAGTTTATTTTTATATTTACTACGTAACTGGTAGATCTACATAGCTAGCATACCAATGAACCGGTAGATCTACATAGACGTTAGATCCACGTAACGGACAAATCCACATGCATGGCTAGTAGATCTTAATACATATGTCGGTTGGCTGTTGGTTCGAAAATAACCAGTGCTGCTTCTGTGGTGGCGTACGAACCCATTCGAATACATGCATTCACTGTTTGTTCGAAAATGAACAGTACTGTGTTTGTGGAGGCTTAAGGACCCATTGGAATTCATACATTTACTGTTGGGTCGAAAATAAACAGTGGTTTGTTTGTGCCGTTGATAGGCACGCTGTTCAGGAGAACAAGCGCGTCAATTACATGATAAATAGGGCGAAAGCACCACAAGAGGACAAAAGCAACAAACTTGAATTCATAAGTTATTTTCTTTCTTCCGCATGAACTCCGGGAATCGCCTGAGTTCAATTCATAATTGTGTCAGGGACAGAATGGCGAAAAAAACTAGGCGGGCGCATTGGGGGGCATCGATTGATTAATGAATAAATAAATATCCCTGTGAATCCGGACGCAGTCTGTCCCTATCAGATGACATGAAGACTTCCTTCGGAATGATTTTCTTTTGATTCGTTAAAGTGATCCATCACCCCTCCATCTCTACATTAATTGTTCAATCACTTTTCCATGACTCTTGAATGAAACCACTTCAGCGCCCAATTTCGTTCTTCGGTAATGGAGACTGATTCGATTTTATAGTTTACCAACTATTCACTTCTATCCTGAAAAACTTTTCAGTACAACCATTTCGTAAATTCTGTCAACTATGGAACGAAGTGATCGATCGCCTTAGCTACTCTCAACTTCCGACCTCCGGGATTCATGAATCTTTTTGTCGATAAGGCATACAAATTTTGAATAATAAGAGAAGAATTTGTTGGCATTGCCAACTTAAAAATCAATAAATTGTGTCCCAAGTAAAAAGAATCCCGATATTTAAGGATTACGTGGAGATTGTCGGTGGGTTGCATAAAGCTTCCATTAGCTTAATAATAATAGATTAAAATCGATCCTTTCATTAAAAATTGGTTCAAGCACTGACGTGAAGTCTGGAGCTTTTGTGCGTATGTTCTTTTGTCTACTTACTTCTATTGGACACTTTTTATTACTGAATGTAGCATCGATATATACCGTTTTCTCAGCTGTTATAATATATGAATACATTTGACACCATTTTAATGACACATTTCCGTAAAGAGAGAATCTATGATCACATCATAGTTTTCAATTCGGTCATATATATTATATTGATATTGAAATACAAAAAATTGGTTCAAGCACTGGCGTGAAGTCAGAAGCTTTTGCGCTTATGTTCTATTGTCTGTTCTCATGTATTGGACACTTCGAATTTACCATGGTAAATTCGATTAAGAGTGTCCAATACAGGAGAACAGACAATAGAATTCACCATGGTAAATTCAATTAAGAGTGTCCAATAAAGGAGAATGGACAAGAGAACATACGAGCAAAAGCTTCTGTTTTTTTTTCAATGATTTTTTAAAAAATTTCTAGTGCTACGATCCTCGAAAAATTTTGAAAGAATTTTCGCGTTGGCATTCTACAACTAATAACCATATTCGAATTGTATCGGATTTCCATTTTTTGAGTTATTGAGGAAATAACAACCAAATTTCAGATTTATATAACTCCAAAACCATTTGGCCGATTATACTAGTTAACGAACCTAAATGTCGTATTCAGATGCGCAAACTACCCTGGAAACTGCAAGTCGCTATTTATTTCTGTTCTCAAGGAATCATGAGATACATTTTATTTTTTCGTATTTTTTTAAGAATTTTCTAGAGGTACAATCCTCACAAAATTTTACACACGTCTTCATGTCGATATTCTGAAACCTATTTTTTGAGTTATCGAGGAAATAATATTCCAGATTGGTATAACTCCGAAACCGTTTGGCCGATTATGGCCAACAGCGAACTTAACTCTTCCATTTAGATGTGCAACCTATCCTGTTGTTCGAGAGTTGTCGAGGCAACGATCACCCATCCAGCTACTGAACTCACACAAAGCTGCTCGGATCTCCTACAATATAGATCCGGTCGTATTCAAACTTGGATCTTGGTAGTAAAGTTAGGTTCTGAAGGCTCTCGCAAAGTTTCAGCGATATCACACGAATAGTTTCTGATATATAGAATTTTTTTCAATAATTTCCTATGATTTCTTAAAAATTTTCTAGTTAAACGATCCTCACAAAATTTTGCAAGAATGTTCGCGTTGCCATTCTACAAGTAATACGCATCTTTGAATTGGATCTGTTTCATATTTTTTGAGTTATTGAAGAAATAACAACCAAATTTCAGATGAGTATAACTCCAAAACCGTTTTGCCGATTGTGCCTATAAACAAACTCGAATGGCGTATCCAGATTTTCAACCTAACCTGAAAATTTAAAGTTGCTATCTCTTTCCGTTCTTAGGTTATCGCGACGTAAATATTATTTTTCAATAATTTTTTAAAAATTTTCTAGGGATACGATGTTCACAAAATTTGACATACGTACTTAGGTTTATATTCTACTACGGGTATAGTATTGATTGTAGACAAAATTATTACTCGGAAACCATTGGGCCGATTATGCCCATTAACGAACTTGTTCGTCCTATTGGGATGCGCCACCTACCCTGAAAATTTCAAGTCACTATCTCTTTCCGTTCTCAAGTTATCGTGGCAACGATTCTCACGAAATTTTGCACGAATTTTCGCGTTGCCATTTTATAACTAATAACCATGTTTGAATTGGATCGGTTTTGTATTTTTCGAGTTATTGAGGAATTAAGAACCAAATTTCAGATGGGTATAACTCCAAAACCGTTTTGCCGATTATGCCTTTAAAAAAATGGCGCATTCAGATTATCAACTTAAGCTGAAAATTTCCAGTCGCTATCTCTTTCCGTTCTCAAGTTATCGTGGCAACGGCCGGCCAGACATAATCAAATTTGACCTCGAATTCTTGATCAGGGAGTCGAACGCAATCGTTTGAGACCATTTTCGGCGAAAAATTCAAAAATTACAGACATTTGGGCCAAATGATAACGCGATGTTCCCCAGAACATACGCGCAAAAAGCATTGACGTGAAGTTAGTACTCTTTGGCCCGCGTGTTCTGGTTTCTGGTTGGCTAATATGAATCAAATGATGAGTGTTTCTAACTCAGTGGATAGAGCGAGCCGAAGATCAACCTAAAGGGTAGTGGACACCATTAACTGTCAGGTCAAAAATTTACAGTGCTGTGTCTATGCTGGAGTAAGGTGAGAGTAACAAAGTTAACAAAAAACACAACTGACTCTCCTTAGTCACACAAACTCCTAGAAGCTTCTGAGGGGTCTACTTGGAGAATTCGAGGTCAAATTTGATTCTGTCCGGCCGGCCGTTGCCGCGAAAATTCGTGCAAAATTTCGTGAGAATCGTATCACTAAAAAATTTTTAAAAAATCATAGAAAATTATTGAAAAAAATTCTATATATCGGAAACTATTCGTCCGACATCGCTGAAATTCTGCGAGAGCCTTCAGAACCTAACTCTACTACCAAGTTCCAAGGTTAAACATGATCGGATCTATATTGTTGGAGATCCGAGCTGCCTTGTGTGAGTTCAGTAGCTGGATGGGTGGTCGTTGCCTCGGCGACAACTTGGTTAAAGTGTGCATTTTTGCACATTACAATACCACAATTTATACGCCATATCCTTCTTAGAGTGTTACGGATCTTGTCGAGATTTAAATATATCAAACGATATTTCCACTGTACTGACCATATAATATCTTTTCAGGCTGAGCCAGCGTTGATGTTCGATTCTGTATACGTATTTGCGAAAGGACTGCAAGCGATGGATTCAAGTCATAGTATAAAACCGATGAATCTATCATGTGAGATTGAGAGACCTTGGGATGATGGACTAACTCTTTACAATTATATTGATTCTATAGTAGGTATTATTGGAAATTATTTATAGCGGTATATTAACAAGGCACAGAATTCTTCTAAACTGAAAAATATTCTGACGATCCTTTTAGGACAAAGTTAATGTTTGGAATAATTATTTTTCATTCATTTGTGGAGACTCATCAGCATAACTGGATTGCATAATTTTCAAAACAAATATGCATCTGCTGTCATAAATTACTCTTCTGAGGGCCGGTTTCTCAATTGCGAGTTAACTCGAGGTTGCGAGTTGACGCATGTATTTAGCGATATTCATGAATGCGCAACACTCGGGTTACCCGCAAGCTCGGGTTAACTCGCAATTGAGAAACCGGCCCTGAAATCGCCTAATCGCTCTGTAATTACTGAAAAATTAAATTAGACGTGCATTAATGGATGCGGTGTGAATAATAAGGGATAAATGATAAATAAATTAGTACTTGAAGAATACCTAATTAGTAATTCTGGAGAAAATCAAGATTTCTTCCTATTTTTATGCAACGAATTTGTGGTTTCAATATCCATTTGAAATAATCGCCATTGTCACCCAAAAGAGAATAAAATCTTTTAAGTTATGAATACTGGAAATATGTAATTTCTTTAAATGAAGAAAATGTGTATGCAATTGATTATAATCCCTTGAATATAATACATAGACAACAAATAATACTCTTGAAATTAATCCGACTTTTCACTACTGCCAATTATTTTTTTGTTTCCATGGATTTTCTTAATTCTAAAAACACACACTCTGATTTGAACATTTTTTCAAAATTCATAACATATTAATAATTCAATACATACTAATTATTATGTAGTCATACTCCGCACTAATTAGATTAACTAATATTTAACAACCATAAGATTGAAGTTATTACATTGTATTATATAGCTAATTCAGTGATTAGTCATCCACCTATTTGTGAGTTTATGAAATTACAGCGAATTGTTTTTTTAAACATAATAGAAGACCAACTGAGCGCTTCTATGATTATGCAGTACTAGGCCTTAAGGGCGTAACCTTCGATGGAATCTTATATCCACCCATATACAGGGTGGTCAAAAGAAGACACACGGTAAAATATACATTGATTTTAACCATCAACAAATATTTCACGTGACCTAAGGTAGGTCACCTCATCGCTCAGTGTTCCTCCATAGAGGAAAGCGTCATTCAAGGGCAGACACTAACCGTGGTTTCATGGTTGTTACCAATCATCAGCGTGACTTAGCACCCTGAATGAACAACCGAAGGAATTCTAGGAAACTTAATTCCATCCGTTGAGAACTGGTAGGAAGAGAATCCCACCAGGGGCACTTATGGAAATCCTTACGAACTCCGACCTTCTGATCAATGAATATTTCACCGTGTGTCTTGTTTAGTTATTTGCAATTAACCACAGTTCGCCTCCCTGTATGTTGTTAAACATTCTTAAATTTATAGCAACGGTGAAATAAACAAAGATTAGACGTAGAAAGAACCAACCAACATAAATATTTCGCTTTAAAATTAACGGGGGATCCGAGAAATTTTGGCGATGTGTGAAATTTGAAAATTTGATTCACTTACATCAGACACTAATGCATTAACGTAAGAGGTTTGATATACAAATAAAACTACTTTAATTCAAGTTCTTCTGTGACTGCCTTTGAATCCAACGTCTGACTCTTACGATACTCGCTTTACATGTACATTTCAAATAATCCCAGTCGGAACTCAGTATATAAATTGAGCTGTTTTTATAGTAGAAGTTTCTAAATGAAGTTTCGATATTTTCAGAGTGGTCTACATGGTCTCACGGGAAACCTGGAGTTCAGTGGTGGTAAGAGATCGAATTTTAAATTGGATCTTTTGAAACTGAAGAAGGAAGAAATAAGGAAGGTAGGAGTTTGGACCCCTCAAGGTGGTATCAATATCACCGACCCAAGTGCCTTTTATGAGAGTCTAGCTCCAAATATAACGTTGGTCGTAATGACTAGAGAGGTAAATTATATCGAAATTCTTATTCCCGATTGTAGAAATGACATTGGAAATAATAATTAACTCACATAATATGATGAGGCAGGATAAATCTATTGTACCAATATTATTATACAGGGTGTTCCAAGTTCGAGTGCATATTAGACGTTTCTGGAGAACCGAACATATTTGAAATCTGAAAATTGCCCAAGCACTTCCGGTTATACAGGGAGTGAAAATAAATTTGACGAAAAAACATTTATTTCAAGTTTTGCATTCCTGGTATGACCAAGTATTCAATGCTGAATACATTTCTGTTGAAAACATTGTATTCATTCGAATAGTTTTCAAAATATCGAAAAAAACCGGAAAAAAGTCAAATATGTTTAGTCAGTATTATGTTCATTATTCTTATTTTAAACATCCTGGACGTAAACCGTTTTTACAACATCAAAGAGGAAGCATATGGAAAGGTCATGCATCTTTTTAATTTCAGAAATATCATCACAGGGTGTTTCAAATTTTGTGTCGAAAATTGTGATCAAAAATTGGCCATAACTTCTATTTAATAATAATAATATAACTTTATTTACCCAACAGGAATAATCCCAATTATAGGGTAACATATATAGGTACATTCTCAAACTATGCCAAAAATAAAAATACCAAAAATAATATCAGTTTTCTTAAATAATATACAACAATATCAGTGACTAAAAGAACATGTTCATTCTGAGTGCATTCGCACTCCTACACATACGATACACTGGTGCACGCACCAACAAGTTAGTACGAGGTGTTGGCAGACGAAAAACAGGAGCAGACCTAGAGACCATCCTTGGAATTGCGATGTTCATTCGCGACAACAAATAGGGCGAGTCGAGGTGACCCATCAGTAGCCTCCGGGCGAATTTAGCACATTGGTTTCCATGTCTTTCGGCCAACGATGATATTCGCATATCACTCATAATTGAGGAAAGATTAGCTCCACGTTCAGGGTATATACCCGTTTGCCGAAATGAGACGTACTTAAAAAACCTCCTATGGATTCGCTCGAGCACACTTAGATGACAGTCGTATATTGGAAACCAAATGAGGCTATTTTTCAAATTAGAACTCTATTGTTTTATGATTACCTTGGAATCTGCGGTGAAAAATAATGAAAGTTTTCTAACATGATTATGCTCCTAAATTGAAAAAGAAAATCAAAAATTATTGAATTTAGGAGCATAATCATGTTAGAAAACTATCATTATTTTTCTCCGCAGAATCCAACGCAATCATAAAAAAAATGGTTCAAGCGTTGTGGACAGGAGCTTTCTGGCGCTCTTGTTCAAACAGACAAATTATATCTTCGAAAGTATTGATTTCTCAGAGTTGGGAAATATATCAATATATTCTTATGATAGAACTGCATCATAAAGGAAATTCAATTCAAATAAAAGTTTATTTATTAAGATATAATGAGCAATCTGAGAATGAGAATTGCACCATGGAAGAAATCAAATTAAAATAGCTGAAATTAATTTGACTCTCTCTTATAGAACAGGATGACATGTACGAGTATGAACACAGATCATATAATAAATCATAGACAGAATAATTATAGCATTCTGTGAAAACATAGAAGTACGATTCATTATTGAAATTGCGAAAAATCATATTTCCGAAAGTATTAGCTTGTTGGAGTTGAAAATTATATCAATGGATTTTTATGGTGAACCTACATCTTTAAAAAAAAAATTTGAAATTTGATAGTTAAAAAAAATTATTTTTTTCGTTACTCCGAAATCATCTGGCCTATTTTGCCCAATTACAAACTTAACTGAGATATTCATCTCCCTTGCCTACTCTGAAAATTTCAACTGCCTAGCTTGATTTTCGATTACAGCATTCTGTGAAATCATATAGAGTTACGATTTTATATTGAAATTTTGAAAAATTCGAAGTATTGATTTGTTACAGTTGAAAATGATATCAATGGATTCTTATGATGAAATTTTATCCTAGAAAAAATTGATTTCGAAATTTGTAATGTGAAGAAAAACTCCGAAACCATCGGGCTGATTTTGCCCAATATCGAACTTAACCGAGATATTTATCTCCCAAACCCACTCTAAAAACTTCAACTGTCTAGCTCCTTCCGTTCGGGAGTTATCGTGTTAACGGACGACCGGACAGAATTGATTTCGACCACGGATTCTTGATCAGTGATTCAAAACGAATCGTTTAAGACCATGTTCAGCCTAAAATTCGAAAACTACAGACATTTGGACAAATTGATAAGCAATTTGTCCGAGGAACAAGAGCGCCAAAAATATGTATGAAAAAGTTTTTTGTAACACTCTATATCATGCATACGGATGCCGGCAAGAAATTTTAACAATATGGAAACCCCACTTATTTTTCAGTGTTCTACCTCTCCCAGCTGCATTTTATCGAAACACCCTGTATGGTGTATGCAATATATGAGTGTTGTGATGTATCTATCATTATATTTACGGTATGTGTATCAAAGTCACAGCAGCAATTGTTGTGCAAGTATCTGATATTTCTGTTAGCTTTAAATATTTTCTTCCGTATACCCTTAACATAAATTATTCCTTCAGAGCAAGCTTTGCGATGTAATTGCCTACGTCTACCCAAATAGAGAACAGCAAGCTTAGTATACAGACGATGAGATCAAAAGCTTTCATCTCAATATAAGAAGAGGATGTCATATCACCGCATATGAATTAATTCTCATTCACGAAGTATTCCATTTCTTCTTTATTATGTTCATATAAAACTGTAATTCATGGTTTGTGAGTCACGAGCGAATGAAGCTTTGCCCTGGATGATAATGATAATAATTCATCTGGAGACATTAATTTGAAGTAATGCTCACCTGACATCATTCATACCTCTAGAACCCACAGACAGTCCTTGAAAAATTACAAGGAAAAGGGTTTTTACTTTGCTCGAAAAATTTTAATATTATTGAAAAATGGCGATTTGCCAATAGAATCTCGAAATGGGTTCGTATAATTAAAATAAGTACTTATGCATAGGTTTCACGATTCAAATCAATTCCAGGATATTTAATTCATTTGTCGAAAAGCAAGAACAGAAGCGTTTCTGGCTTGTTGACTAGTGCTCTGTAGCTCTCAGCAAATTCAACTAAACTGAGCTGTGTAAAAGTTCTTGCAAAATTTCCGGGATATATGAACTGTGATATTATATCAATAAAATTCTATGAAATCATTAATCTTTTATGAATCGTGCAGGTTATCATTTAATTCCAATTCAACTAATCAGTTATCATATTCCATATTTTGAATTCTGAAAATATTAGTTTCCATTTATTTTAATATGTCTTCGTTTTGATATTTTTGGCGCTCTTGTTCCTCGGAATAATTCGCCCAAATGTCTGTAATTTTCGAATTTTTGGCTGAAAATGGTCTTAAACGATTTGGTTCGACTCACTGATCAAGACAGTTTAAATTCTCAGAGTTCGTTTTGGAGATTGATATCTCGGTTAAGTTGTTGGGCAAAAACGGCCGGATAGTATCGGAGTAACGAAACAATATTTTTTTTTACATTACAAATATTGAATTCAATTTTTTTTGATATGCAGTTTCATCATAATAATCCATTGAAATCATTTCCAACTCTACCAAATTAATACCGGAGATATGATTTTTCAAAATTTCAATATTAAATCGTAATACCATGATTTCACAGAATGCTGCAATCGAAAATTAACGTGCATATCTATGACTTTCATGATCTGTGTTCATACATGTCATCATTGTTATCTCATCTACAGATAAGAGACATGTCAAACAAATTATGATTAAATGCAAAATGACCAATGAAATAACCTAAGCTATCTAAGCTATCGTATAGATAGCTCTTGGATACTCCATTTATGATGATGGAAATATATACTTTGGTATGTTTGGATTCAGAATATCTCAAGTAGAAACAAAACTGGAATATTGACAAATTTTTAATTGATATAATATAATTTTCATTGGAGATTTGAGGATATCTCGGATAAGTTCGTTATTGGGTAGAATCGTTCTGGTGGTTTCGGATTAATAATTTTTGGCAGTCTGCTTGAATTGAATATATTTTAGGATGTTTGAATTGAATTTCTTTTATGATGCAGTTCTATCATAGGAATCCATTGATATCATTCCCAACTCTGAGAAAGCAATACTTTTTCAACTAACTAGGTACTGAGCTTTAATTCGGTCAAGTCAGTATTTTCAAGTTATTTGGAAAACAAAATGTCTGATGGTTATGACTGAAACCACTCGGCGTTTTTTGCCCATTAACGAACTCAACCGGCGCATTTGGACTGCAAATATATCCTGCAAAATTCAACTCTCAAACTCATTACTTTATAGAGTAATCGTGCTGACGGCTGGACATAATTAAGTTTATTCTCGAATTCTTCAGCAGTGAGTCGAAACTAATCGTTTGAGACTATTTTCGGCAAAATTAAAGACATTAGGGCAAATTGATATGTGCTCTGTTCAGGTGAACAATCACACCTAAAATAATTATAAAAAAAGTAAAAGCTCCATTCAAATTTAACATATGTCCAAGCTATTGAAACAACCCTTATAACTATATTCAATTGTAGTTTCAGAAGAGTAGAACTCGGATGACCATACGTGAATAAATATATTTTTTAAACCGGTGAGGATCCACTTCCGAAAACCCACATGAATTAGAAACGGTGGGCCATCCATAAGCGGAATAAACGTTGTGGTTCCATGAAGTTACAGAAATTAAATCAACATCAAGCGTTCCTGCCTAATACCCCGGCATCATCAATCCCCAACAACGAAAAGTTTGTTCCCAAACTTCTGCATAACCTTCAGAGATACGAAGCAGAAATTCATTTTATCAAAATATTATTATATTATTTGGAAGCTGCTAGACCAAATACAGATTCATCCCTCTAGCTCTACAGACAATATTCTCCTCTTGCTCAATATTTCCCTCACAATATTTTCAAATCTTCCTAAAAACTTGAGAGTTAATCCGGTAAACAAGTTTGAAAAACAATATGGATTTGGCACACTTTTTCAAATTTATAGTCAGAGCAGTCACCTATCAAGGTACTAAACTTCCCCAAGGCTGCTTAGCTCCAGGAAAAAAATAATATTTTCCCTATATTTCCAAGAATATAAATCCTACGTAGTTTAAATCTAGAACTTGGCTGTACAGTATAGCTTTGAAGGCCCTTGCAAAATGTTCAAGATATTAAGGAGTATACACGGTGTTCCAAAAAAGGCTAGTCATCTCACAACTTCCAAATTTTCATTGTGATACCGTGTATACTTTGTAATTTTTTAATTTCTTTCTAATATAATATTTCATTTAATGATTGAATTGTTAGCATAAAACGTATGCATTCCACAAATAAAAAAATATTCTGTGTCCATGACTTTTGTTATTTTTGCAAGCCTTGAAAATGCGCCCTTTTTGCCTAAAATATAAATAAAAAACGGGTGCTTAAATAAAAAAGTTCTACTCAGAATCTTGCTCAAAAATTGGTCGTAGAATTAAAAAATGATAAAGTATACAAAGGATCTCGTTGAAAATTTGGGAGTTGTGAGATGACTAGCCTTTTTTGGAACACTTGTTGGTATACCTCTTAATATCTTGAAAATATGGAGGCTATGGTCCCTAATGGCACTCACAAGAGAAAAAATTTCAATATGTTAATAGGCAGCTGGAAAACGGCAATCTGTATACATAGTCAATTATGAGAAGTACGTGGTAAAGACAACTCTATCTGACCATAATACAGCCCAAGTTATAGTATTAGACATGAAGCAGAAGATCTTACCTTTAATAAAAAGAGTGAGAGATCTAAGGGAAGGAAATTTAGCTGATTTAAAGAGAAACCTAGCAGCACTAAACTGGGAAAAACTGAAGAGAATTGATGAAAGGGAAGTGAATACACAATGGGAATGCTTTTCTAAACTTTTTATGCAGGAATTCAATACAACATGACCAATAAAAAGCGTCGCTAGGCACAAAAAAGTGAAAATATTGAAACAGAATACTGAAGAAATAATGCAAACTAAAAATCTTCTCGACGCACTACTTCTCCTAAAGAACACAAATAGTCAATTAGCAGAAGCATATAAGGTCCAAAAGAAAAAGTATGATAATCTACTTCGATCAAATAAAAGTAAAGAATATAAAAACCGAATCCTTAACTCTGCAAACAAGAACAAGACCTTGTGGAATGTAGTCAGAGAAATAAAGGGTATACAAAACGAAAACCTCATTAAAATAGCCGGAAGTGCCCAAGAATTAGCAAACAGTTTCAATGCGCACTTCACTAACACAAGTAAAATGAACAACTTAGGGCATACAAGTTTCAAGCATAATATATCACGAAATGAAAAATCTTTCCGCTTCAAACAAGTTACCCAACACGAAATTGTAGAAATATGTTCCCTTCTGAAAAATAAAAACAGTTGTGGTTTTGATGGGGTACCTATCACTACAATTAAATCCTGTATTCGAGAAATTACCGAGCCCCTCACAATAATAATTAACAATTCTCTTAAGCATGGAACATTTCCAGACCAATTGAAGAAAGCCAAGATAAGACCAATTTTCAAAAGTGGAGATAAAGATGACATTAAAAATTATAGGCCGATCAGTCTGTTACCATCCTTCTCCAAAATCTTTGAATTAGTGGTAGCTGGACAACTTGCACATTTTCTGACGGAGTGTGACATCTTCAGCAAATCTCAACATGGTTATTTGAAAGGCAGATCTACACAAACTGCAATTTATAAATCTGTAAATGAAATTCTGGAAGCAATGGAGGACTCTGACATAACAATTGGCCTATTCTTAGACTTGTCAAAAGCCTTTGATTGTCTGGATCATAAATTTATTATAGAGAAAATGGAACAATATGGAATCAGAGGCACATCACTTCAATGGTTTGTCTATTACCTTAAGGATCGTCAACATCAAGTTCACATCGTTACTGATACATCCGAAGCAATCTCTGATGCCTCAATAGTTGAGAGTGGTGTACCACAAGGCAGTATCCTAGGACCCATAATGTTCATACTCTTCATTGAGGATCTCAGTGTAGAACTTGCAAATCACCAAATATCCACAGTGGAATATGCAGATGATACCAACCTAATGCTAAGGGCAAATACATATCCGGAAGCTGCGCAGAGGGCTCAGGAGGCCATGAATCTAGCGAATCAATGGTTTCAATGTAATAAGTTATGTATGAACACTAAGAAAACCAACATAATACTGTTTAAGACCTCACACTCTGGATTTGCGACACCAAAATCTTTGAAATTACTCAGAGAGGCATTACCCTTGCAGAGATCGGCGTTGTTCCTTGGTATGCAGGTTGATGAATGCTTGAATTGGGGTGACCACATTGACAAGACATGTGCTTAACTGGCCACAATATGTTATTCCCTAGGAGTTCTGCGTCGATACCTGGAGGGTATTGAAAAAAACAGTATCTATCAGGCTGTGTTTGAATGAAGGATAAGATATGGTGTAATCTTCTATGGTAGTAAAATAGCAGCAAATAGAGTATTCATTATACAAAAAAGGGCACTGAAAACCATACTACAAATGAGGAGAACTGACTCGTGCAGAGGAAAGTTTCTACAAAATGGCCTTCTCACTTTTGCTGCCATACACATACAGGAGAGTTTGCTCTTTCTATTTAAGAACCAAAATGACTTTGATACTCTAGGAACCATCAGATACCAAACTAGGAACAACCAGCTTAAGTACCCACGCCATCGACTCACAGTGACAGAACAAGGTCCTAAATATACCAGTATTAAATATTTCAACAAAATTCCAGCTAACATCAGAGCTGAAAATAATCTGAAAAATTTCAAGAAGAAGATATTTTAACTGCTCCTGAGAATTGAACCGTATACTGTAGAAGAATTCTTGAACGCCAATATGGGTCTCAACAGTGATTAACTGATATTTATCTGAAATGCTTTTGACACTGTTTCATTTTAAAGTCACAATGTATTGTCCGCTCATCTGAAATGAAGACTTTTGTTATGTTATGTTATGTTATGTATGTAGTGCTCTCGTGACGTTCTTTTGATAACATCTTTGTAACCGCTTGAGCCCCAAGTGTCAACGATATACCAAATGAAAGGTAAAAGATCGTCGTTTTGGAATCTATTCCATTATTCGTATGTTACCGTGAAAAAAAATCATTTATTTCAAAAAGTATCCCCACCCCTACCATTTGTTTTAGTGGAAGTTACAAAAACTTATTTACCCAGGGTTTCAAAGTACTCGAGCTGCCTACTCAAACCGTCAAATTTCATTGCTCTATCTTTATTTGCAAAATAAGGAAACTCACCCCTGGCTTAAACCATCCATAACTTCCGTCAGAAGACCCGGAGGGCAGTTTAACAACAAGAAGTGTGACCCCCTATGGTACCCCATCACCCCTTGCCCGTGTTGGTGTGACGGCCTCGGACCCTTTATATAAAAATCAGGATATTGCGGTGGAGTATATTTAAATTTAAATGGGATAGTTTAACTTGTAGCCTCTATATTCACTCAAATAGCAAACAAAAAAGATCAATTAGTTGTAGAGGTATTCTGCTATTCCTAACCTACCGTGAACTTTAAAAGTATGACGAAAATACACAAAAGAGTCATGTGCATCGTGACGTCCATGTATTCTGGGCATAAGTTATGGAAATTTGCTAACATGGCGGCATATTTGCTCGGCGGAAGCGGAAGAGAATAGTCTGGTTGATGAAGGACCCTTGAGGCAGCCCGATATGCTGCGAAATTCCAATAAACTACTCGGTATCGTCGACCGTGAACGTCGTTCATTATTCTTTCAGTGCCCGTTTCTCAACTGCAGCCCAACGGATTCATATTATACAATACGAATAGCATTTTGTTCGTGAATGTCGCGGCTTTTGCCGCGCGCTCGCTCTGTTTAGATAGATTAGCGGTTCAGATCGATGAGAAAGCTGGGCGCTTCTATGATTATCTGGTACTAGTCCTTAACGGTGTTACCTTCGGTGGATTCTTATATCTACCTATACTCCATTCACTTTTATAAAGTCTCCCGGTTGGCAATGATTGAGGTCTATTACGTTTTTGTAACTAAAACTAAGGCAGGTTGGCACTCCTGAAATATCCTCAATGTCAAAACAATTCTCTGAGACGTTGCCAATTTCTACTCTCAACAATCAACATAATGTTCCATATTAGACAAGATATTATAACAGAACATTATCTTCAAATAATAAAGAACTCTTCGCTTTGAAATTGAAAATGCCCAAAAGCAGTTCTGAAGAAGCAGAGGCAAAGTATCAGGAAGTGCTATGCAGAACTTAAATCTGCATTCTATCTTAGGACATATTGAACTCTCGAATGAAATTACTTAGTTTCCTATCCTATCACTATATTTTATTAGGGTTTTACAGTGACTCGGGTTTCGTAGTACTATTACATTTTGAAACTGGTGTATTTCAAGTTGTGCAACAAGGTATTTAAATGTCTTCAGTAGGCTTATTTCTTGAGAATTTCAAGTGAGGAATTCCATAGGTACGTCTGTTCGTTTAGAAGTTTTCCAGTCGGGTTATTCGGGTACTTTTATAATTCTTTCAAATGAACTATCATCACAAAGTTACGGACTACTGTAACCATTATTTTTCACTAAAATTTCAACACTTGCTTCTTGATTTCCGTACAAGAAAATAGCATAAATATATCTTCCAACCAGTTTATTTACGTGAAATATTTCCATAGTAACAACAGATGAAAAATTGTTGAATTCACATGATATTTTCTCAAATTCATTGTTTTTACCAAGAAAATTCACATTGTGAAAAATGCGTAATTATTACGACTTAGATGTAGAGAGAACGTAGTTATCTGACAGGAAAATGAGCATAATCTAACATTTTCAAAATATACACGGTGAAATGAGTCAAAATTTCATGGACAACTGAGAGACTTTATAAAAGTGAATGGAGAATATATATAGTTTTTTTACAACTAAAGGTTGTTTTCTTTGATTATAAGAAATAAATTAGTATGTTCTGGGACTATACAAATTGGTTCAAGCACTGACGTGAAGTCAGGAGCTTTTACGCGCATGTTCTATTGTCTACTCACCTCTATTGGACACTACTACGAATTTCGCATCGATATATACCGTTTTCTGAGATTTTATAATATATGAATGCATTTCATACCATTTTAATGACAGACTTCAGTAACGAGAGAATCGTCTATGATCCCAGAACATTTAATTCTGAGATACCTATGTATTCTATTGGAATTGAAATCTCCAGGATACGATATTCCACGAAAATTAGTAGGTTGACATTCTACAAATAATCACCTAGTTTAAATTAGATCAGATTTGTATTTTTTGAGTTATAGAGGAAATAACAACAACTCCAAAATAATTTAGCTGATTATGCCAATTAACGAACTTAAATGTCGCATTCGGATGCGCAACCTAGCCTGAGAATTACAAGTCTCTATCTCTTTCCGTCCTCAAGTTATCGTGAGATACATAATATTTTTTCGTAATTGTCATAAAAATTTCTAGTGGTACGGTCAAAATTTTACACATATTCTACCACTAGAGTTATGAAGCTTCAATTCAGTCGGGTCTGTATTTTTTGAGTTATCGAGAAAATAATATTCCAGATGGGTATATAACTCCGAAACCGTTGTGCCGATTATGCCCAACAGCGATCTTAACTCTCCCATTTGGATGCGCAACGTACCCTGAAAATTGCAAGTCCCTATCTCTCTCTGTTAAAAATTTGTCGAGGCCATCCAGCTACTGAACACAAGGCTGCTCGGAACTCCAATAATATAGATCCGATCGTGTTCAAACTTGGAACTTGGCAGTACAGTTATGTTTTGGAAGCTCTCGCAAAATTTCAGCGATGTCGGAAGAATGGTTTCTGTAGAATAGAATTTTTTTCAATGATTGTTTTTTAAATTTTCTAGTGATACGGCCCTTACGTAATTTCCAATAATTTGCAAGAATTTTCGCGTCAGCATCCTACAACTAATAACCATGTTTGAATTGGATCGGTTTCGTATTTATCGAGTTATTGGGGAAATAACAACAATATCATAAACTGGAAGATGGAAAATTTCATTACCATGAAATATTTCAACAAATTCGGATGACATTTTTTTTCCCTGTAGACATGTAAAAAAAAAGTTGATTTTTGAAACAAAATTTTAACGGAAAATCTTAGAAAATCAGTACATTGAGAAGTCATCCACAACCGACTACACTCCACCGAATATTGCTCAATTGACATGAAACGCCCTGTATGTCGCTTATGCTTCGAAAAAGGGGTATATGTCATAAGCCGCAAATGATCCCACCGGTGTCGTCTACACGACCATATATATTTATCCAATTTATGGTGGAACACCCTGTATCTTCGATAAGAGACCATTTACATAATATGAATTCGATTAATTATTTTGAAGACTATGATCGTTCTTTTTGATTCTAGTATCGATATTCTTTTCTGTTTTATCTTTAACATCGTATTACAAATTCCTCAATGGATTTCCCATAATGAGCTCTCCATGAAGAGTATTATTTTTTTTTAAAACACGATTCTAAAAGAAAAAGAATTTTGTAATGAACATCTCACGATATGTTTCATCAACAAATCGTCAACGGTTTCAACCGTTTTCTGTCATTAGGAAGAGGTTGACCCCATCAGAAGATATAGCAATTAAGCGTCAGAGGAAAACCCAAAATTTTTATTGTATTTTAAACTCTTTGTTGCCGTCTATTATACAATGATATTTCGAATAAACAAATATGAAAAAATCTCCAAACTCAGCATTCTCATGATCTGCAGGAACAGCCGTATGTGATGGTGAAGGAAGATAAGAACCTCACTGGCAACGCAAGATTTGAAGGATTTTGTATAGATCTATTGAAATGGATTGCAAATCAAGTAGGATTTCAGTACACTATTCGACTAGTTCCTGATCATATGTACGGTGTGTACGATACCGATACGAAGGAATGGAATGGTATAGTGAGAGAACTCATGGAAAAGGTAATATTTTTTTAGTTTGCAGAGATGGAACATAATATATAAAATTCTAGTATTTCAGATGTAACATACAAAATACCTACATATTTTCATTTTGTGTTGAAATACTTCAGAAAAGCAGCGTGTATTTTATTTGAAATACCTTTTAGAACATATTTTGTATTTGTGAAATCAAATAGTTATTTATGTACCAAGGACGAAAAACTGTCTATTATAGTCAAGTCTGCAAATTGATATCCAAGGCGGAGCCGAGGATAGCAAGCAGGCGAAACAATAGACAGTTTTTCGCTGAGGTGCATATTAGATTTTTCGTCGACTTCCACATATTTAAATGAATTCCTGACCTCTTAAATAATTTCACAATAGCAAATGACACATACACTTATGTTTGTATTGAACCGTATCCATAGTGACCACAGCACTGACAAACATTCTTACAGACAGTTTGTAATAACCCGTATCATGTTGTATTCATAGTGACCACAGCGGACGAGAAAGTAATTCTGCGGACGAAATAGTAATTTACGTAACAAGTCCGGAAAATAGGTTTTTTTTGGACGAATAGACAAAATTCTAGGACGAGCGTAAGTGAGTCCTGGAAGTCTATGAGTCCAAAAAAACCTTTTTCGGGCGTGTTGCGTACAATATTTTTTCGGCAACCGTGTTTTTCTAGACTATTCGAAGGTTTTCGACCGATTCGGTTCGAAATTCAAATTCGATTTGACATTTCTAATCGCTCGTTCTGACCGAAAACGTCGACCGTGAAGGAGCCGCGTTAAAATTCGCCACAGAAATACGTGAAACGTCAGAAGTTCGTCGATTTTCGCCGAAAAGTCACATTTTCCTATCGTTCTTCCGGGAAAACGAAAGAGT
This sequence comes from Halyzia sedecimguttata, assembly GCA_937662695.2. Classification (NCBI taxonomy): domain Eukaryota; kingdom Metazoa; phylum Arthropoda; class Insecta; order Coleoptera; family Coccinellidae; genus Halyzia; species Halyzia sedecimguttata. Next base: position 136,156,227 of record OW569411.2, on the reverse strand, counting down.
GAATCGAAAAAAGGGCTCAGCTACGGACTAATTTCATATCTCGTCTTCGCGTTCCCGCAAATACCGTCGTTCCGAACGAGGTTTTCATAATGTATTTACAATGACCAAAACGACGTGATTCTTCCCGGCCTAGTCCGGGAAGTACGTACTTCCCGGACTAGGCCGGGAAATGCTTCTTTCTCAAAGAAAAAGCGGTTGCCGAAAAAAATAATTTTTCGTCCGCAAATTACTTGCCTTGAATAATAGTCGATTTTACGGCCGCAAATTAGTACGTAAAATGTCACTTTTCATAGAGGTCGACGAAAAAAATACTCTTTTATAAACACGGTATCTTAAAGCCATGCACTTGATGTACTTGATTATGTTAATAATACCCTTGATTACAAATGGTCATGAATAAGAAATAAAGTTATATTCTGCTACGAGCGCATTTTTTTCGCATAGTAACTTTAGTATATGTTGTTCCTTAGACATCAACTAATATAAAGAAGCAAACAAACTACTAACGAATTGCACTCGTACCTATATTCTTCAAAAAGGTTAATTTTTCAAAAATAAAACATCCAATACGGACTATATTTCTCAGCTCACGTATATCCCGCCTTAACTCTAATTACTTACTTACATTACCAACATACTAAGAAAATACAGGAATTAAAAAACTATAAAAGTTTTATATTTTATTAAAGTATTTCGAAAATACGTATATTAATTTAGTATTTTGAATACAAAATCAAAAACTGTTAGGTATTTTGTATTTGAAATGGGGGATATAAATCGAATTTGCAGTTTGTATTCAAATACATTTTGTAACATATTTCGCACATCTCTGGTAGTTTATCTACTTTTTAACTTTCTATATATTCTTTTTCAGCGCGCTGATCTAGCTGTAGCATCCATGACGATCAACTATGCAAGGGAGAGTGTTATCGACTTCACCAAACCCTTCATGAACTTAGGAATTGGAATCCTCTTCAAGGTGAGCAAACAATTTCATTCAGATACAAGAAATAATCCTTTTATATACGTTATTGTTGTTACCGAAATTTCTGTTATATATTGAAACGAATAGATCTATTCTCGATTAGAAGCCATTAAAATGATGACATGACTATTCAAATTTCAACATATTTTAAATGTAAGCGTAACCATTATTATCATTCCAACTAGTAATTATTTAGGTATGTAACTGGGAACCATATCTGGAGAATAGGTTGGCTCGGAGGCACTTCGAAGAGTAATTCGTGTGATTTTGCCGTCGAAGCCAAAAACTTGTGACAGGGGCCATTGTCTTGGTAAAAGATCAAAAGCTCACACACTTCGAAACTAGCTTTCTCATAAACAAATGTTGCTTGTGTTTCAGGTGAATTTCTTGTATCGATGAGGCACCACTCTGGGTGCTTGCTTTTTATGAAATTTTAATTCGAATTATATTAGGAGTGTAAAAAATAGCGTGCGGAACTTCATTCCTGACGGGGTTCCCCAAACGCACTAATTTCATTATTAATTGCATTGTTCCAACTGCAAAACTCTCTCATAACTCATAGTAACAGAATTACTCATCCAGTTATATCCTAATCTAATTTTCTCATCCTACACTCAAGATGTCGAGATAGGTATATACCTGTCTAGCAGGCTGTCGAGTCCAGGAGACACTCACAGAAATTCCATTAAGCATCTGTAATAAATTTGAACAAAACAAGTATAAATCACCGTATTCAACTCGTACAAATTTTGTTCACTTTCCAGTTGAGAGCAAAATCCAGGTAAGCTGCGTAGAGGCTGATCGCATGGCAGTAATCCATTAAAGGGTTAAATATTAATTATCACATTGTGTTTTGTTGGTATGGCGTTTCTTCATTCATTGTTACATTTTCCACGAAATCGTGAGTGAGGATATAAAGCAAGATCTCCTCTTTCGAAGTTTGAGCCGAAAATGGTCTCGAACGATTCCATTTGACTTGCTGATTAAGAACCTATAATCAAATTCGATTCCGTGCGTCCATCTCTAAACACAATAGCTTTCGCATTTTGAAACAAAATATCTTTGCGATAATGTATTGGCTACTTACCTAGGTAATCTTTCCACAACCAAACGCAACCTATTCATAGCTGGTGATTTCAACATGAACGACGTTGACTGGCCGATCTTGTCAAGGATTTATAATTCGGCATCTGGTGTTTTCGTTGATACTATCCGGAATAACAACCTATTTCAACTTATAGATTTTCCCACGCGGTTTCGTAATACTCAGACCCCTTCTCTTCTGGATCTAGTGTTGACTAACGATATCGACCTTGTTTCAAAAATTGAACAATATCCACCTTTGGGCAAGTCGGATCACATCATTTTACTTTCAACTCTTCATCTGAAATCTCCAAGTAAATCTAACAAATCTCATAAAACATTGAATATCACAGACTATCATCGGCTTCGTTGGAGACTTGAAGAGGTCAACTGGAACACACTTATAGCACCTACCACTGATGTTGAGGAGATGTGGGTTGGGTTTACAACAACGCTGGATAGCTTGGTCAACGAATGTTCTCACAAAAAAAATATTGTCAACATACCAACCAAACCTTGGATCGACCAAAATATCCTCCAGCTAATACGCTACAAAAAATCAATATGGCAACGATATCTACGTCATAAAATGCTAAGGGACTACCAAGACCATCGGCGCTTTTCCAACTTTCTGTCTTCCCACATTGCAGATGCAAAAAAAGCCTTCGAATCAAAACTAGTAAATTCAAAAGATCAGAAAAAATTTTTCAAGTATGTGAGATCAAGCCTCAACTCTAAAGTTGACACACCGCTAGTTCTCACTTCTGCTGGTGAACCTTGCTCTAGCGCTGAGGAGGTCGCTGATGTATTGGCTGATTCGTTTGCAGAATCTTTCACAAAAGGAACCATCAACACTCCCCAATTGAATTATCGCTTCAATTCGTCTGAGATTTCACAATCTAATTTTCCTCCTGAAGTCGTTGTAGCGCACCTCTCTGCTCTCCACGTTAACTCCGCACCAGGAGGAGATGGTATATCTGCTAGACTGCTCAAGGAATGTGCTGTTCCTCTTTCGTATCCTCTTTCCTTGATATATAAACGCTCATTTGAAACATCATGTCTACCTTCTGCTTGGCAAGAGGGGAGACAAACGTAATCCTGCTAACTATCGTCCAATCAGCCTGATCCCGATAGTGGGTAAAGTTTGTGAGAAGATTATTTCAGCCAATGTTCTTGATTTCGCACTCGAAAACCACCTTATTCCGGACGGTCAGCACGGCTTTCTTCCTGGACAATCAGTTATCACTAATCTCCTTGAGTGTATCAACTCTTGGTCAAAATCTCTAGATGAGGGCTGTCCTGTTGATGTGGTTTATTTGGATTTTTCCCGAGCGTTTGATCGCGTGTCGCACAAGCTTCTCCTTCTCAAGCTCAATCATCTCGGAATACGTGGCCGCCTCCTTTCGTGGATCGAGGCATTTCTCACTGATCGAACCTTTCGGGTTCGTGTTGATAGGTCACTTTCGTCGGCAAGACCTGTTGAAAGTGGTGTTCCCCAGGGATGTGTCCTGGGCCCACTGCTCTTTCTTCTGTACATTTCTGATTTACCAAGGAATCTAAGCTCTCAGTGTTCTCAATTTGCCGATGATACCAAATTGTTTGGGAACCCCAATGTCGAAGCGCATCATATCCTGGAAGATTTAGACACATTAAACCATTGGTGCGGGCAGTGGCAGTTGCCTCTCAATTATGAAAAGTGTGTTGTTCTGCACATGGGTACTCGCAATCCTCGTCGGCAGTACTTTCTGAACAGCATTCCTATCGCTACTTGTAGTAGTCACTGCGATCTTGGAGTGATTGTGACGGAGAACCTGGGCTGGTCCGACCACATTCACCATACAGTTAATAAGGCCAAACGATCCCTATTCCTTATTCAAAAGGCTTTCGGTAGGAGTGAACCTTCCACATGTGCAGCTCTCTACAAGTTATATGTACGTCCCCTGTTGGAGTTTGCAGGCCCTGTGTGGAGTCCAGTACTGGCTCGTGACTTAACCCTGCTTGAAAGTGTTCAGCGGCGGGTAACTCGTCTGCCCTACGGAGTATTGCGTCCTGGTTATGAGGAGAGACTAAGAATCATGAATATGCCCACATTCGAAGATAGGAGAGTTCGGGGTGATCTCATCATCGCGTATCGCGCACTTCATGGACTGTTCGGAATCGATCTTGCCTACCTTTTCGAGTTGAATTCAGACGCCCGTCTTCGCGGTCATGCCTACAAGCTGAAGAAGGACAGCTTCCGGACACCACCAAGACAAAATTTCATAACCAGCCGCGTTTTCAGCATGTGGAACAGTTTACCACCGTCAGTTGTGGGTGCGGCGACAGTGAATGCCTTTAAAAATGCTTACGATTTGTGGTCTTGTCGCGAGTGAGTGCCACTAGTAGACATTTTGTTTTTGTTTTCTTGTTTTCTTATTTTTTGGTTTTTTGTCATTAGAAATGCACTTTGTTTTACGTTTATACATATTTATGTATTGATTTTGTGAGTTTATAGGCTCTGCCTCTACTCTTAACTTTCTTATAATAATAATAATAATAATAATAATAATCTTGATGTTACCAGGAAAGGTCGAAATACAACTTTCGGTTCTTCAAGTGTTATTCACAAAATGTAGCCAAAGATGATTTTGGACACCCTTGCTGGAGAAATGTTACTTCTGTATGAATTTTTTTTTTTTTTTTATATAGGCATCGACTGCTATGGTCATTAGCCTAACCACATTCATAGCAGACAATCACACCTCCACCACATCCATGCCCTGAGCGGGATTCGAACCCGCGACCTCCGGCACCACAGCAGGTCTTTATACCCACTGGACCACCGGAGCCGGCTCTGTATGAATTAATCATTAAAATGAGAGAAAGCCCTGTGGATTGGAGCTTTGGCACGCAGTTCAAATTTATAGCCAGAGCGGTCACCCATCCAGGTACTGAACTCGCCCAAAGATACTTAGCTCCAGGAAAAAAAATTATATTCCCAATATTTCCAAGAATTTAAATCCGAAAGTAAAAAAAAAAGGCGTCCAAAAATACCGGTACACTTTTTGGCCGAGAATAGTATCAAACGATTAGTTTCAACTCAATACATCAACTGTTAGTTAAATCTACATAGCTAGCATACCAATGAACCGGTAGATCCTCATAGACGTTAGATCCACGTCACGGGCAAATCCACATGGCTAGTAGATCTTAATACATATATGTTGACTGTGCTGTTTCTGTGGTGGCGTAAGGACCCATTCAAATACATACATTCACTGTTTGTTCGAAAATGAACAGTACTGTGTTTGCGGTGGCATAAGTTCCCATTCGAATACATTCATCCACTATTCGTTCGAAAATGAAGTGTGCTATGTTAGTGGTGGCGTATGCCCAAGCAGCAAAGTTGTCTTATAACTCCAATGATTCGCGACTAATATATTTCATAAGTATCATATTAGTGCTTCCAAAATATCAATTCATTATATTAAAGCTACATGAACTTCATTCTGTTGTGGATAATCGAAATCTTATATATAAAAATGAATCGCAAAATGTGTTGGTAAGCGCATAACTCTACAGCGCCTGGACCAATTTTGCTAATTCTTTTTTTCAAATGTTCTTTGAAGTCCAAAGATGGTTTATACGGGGAGAAAATTTCGAATAATTGCCGGGAAAACCCTAAAAATAGCCCTTTTCTTTTTTCCATACAAACGTTTTCTAACTAAAATGTAGAGTCAATTATAACTTTATGGCTATTCAATAAAGTTGACGTTGGGGTTGGAGTTGGAGGTGGAGATGGAGATGGAAATGGAGATGGAGGTGGAAATGGAGATGGAGGTGGAAATGCAGATGGAGGTGGAAATGGATTTGGAGTTTGAGTTGGCGTTGGCGTTGGCGTTGGGCAGGCGTTGAGGAGGCAGTACGACGTCTGCCGGGCCAGCTAGTACTTTATAAATTTATCGTGAAAACGTCTATACAGCAGAATTATGAAATCTTATATATAAAATTCTCGTGTCACAATGTTCGTTCCCGTACTCCTCCGAAACGGCTTGACCGATTCTCATGAAATTTTGTGAGCATATTGAGTAGGTCTGAGAATCGGCCAACATCTATTTTTCATACCCCTAAGTGATAAGGGTTGTTCACCCTTAAAAAATTTGTTTTAATTTTTGAACGAAATTTTTTGTTTTTATTTTTTTATAAGGTAGCATTACAAAATACATACAACCCTAAATTTTCACAAATAGTCATTTTAGTAATTAATCATTTTTCATCCCGCTCGATAACTGATCAATTATCACTTGGTAAGTTATCCCAGAGAAAGAGCTAATTAAAACCAAGTCGCCGTATTTTTTGTGAATGTTTTTTACTCTATTTCGATTAAAATTTCCTTGAGCTTATGGCAAAGCTAAAATTTTTGTAAAAAAAATATTTATTTTTATTAAAGTATCAAGGCAGTTTATTCCTGCTATAGTTAGTGCTATATTTCTTAAAATTTCCGCGTCTTTCTGGATCAACACTCATTCACCAGACTATACCGGTGTCACATCCCAGTAAACAGCACGGAGTAGGGATCAGAACGAAGCCGGTCTCCTATCTTTCTCACCTTTTCTCACTTTTCTTAACCAGATACGTTTGAGTGGGTAGTTCATGTTCGCAATTGAACCCACTAGGTGGCGCCGCAATCGGGTTCTAGGTATTTTTTAGAATGGGTCCCTGGATATCTTGGAAATTCAATTATCCCGGTAGGAGGCGCTGCAATCGGGTTCTAGGTTTTTTTTTAAGATTTTTCGTATTTGGAAATAAAATTGCAACTGCAATAACCGATTTGGAGCAGGTGAAGTTTCGTGGGTCAGATAGATGTTATAAAACTGTTACTTAACCAAACTGTTACTAAACCATTTGTTTAAAGGTTTATTACTAACTTATAAAACAATTCTGCTTATAAAACTGAATTGTTTTTGGGCGCATGTTCTAGGGGAACATCGTCCTATCATTTCGTCCAAATGTCTGTAATTTTCGAATTTCGAGCTGAAAATTGGCTAATAGACTAATTCGGACTCCCTGATCACGAATCCGGTGTCAGATTTTTGGGTGCCGTATGGCCGGCCGGCCGGCCGGCCGGCCGTACTTCCGGCCGTAGGCACGATAACAGGAGCACCGAAGGTCCTATCGACTTCAAACTTTCAGGGTAGGTTTCTGATCAAAATGCGACGGTTAAGTTCGTTAACGGGCAAAATCGGCCGGACGGTTTAGGAGTTATAGACATTTAAAATTTTGAGGTTATTTCCCTGATATTTCAGGAACTAAAGAAGATGTTGAATCGAAACTTGGTAGTCAGTTCGAGGATATAAACGCGCAACTTTTGGCAAAATTCTGTTATGATCGAAATGTTGGTAATTTTTAAAAAAATATTTCTTTTATTTTTTTCGAAAAAAACATTTTTTTTTCGTGAACTATTCATCAGATTGCAACAAAAACTTGTACTAACGTCAATTGTAGTATTTTGCAACATTGTGCAAAATTTTGGCTCTATACGATTTCAATTTCTGGAGATATAAGACAAAATGTTTCAAATTTCCTGGGTCTCTCTCAGTATTTTCATCGATTATTCTATGAACTCTTTGAATTCCACCGAAAACAAATTCAAAGACATAAACATAAAGAATCAAGTCATAGTTTAGACGTCGAAAGAAGGACGATGTTGATCGACTTGAAAAGGTACCTATTTCAAGAAATGCAATAATGAAATGCTTAATTTATGGATATAATATTATCTAAGTATTGTTGGGATCGGGCAGTTGGAAAATTTTTTAATAAAAAAATTTGTACCGACGTTAAATCAAGCATTCTACACGAGTGTGCAAAATTTCAGTTCGATACGATCTCAATTCCAGAAGATATTGCTTAAAATTCACATTCCAGCGTGTTTTGACGTTCTATGGTCACAGAAAATCGTCACAAAAATATATTTACCTCATTTGACGGCTGTTTGTCAAATCAATTAATTCCAATAATTGATGTCAGATTTCCTACATACCAAGTTCAAACACATTTTATTATATGGAAAACACTTATTATGATCACGTTCTACAGGAATTGATACTAAATAGAAGCTAGATGAAGATTATTGTAATGGAAAATTTGTGTTCCAGAATAATATTAAGGTATTCAACATGATACTGCTTTTTTTCTTTACTGGTCAGTACGGGCCACAAGGAAGATGAACATGCGCCCAAAAGCTCCTGTCCACAGGGCTTGAACCAATTTTTTAATGGTTTCCTTATTAATTCTGGGGATATTTATAATTTTATTTTAAACTAGCTGCGCGCCCCGGCTTCGCACGGGTAGTGGAACTAAGGAAAAAAATGAGACAAAATATATTATGAAATAAAATAACACCCAAATCTTCAAGTTATATTTTATTGCAATGCCCTATAATGTACAACATTTTTGGTTTTCTTTTCTGGACAAAAAACAAATAGAGCAGATGGGTTACCAACTCTCGAGCATGCAACGTACAACTGGCCATGTGAAAAACAGGGCAATTCAAGTTTTATTCCACAAACTTTTAACGATTGACCTTGTGATTTATTTATCGTCATTGCATATGCAAGTCGCACTGGAAACTGGACACGCTTAAATTCGAAAGGAAAGTCAGATGGCATTAATGGAATCCTTGTAATAAGAACATCCTCGCCTTTAAACTTTCCCATGATTATAGTTGCTTCTATCAAGTTTGTAAAAACTTTTTTGACAGTAAGCCTTGTCCCGTTGCACAATTTTGGCTGATTAAGTTTGCGAAGCATGATGATTACTGAGCCAACCTTCAGCTGCAAATTATGTGGAGGCAATCCTGGCAAGTCCAACGAATTTAAGAATTCGGTTGTATAATTGACGACTTCATTTGGGTCTATAATGGAATCGATTGACTTATAAGAATATATTTGCCCATCAATTTTACTCTGAATTTTTAAATTCAATTCATCAACATCCTTATTTTTTGGGGCTAAAATGGCTCGTTCACTCAGCCATGTATGGTTATTGTAGTTCAATTGAATATCTGGGAAGACTTTTGTTATTAATTCGTCTTTTGACGATGTGAACTGACAAATGTTTGGTGGAATCGAAATTAGACCAGTGGAAGTGTTAACACAAATTTTCCCATTTCCAATGTCCAATAATGTTTTTGAAAACAATTCCGCTGATGAGTCATTTTGTAAAGCCACTCTCATATTGATTGTTAAGTTGAGATTTTAACAAATCTCCATAAATTCGACGTTTTCAAGCAAGCATTTACCTCATCAGCAGCTGTTGATCTGGGAATGACTGGCAACGTTTGTCGAAAATCTCCAGCCAGTAGAATCATCGCACCACCGAAGATGTTCTGATTGTTGCGCAAATCTCTTAGGGTTCTTTCTAGTGCCTCCAACGCCCGTTTGTGGGCCATTGTGCATTCATCCCAAATTATTATTTTGGAATTTTGAAGCACTTTAGCCATTGCTGATGTTTTGCTTATATTACATGTCGGTTCATCTACCGTCTGCAAATTCAATGGCAGTTTTAGCGCAGAATGGGCGGTTCTTCCGCCTTCTAATAATGTAGCAGCTATTCCGGATGATGCAATTGCCAGCGCTATTTGATTTTGAGCCCGAATCGTATCTAAAATTAAAGAAATGAGGAATGTTTTACCAGTTCCCCCTGGTGCAACAAGGAAAAAAATACCTCCATTGCCCTCATTGACTGATTTTATGACCGTATCATATGCTAACTTTTGATGCTGATTTAAAAGTAGGACCTTACTTTGTACAGATTGACTTAAAGCATTTCTATCATATTCCTGTTCTCTTTGAAATTCACGATTAAAAAAATCGTGCATGGGGCGATTAGGCACTGGCATTCCTAATTCAAGCAACATCTTGCCGGACATCTAAACGCACAAATCCTCTAAAGATATCAATACCTCATTATATATCTCAGCACTAATTTCTAGTTCTGGATTTGCTGTTGTTGAACGTACTCGATGCAAAATGTCTTCAGCCATATAGTCCTTGTATTTTTCCCACAAATGATGACGATTCGATGGAAAGCATGTTGAAATTATGATGGCGAAAAGCGACCGTATTTGATATGAAGTAAAAGAAATAACAGCATCGGAGAGTGTATGATCCCAATGAATATCATCCTCTAGTAAATGTAAACGTTGACAGGCTTCTCGATATGTTGCGCATATTTCACCATCGATGGTTCGCAAATATGCAAATTAAGTTGGTCCACGAATATTCAGCAATAATAAACGCAAGTAAAAACATTCCTCATTACTCGGGTGAATTGTGTAAATGCGCCCCAATGCATCGGTTGAATATACATTCACGTATCCTGGTACAGGCTGTCCTCGTTTTCGTCGTTGGAATGTTTTCGAAGATGCATTCTAAGTGAAGTATTTTGGCATTTCTGAGTAGAGCAATGTTCTTGCAAATGTATCTCTTGTGCATGTCTCGAAAAAGCTCGTCAACGTTGTGGCTGGTGGACGTTCGGCTCTGTGCGCCGCGTTTTCTGACGTGAAATAAACTCGTTGTCCATTCTCTAGATGCACAGCTAAATGAACTACGGTGGGATAACGTTCATGTATGGAAAATGAAAAGATTCTCCAAATAGCTTCATTACTACTAACATATCTTCCCATCTGATATTGTGAAACCTCATCGTTATTATTTGGAGCTGCAATACCAAAAACAGCCATGTCGCTCCCTTTCGTGACATACTTGCAAATATATTTAATAGATTTAACCGAATTGTAGTACTCAACATTGCAATGTGCCTTAAAAGTTTTTGACAACAGTGGCGAATATGGAACAACCCAGGCGTTGTTGACTACGACATCCCTATTCTTGACTTTCAATGCAATTGTTCTACCGCCATCTTCCACAGAGCGATGACGGTACAGGGGGTAACCATCATTACCTGTTATTGTCTCTGCCAACAAAGCACGTGGATAACACTTGGAGCATTTGTTGTCGAGCATACATGGTGATTCACGATTATGTTCACCACATGGTCCGTGTATCATGCTTTTCATCACAATTTCATGCAATTCTGGATGTACTTCTGGATCAGGAATTTCTGCACTGATGACTGAGTCAATTTCATTAGGTCTGATTTTTTCAGCCATCCACAGGAGAATATGAGCATGAGGCAACCCCCTTTTTTGCCACTCTACAGAATACATCCAACATCGTACATCTCCAAAAACATGATATTTTACAACGAAATCCATTAGCGCTTTGAGTTTTTGTTTGAATACTCGTGTTGTGATGTCATGACGGTCAACAGTTGATTGACCAGGCAATAGCAATTCAGTGACTTCAAACCATTTTGGGTTGCAAGTGAAAGGGTAGTAATTGTTTAGAACTAAAAGAACCGTAGTGGAGAAGTGAAAAAAATTGTACTTACCAAGTTTGGGCCCCAGATTACGAAAATGATAGCGAGAAGTCTGCAATTCCTTTAGTTTTTTCAAAAAAAAATTCCAAAGTTTCATTCAGGTAGGTGAGGTTATTCATAATTCTAGCCAGTTTTCCTCTATTTTCTCAATCAATAATCGTTGGAAATGATTTTATTATCAGTTTCTGAGCGTTTCCTGCAAAATAAAGCCTTCATTTCGTCGAAATCGACGATTTTATACATTGTTTATTTTCGTTACGGCAGCCATTTTAATTCAACTTACGGTAGGCAACCTTCGCGACTGGTGCAACGTTGCCAATGTCTCATACTTGTAGTTAAATTTACGTTGATTAGTTCGAATATTGTTTCGAGATAATGACGTATTAAGGGTATCATCATTTCGCGCCCCTTTTTTGGAGAAACACATGGCAAGAATGAATTTGCTATATAAACTCTAGCTTACACTTGCCATACTTCATTTTCATTTCATTTAGAACAGTGTTTAGAACAGGTGAGTTGTTTTAATATTAAATTAAAATGGTGTGCACGGGGTGTCTTCTCTCTCATACAGATTTTATTTATGTGTTGAGAGATGAAGATCGTTTGAAAGATTTTTTGAAAGAGCATGGTGTGATTGATTGTATGAATGAAAAGAATTGCCCAAAATGCAACACACCTTGCACATATTATCCTGCATTTTCCAAATTTATGTGCAATAATACTATCGCCGTTCCGAATCGACGGAAACGGCAGAAATGTGGCTTCGTTAAATACATAAAAAATAATTCATTTTTTTCTGGCACTCCAAAGTCAATTGCGGAAATATGTAGGTTTGTTGCATATTGGCTTATTGAGACAAAGCAGGAAGATTTAGCATCAGAAATGGATTAGTCATCTACCACAGTTGGAAAAGTAAACGAAAATGGGTTCTCCCAATCCCATCCACTAACTATTTAGGCGTATTTTGGCGCTGTAACCACAGGTAACTACAGCTCGTAGTTACATGGTTACTACGTTTTTGCGGAGTTAACCATGTAACTATGACGTATCCATGACGTCAAGCATACCATACCACTTTACCTTCCTCAGGAGCAAGGTTACTCGCGTGGTATGTATATCTATCTCATTTCGAATGAGTGAAATGGAATGAATTTAGGATCATAGAACGTGTTAACGGTTTTCACCGAATTTATCTGAATCTGAATAATTACCTGTTATATCAAAATGTAATGCAATACCGTATACAAAAAACAAATCAGAAACGAGACACGACTGGGACTGGGCACAGGCAGAAGAGACAGTCTCTGGCACAGGGCGGCAAAACAATAAATGAGAGCACATATAACAGAAAACTCTCATAAAGGAGTAGAAGGTCTTCTTCTCCAATTGAAACAGTAGGAAGAAGTCATACTCAAGATATTTTGATATATAACTCACATTTATGATGGACGTAATCTATTGATGAACTCGTCCATTTCAATTCATTGGAAGATTTGTTTTTGTTATGATTCGATCAGCTGTTTCGTGTCATCAGTAACTATAAGCACCTATGACGTCATAGTTACATGTAACTATGGTAAGCTGTGGTTACAGCGCCAAAATTCGCCTTTTGTAAGTTACTGGCCATTCGATTTGAGACATTGGCAACGTTGCACCAGTCGCGACGGTTGCCTACCGTAAGTTGAATTAAAATGGCTGTCGTAGCGAAAATAAACAATGTATAAAATCGTCGATTTCGACGAAATGAAGGCTTTATTTTGCAGGAAACGCTCAGAAATTGATAATAAAATCATTTCCAACGATTATTGATTGGGAAAATAGAGGAAAACTGGCTAGAATTATGAATAACCTCACCTACCTGAATGAAACTTTGGAATTGTTTTTTGAAAAAACTAAAGGAATTGCAGACTTCTCGCTATCATTTTCGTAATCTGGGGCCCAAACTTGGTAAGTACAATTTTTTTCACTTCTCCAGTACAGTTCTTTTAGTTCTAAACAATTTACCAGTGAAAGTAATGAATAAATCAGGTCGACCATAATGACGTACGTAAGTCATAGCATCTTGCGCATATTCGTGCATGTGTCTGGGGCTTCCCACATACGTTGCTGGTAAAATAGTAAGTCGACCAACATTATTTCCATTTCCATCTGCGTTCATAGCATCGCGCAAATGAATGTATTCTTCTGAACGTAACTTTCTCTGATTCAAACGTATATATGTTAGACGTTCTGTTTCAATTTTGACATACATATCAACGGCAAACTGATGGAACAATCGGCGGCATTTCAAAATGTGGTTTTCCTCGTTTAGACGAATCATGAAACGGTATGCATAAAAATTCATCGGGCTGACCTTCTTGTTTGCTTCTTGACCTGCAAGAGAATAATCATCATTAATAAGAAGTCGAAACTTAAAATTTTTTAAACAACATTACTCTGACGAAGTGGTTGATAAAACTACGAAAGCCTAATATTAATTTAAAAAAAATGGTGCACAAATTTAAGGACCTCATTCTCTGAAGATACCCTATTAAAATCAATTCCCAATCAGAGAGCAAATGCAGATAATGTTATTCATCTGATGGCATGTCATAATGACAACGTTATGTCACTCAATTTTGATGACATAAGGAAGCTCATTATGGGACTAAGTACCATAATGAATTCATTATGGTACAAAGTACCATAATGAAATTCTATAAGGAAAACATGTAATGGTTTGATCAAAAAAGTTTATTCAAAATGCATAACTATGTACAAAACTATTTATTATAAATGGTAAAAGAACAATTACTACAATTTGTAATATTAATTCCAGTGGATTCTACAGTTTTTACATCAGTAGTTGATGATTGTTGGCAAACTTGTAATCCTGTTTGGTTGTTGGCACCAAAAATTGCTTCTGATATTTTTTTCTTTTGCTCTTTCGAATTTTCGATGTAACCTTCAGCGACAGTATTGCTTTTCCATCCGCCATGGCGTTTCACGGTACACAGATCAGCTCCAGAATCAGCCAAAAATGAAGCAGACGATCACCGAAAACAATGTCCGGTATATTCTTCAGAGCGAGGTAAATTCAAGAAAGTGGCAATAACTTTTGGCATTTTACCAAAGGTATGTATTCCAACGGGTTGTTTTGAGCATTTCTTATTTCTATAAGTGACAAAAAAACGTAGATGGTTTGTGTTGCAAGGTCGTATTTTCACATATTGTCTGACAAGTTCTACCATATTCAATCCTGGGATATTTCCCGATGTTACAAAAAATTCTCGCATTACCTTTGTTTTTGTATTCGGTAATGTAATTCTAAAAACGAATCCTTCATCTATTACATTTTCAACAAGCATATTTGTCAATTCCTCTCTTCTGCATGCTCCACTTAGTCCAATTATCATGGCAACTTTATTAAATAAGTATCATCTGATGCTTCCGTTAAAAACTTTTTAACATCTTGTTTAGTAAGAATTTTGGATTTTTTAGCTCTGTAACCTTCTGATTTACGTTTCAGTAATGCAACCAGCTGTAGGTACTTACTAATATCGACGTTTTTTCTTGTTGATAGAATACTTCTTATCATCGAATAATACGACCAAAGAGAAGATGGTTTTCTTTCCTTAGATAAGCATTCAAAGTCAACAATACTTTTTCATGAGTGATATTCTTGATTTTTTTAGCAGAACACCATTCTTCGTACCGATTAAACACCATTTCATATACACTCCGTGATTTTTCCGGCAAAAGGGAGTCCACGATATTTCTCGACATTTCTTCCAAATCAGAAGGTAAACTATCAGCTTCAGAATCACTCATTTTTGCGCGTATGTTCTGCGGAACATCGCGTTATAGTTTTGCCCAAATGTCTGTAACTTTCGAATTTTTTGAAAAAAATTGTCTCAAACGATTAAGTTCGACTCCCCAATGAAGAATTCGAGGTCAAATTTGATTCTGTCCGGCTTTCCGGCCGTTGCCACGATAACTTGAGAACGAAAAGAGCTAGCGACTTTAAATTTTTAGGGTAGGTGGCGCATCCCAATACGACGGACAAGTTCGTTAATGGGCATAATCGGCCCAGCGGTTTCCGAGTAATAATTTTGTTTTCAACCAATATAAATCCGATCGAATTGAAACTTGGTGAGTAGTTGTAGAATATGAACCTTAGCACGTTTGTGAAATTTTGTGCGAATCGTATGGCTAGAAAATTATTAAAAAATTATTAAAAAATATTTTTGTTGTCACGATAACTTGAGAACGGAAAGAGATAGCGGCTTCAAGTTTTCAGGTTAGGATGTGCACTAGAACGCGACATTTCAGTTTGATTATGAGCATAATCGGCCAAACGGTTCTAGAGTTATAGCCATCTGAAATTTTCTGAAATTTGGTGGTTTTTTGTTCCTCATTAACTCGAAAAATACTGAACCGATTGAATTCAAAAATGGTTATTAGTTGTAAAATGCCAACGCGGAAATGTTTGTGAAATTTAGTGAGGATAGCATTTGTAGAAAATTTTTAATAAATCATTGAAAATAAAAAAAGAAAATTCTACATATCAGTAACTGATCGTTTGAAATTACTGAAATTTTGCAAGAGCCTTCATAACCTAACTCTACTGCCAAGTTTCAAGTTTTAATACGATCGGTTAAATATTGTTGGAGATTTGAGCATTCTTGTGCGAGTTCAGTAGATGGGTGACCGTTGCCTCGATAACTTTCGAACGAAAGGAGATAGGGACTTGCAATTTTCAGGGTAGGTTGCGTATCCGAAAGGGAGAGTTGAGTTCGATTTTGGGCATAATCGGTCTAACGGTTTCCGAGTTATACCCACCTGGAATATTATTTCCTTGATAACTCGAAAAATAAATATTCGATCGAATTGAAGCTAGGTAACTAGTAGTAGAAAATCAACATAAAGACGTGTTTAATATTTTGTAAGAACCGTACCCCTAGAAATTTTGAAAAAAATGACGAAAAAAAATTTTTTAAGAACCGTACCCCTAGAAAATTTCAAAAAAATCACGAAAAAAAAATTGGTTCAAGCACTGACGTGAAGTCAGAAGCTTTTGCGCGTATGTTCTATTGTTCATTCTTCTGTATTGGACACCCTTAATCGAATTTACCATGGTAAATTATGTAGTCCATTCTCCTGTATTGGACACTTAATTCGAATCTACCATGGTAAATTCGAATTAAGAGTGTCCAATACAGGAGAATGGACAACATAATTTACCATGGTAAATTCTATTAAGGGTGTCCAATACAGAAGAATGAACAATAGAACATACGCGCAAAAGCTTCTGACTTCACGTCAGTGCTTGAACCAATTTTTAAATTATATTAAATTCTACCTGACAATAATTGTTGAGTTTGACAGCGATAAATAAATATTGCCGTTACAACCTGATGACGTTGTCAAGGAAATGGCAAAGCACAGCTCACTCACCTACTAATATTTGAAACTACACAATACTTACTCCTTTAAAAATAGTTGTCATTGTGACATGTCGAAAATGCAGTTTTTAATTTTTCGAAAATGTATTGATATAAATGCCATCAGATAAAATTTTGTATGTAATACGAATCATAAACAATCATTATGGCACACGCCGTGTTATCGGACTCGGCTACGCCTCGCCCGATAACATTCACGACTTGTACCATAATGATCGTCTTTATGATCCTTATTACATAAATAACTATTACAGCTTCGTTCAAATTTTCTGTCTCGTTTTCTGTTTCAGATATGATTTCAAAATATTTTATCAGTCCAAATTAAAAAGGAAGAGGAAATTTTGTTTCATTCGAGAAGGTGGCCTTCATTATGAATATATGAGCTTATTCTTTCAACCAGTTCAACTACACTTATGCAGGAAGACATAGTATTTTTTCTGAGGTTTTTATCTATGTGATCTCGTATCATACGTAGAAATGTATGGTGGCCTACTTGCATTTTCCTCTGCTAATACTATGATACATGCTATACAGGGTCTTTCACGAGGAACCTCACCCATATTTATACGGGAAACTACTGAACGTATTTTCATGAGATTCAGCACTTATTAGTATTTCACGATGCTGATGAAATCTAAAATATTTTCATTGCATGAGCACCTCCGGTTTTTCCGGAAATGACGTCAACTTCCGTTTTTCAAATTAGAACACCATTTTTTTATTGCAGAAATAGATTCCTTAGAAAATTTCAAGTTATTTTGATGTAACATTTTTCAGTTTTGGTTGGACAATTCTCTCTGAGCGGGAAAATTCGCAAAAAAAATCGAAAATAGAGCTCCGCTGAAACAAGAATAACTTCGAGGTTTTTGGATGGAAAATTTTCATTTTTGGGATTTTTCAAGATGTAAGATTGATGTATCCACATTAATAATTGAAATCGCGATTCATGATACAGGGGGTGAAAAAATCGCTTTCAAAGTTAGGGATGACAAAATGGTGAAAAATCAATTTTTTCAAATTAGAACCCCATTTTTTTATGGCAGATATTGAATCTACGTTAAAAAATAATGTGAGTGTATGCATCACACCCTTGCCTTGAAATGGATATTTTCTGAGTTATTCACAAAAAACTGTTTTTCGTCTTGAATTTTCAGCTATTTCTTTTCCCTTCACGCCAAATGTTGAAATTTTCAGGAACTGTTATTTGAACCATGCTGTAGATTTTTCACCCCTTCTTGAAACCGACTTCAAGTTACTATTAGGAGAACCATGGCAAACTCTCGCAGTTATAACTAGAGAAGATGCTCAAAGTTTTGACCGTTAATTTCTAGACATTTATTTATACGTCTCAGGAATGCTTCGTGCGTTGCTCTTCTTATTTCATCGGGAGGAAGAGATCTGCAAAAGTGTTCAAAAACCAAATTGAGTTTCAAAACTATGAATCTAAAAATCTAAATAAACCTGAACGCATTTCTGACTCGTTCTATGCAGTCCTCTTTATCAGTCAGGGGAGTTGAGTAGACAATATTTTTTATCCTACCCCAAACATAATAGTCTAAAGGAGTTAAATCGGGAGAACGTGGTGGCCAAAGATGTGGACCATTGTTCGCTAACCATCGATCTTCAAATAGCCTGTAGAGGATATTTGACACATTGAGTGAATTGTGTGGAGGCGCGCCATCTTGTTGATACCATAAGTCATTATGGTTCTGTACTAGCGGCTCAATTATTTGAGTCAATATGTCAGAATAGCTTTCTCCTAAGGGAGAACATTCTTTAAATAATACAAACATGTGTAGTGTTCTATCTTACCAGTTAAAGTCCCATCATAAATGTGAACATCGAGAATTGCATTATTTTTGATGGCGCAAAAAACATTGAAACTCCAGGTCTCTTGAAAGTTCCATTGTCTGAAGTGGTGGTTGTTCTCTTCATCCCAATAATGACTGTTATGCCTATTGAAAGAACCATTCTTTGTGAATTTAGATTCATCTGTCCAAATTATACAGTCCAAAAAGTTTTCATTCTCTTGAAATCGAATCATCATAGCTTCGCAAAACTCTGTTCTCCTGACGAAATCAGTTTCCTTCAAATGCTGTACCCTATTGAATTTATATGGGTGCATTTTATGTTTTTTTAATATTCTCCAAACACTCGATTGAGATAATCCCAGATCAATCTCGGCATCTTTGAGAGAATTTTGAGGATTCAAACGAAAATATGCAAGAACTGTAATTTCGTTGTTCTCATCTTCTACTACACTTTTTTCTCTGTGTATAGTTTTCTTAACGAAAGATCCGACATTTCTCAAGTTTGCCATGATTCTGTTAATGGTATCTCTCGTTGGTCTGGGTCGGTCAGGAAACCTCTCAATGAACAGTCGAATCGTTCTATCTACAACTTTATTACATTCTCCATGAAGTAGAATGAGATTTAAATAATCTTCATTGGTAAAATTAGGCATAGTGATCGATTTTATAACTTAATACGAATTATAACCAAATTAATAGTAAACACAAAATGCTACTGAATAAAGAGGAATTTGGCAGATGTAATTAATGATATCTATCATTAAAAAAAGAAATATAAAACATGGTAAGTTTTTGCATATGGCTCATAAGGAATTATTTATTTATCACTGGAGAGAAAACCGATGGCCGATTAGTTGAAATAAAGAGGTTTCCGATACAAATTCGAATCAAAATTCGCCATCTATTTAGGAACAACCTGTAACTTTTTTCTCTTGCATATTAGGGTAGTAAAATCTAAAACATGGTTTAAGTAACAGTTCCTGAAAATTTCATCTTTTTGGCGTGAAGGGAAAAGAAATAGCTGAAAAAACAAGACGAAAAACAGTTTTTTGTGAATAACTCAGAAAATATCCACTTTAGGGCAAGGGTGTGATGCATACACTCACATTATTTTTTAACGTAGATTCAATATCTGCCATAAAAAAATGGGGTTCTAATTTGAAAAAATTGATTTTTCACGATTTTGTCATCCCTAACTTTGAAAGCGATTTTTTCACCCCCTGTATCATGAACGCAATTTCGATTTATAAAGTGGATACATCAATTTTACATCTTGAAAAATCCCAAAAATGAAAATTTTCCATTCAAAAACCTCGAAGTTATTCTTGTTTCAGCGGAGCTCTATTTTCGATTTTTTTTTCGAATTTTCTAGCTCAGAGAGAATTTTCCAACCAAAACTGAAAAATGTTACATCAAAATAACTTGAAATTTTCTAAGGAATCTATTTCTGCAATGAAAAAATGGTGTTCTAATTTGAAAAACGGAAGTTGACGTCATTTCCGGAAAAACCGGAGGTGCTCATGCCTTGAAAATATTTTAGATTTCATCAGCATCGTGAAGTACTTATAAGTGCTGAATTTCATGAAAATACGTTCAGTAGTTTCCCGTATAAATATGGGTGAGGTTCCTCGTGAAAGACCCTGTATTGTTGAATATTCCAAAGTATGTAATGCTCTTTCACAAAAGAATATATTTATCAATACTTACCAGTGTTAGGATTTATCATCTTGATCAAAAAATGATATCCATCCTCTCCCCGGCAGAATATTAGAGGGTATTGTAGAGCATACATACGATATGTTTCACTGATTCCTCGAAGGTTGCCACCATCACGTCTTTGAATTACAGTGTCGCGAGACTCCATATTTTCTCCAACCACCACAATGGCAACTTCATTCAACGTTGGTGCATTGAAACGTCTCTCATGTTCTCCTGCTGGCCTTTTATCTGCTCTGATCACTAATTTATGTTCGTCAGTTGGCATCATTTCTAAGGCTGTTTTGAACAATAATTGTACCAATTGATTGTGTTCATGCAAAAGTTGTTGCAATTGAGCAATAATTTCTCGTCTTGCTGCTTGATTGATGGCACAACGTTGATTCACTTCATCTTCAGAATTTCCAATGAAATATATCTGGAGAAATTTGTGTTCACTATCAACTGGTGGTAACAATGCTCCTGCACGGTGGTGAATTTGTCCTTGAGTCTGTTATATTAAACATAAAAATATCTTAGAAAATCTTCGTTTATGAGTCTCAACAAAATAATCATAATTTTAGGTGATGTTATGATCAATGTGTAGGATGTTCGATATAAAAAAGAAAAATACCTTAAAAGTTGGATTGAAACCTCATTCCTCAATTATGTTTGAACCAAATGATGGCATTTGGAACACACTATTGTAATGCTGAATATTCTGCAGAAAATGTTTCGATAGAGGTTCATGTCCTGCAAGTAACGAATTTAAAGGTTCTGGGGGCGTTGTCAGTTGTGGCAATTTGATTTTTCCATTCAAACAACATAATCCTGAGGGTTCGTTTCGATATCTCTGAGCATTGCAGTATTGACAAATAGTGCTCATAGTGCCAAAACAGACCAATATGTTGCCAGCATAATCGACTGTGGGATCATATCTAAATGCCAAACGTTCAAAGTTGATGTTTTCATTGGAATACTATATTTTGCTGTATCTCTTCTGCCATCGATATTATGGATTCTTCGGAAGCTGGGGAAGATCTTGCTTGAGAACCTCTCATTCTATGTAACTCCAATCGACGATTACGAATTTGTGTTGCTCTACGCGTCCTGCGACCAATATTTGGAAGCCTCACTAATGGCATTTTTATCAACACAAAGACACAACGATATATTGTATCAAACACAGTAATAAACTTATTAACACATTCACGAAACACGTTTTGCTGGAAATAACCAGTAGCCTAACCTAATACTAATAGTAATAGTAAACAAATGTTAACCTATTTCGATTTCCTCTTCTTTTTTCTTATAACTCGATTTCGAGAAACCTGAACCCTAAAGAAATATGTGTTCGAGAATTTGTTCTCGCAATTGTCAGAATTGCGTGTTCCTAAATGCATTTTTGGCGCTCTAGTTCCTCGGAACTGAGTGCTTATCAATTTGCCCAAATGTCTGTAATTTTCGAATATTTCGATGAAAATGGTCTTAAACGATTTGGTTCGACTCACTGATCAAGAATCCGTGGTCGAAATTCATTCTGTCCGGCCGGTCCGGCCGGCCGGCCGGCCATAGGCATGATAACTCTCGAACGGAATGAGCTAGAGAGTTGAAATTTTCAGAGTAGGTTTGGGGGATGAATATCTCGGCTAAGTTCGTTACTGGGCAAAATCGGACAGAAGGTTTCGGAGTAATAAAAAAAAAATTTTTTTTTTACAAAACAAATTCAGTTTTATCATAAGATTCCAATCATATCATTTTTATCTAACAAGCTAATACTTTCGGAGATATGATTTTTCAAAATTTCAATGTAAATCGTATTTCACAGATTGATATAATTATTCTATGTATGAATTCTCATAATGTCAACTTGATAGAAGGGAATATTGTAACTTCAAAAATATTGGGGTTGAAATACTCGTATTTTAGCGATGCAACTGGGACCTCACCCGAAAATGTTTGAAAATATTACGTAAATATTGAAAGCATAATTCTGTAGTTCGAGAGAGGAGAAAATTTGGTGAACGTAGATCAGGAAATTTTTGATCGAATACAAGGTAATTTTTATTATTACTCATCTTCTTTCATACATGTTTTATGGAATACCTACTATTTGTAGGTACTTTAAACCTGTTTTGGGCAATTGTCATACGAAACTTGTTTTTTTGGCGCTCTAGTTCCTCGGAACAGAGTGCTTATCAATTTGCCCAAGTGTCTGTAATTTTGGAATTTTTGGCTGAAAATGGTCTCAAACGATTTGGTTCGACTCACTGATCAAGAATCCGAGTGCGAAATCGATTCTGTCCGGCCGGCCGACCGGCCGTAGGCACGATTTCTCTCGAACGAAAGGAGTTAGCGGATTGAAAATTGCAAGGTGGTTTTGGAGCGTCAATATCTCGGACAAGTTCGTTCGATCTATCTGAAATTTAGCATCAAATTGTAGAATCATGACCTTTATACGCATGTGAAGTTTTGTATTGACCAGATTACCGCAAAGTGTAAAAAAAAAATTTTGAAAATTTAAAACAAGTTTTTCCACAATAACTCTCGAACGGAATGAGCTAGGTAGTTGAAATTTTCAGAGTAGGTTAGGGAGATGAATATCTCGGTTAAGTTCGTTATAGGGTAAAATTGGCCAGATTTAATTCGATTTCTTCCATGGTGCAGTTCTCATTCTCATGATTGCTCATTTAATCTTGATAAATAAACTATTATTTGAATTGAATTTCCTTTATGATGCAGCTCTATCATATGTATACATTGATATAATTCCCAACTCAGAGAAACCAATACTTTCGGAGATAAAATTTGTCTGTTTGAACTAGAGCGCCAGAAAGCTCCTGTCCACAGGGCTTGAACCCATTTTCTTATTAAAATTCAATAATCCATATAATATAATAGAATAGGAAATAATTTACAATTTACTTCATCTACTTTCTGTCCGGCAACCCAAAATACAGTCACTAAGTGTCAAAGTACTCTATGGTTTAGACGAAAAGGAATGCTTTTTTCTCTTTTCCGTTCGATTTTGTCGGAAATATATCGTTGTGTAAACATTGTTTTGACAATAAGGAATACAACAATAAAAGAATTATCCAATTTGGTGCAGTCATTTGAAAGTTATCATGAAACAAAATTATCCTCAGTCCATAGATCCTCTTTTATTTATATAGATATATTAAAAAAACTATTTTTAAGATGTTCTGTATAACCTCATGAAACAGTTATATAGAAGTGCTTTTAGTTGTAATTCTGCTTCCAGAAGTAAATTGTCGTTTCGGTAACCACTTCATAACTATTTTGTAGTATTCAATTTCTATGACAATATCATCCAAAAGCAGCTGATCATTCTATTCCCACACTGAAAGTGTTTTATTCCTTTCTCAACTGTCTGCACGATCTTGAACGTTTCTAAAAAAGATATGATTACCATGAATCAAATGCATATTAGTTTTCTAGCTAGAAGCATAAATGTCTTACCTATGCATAACTTTATTACTCCGCAGTTAATCAAGAATTGAAGGTAAAATAATAACATATCGTTGTTTTTGCGCGTATGTTCTGGGGAACATCGCGTTATAGTTTTGCCCAAATGTCTGTAACTTTCGAATTTTTTGAAAAAAATGGTCTCAAACGATTAAGTTCGACTCCCCAATGAAGAATTCGAGGTCAAATTTGATTCTGTCCGGCCGGCCGTCCGGCCTTTGCCACGATAACTTGAGAACGAAAAGAGCTAGCGACTTGAAATTTTCAGGGTAGGTGGCGCATCCCAATACGACGGACAAGTTCGTTAATGGGCATAATCGGCCCAGCGGTTTCCGAGTAATAATTTTGTTTTCAACCAATATAAATCCGATCGAATTGAAACTTGGTGAGTAGTTGTAGAATATGAACCTTAGCACGTTTGTGAAATTTTGTGCGAATCGTATGGCTAGAAAATTATTAAAAAATTATTAAAAAATATTTTTGTTGTCACGATAACTTGAGAACGGAAAGAGATAGCGGCTTCAAGTTTTCAGGTTAGGATGTGCACTAGAACGCGACATTTCAGTTTGATTATGAGCATAATCGGCCAAACGGTTTTAGAATTATAGCCATCTGAAATTTTCTGAAATTTGGTGGTTTTTTGTTCCTCATTAACTCGAAAAATACTGAACCGATTGAATTCAAACATGGTTATTAGTTGTAAAATGCCAACGCGGAAATGTTCGCAAAATTTAGTGAGGATAGCATTCGTAGAAAATTTTTAATAAATCATTGAAAATAAAAAAAGGAAATTCTACATATCAGTAACTGATCGTTTGAAATTACTGAAATTTTGCAAGAGCCTTCATAACCTAACTCTACTGCCAAGTTTCAAGTTTTAATACGATCGGTTAAATTAATATTGTTGGAGATTCGAGCATTCTTGTGCGAGTTCAGTAGATGGGTGACCGTTGCCTCGATAACTTTCGAACGAAAGGAGATAGGGACTTGCAATTTTCAGGGTAGGTTGCGCATCCGAAAGGGAGAGTTGAGTTCGATTTTGGGCATAATCGGTCTAACGGTTTCCGAGTTATACCCACCTGGAATATTATTTCCTTGATAACTCGAAAAATAAATATTCGATCGAATTGAAGCTAGGTAACTAGTAGTAGAAAATCAACATAAAGACGTGTTTCATATTTTGTAAGAACCGTACCCCTAGAAATTTTGAAAAAAATTACGAAAAAAAATTGTTTAAGAACCGTACCCCTAGAAAATTTCAAAAAAATCACGAAAAAAAAAATTGGTTCAAGCACTGACGTGAAGTCAGAAGCTTTTGCGCGTATGTTCTATTGTTCATTCTTCTGTATTGGACACCCTTAATCGAATTTACCATGGTAAATTATGTTGTCCATTCTCCTGTATTGGACACTTAATTCGAATTTACCATGGTAAATTCGAATTAAGAGTGTCCAATACAGGTCCAATTCACGTCAGTGCTTGAACCAATTTTTTTTTTCGTGATTTTTTTGAAATTTTCTAGGGGTACGGTTCTTAAAAATTTTTTTTTTTAATTTGGAATTATATATATTTATAAATTTACTCTTTTGAATCACTTTTTTAAAAAAACAAATATTTATTCAGAAGCAAGTTTATTCTGAGCTGGTTAATACAATAATGAATTGGAATTATATTCTATTAAATCAGAAAGCCGGGAAACTGGAATGAAAATGCTGACTGCACAAAAGTACTCAGAGTCGAGCGGCGCTTCTAGGAAGGCCTTGAATTAAGACTGAGGGCATTTACTCCTATATTGAGGAATGCCAAGATACATATTGCATAATACCTCCCCATTTTTTAAGAAATAACTTCGGCTGAAGAGGCTGAATTATTTTTATAACTCTTCACGATATTTGTGAATTTTAAAATGAATATTTTATACAACAAACAGGCAAATATGGTTATAATGGTGAGACTTAGTATAAAATAGATTGATGATACATTGTTAGGGTGGATTTTCCAATTAAAGATTGTTTCTTGAACAGTAAAATTATCAAGTAAAAAATTGGAAATGGTTAAGT
This sequence comes from Halyzia sedecimguttata, assembly GCA_937662695.2. Taxonomy (NCBI): domain Eukaryota; kingdom Metazoa; phylum Arthropoda; class Insecta; order Coleoptera; family Coccinellidae; genus Halyzia; species Halyzia sedecimguttata. The sequence continues at coordinate 136,130,240 of OW569411.2, read as the reverse complement.
TTTCAATTATTTCAGGTTTCATATTCGGGAGAGGAACATTATGAAAAATTGTGGATATTTCTTCCTTATAAAAATACTTAAAGCTATTGGTAATGTTACAAAAGGTTTCAATCAGGAAAATTCCATTGAGTTTGTAATACTCTGTATGGTCATTACATAGTTCCCCAATTTGTACACTACCGATTGATAAAAATTTTCTCGATGATAGTTTCAGTAGATCGTCACTACACTGTGCACTTTGTCTTTCACAATTTTCTTTCTTGTGGGAAATTAAGTCCTTCATGCAGCTGGGTGCTGGTCGTAGCAAATTCTGTGGGCAGATCCACCAATCTTCTACCTTTGGGCATTCTTGATCAATGGACCACAAGATTTGTTCTTCTTTAGCCAATAAGTATTTGGGCTGTTGGGTGAGGGTAACGTTTTGGTACGGGATATAGTGGACATAATATGTGTCTAGGGAATTTGGGGATGTTAAGGGTACTTCAATGATAAAGATCACCTCATTATTTCTGGACTTTACAGAAGTGTAGCAAATGGAATAAAAGTCTTTTAAATGATAGAGGTGTTTCATGAAATCGGTGTTATTAACAAAATCATGGAATATATTTAAGGGTAAAATACTTTCATGCAAAAGATGAAGCCTTGCAAAGCTGATGGCTGTATTGACTTCATTTAGAATTCTATTTATTGTTAACTGTTCAAATTCTATAAGAATAAGTCGATTAATATCATTTTGTGTCAATCGATACTTATTATAATTTTGTATAATGTGACTAGTGACATTGGAATACTTTGATGTCATAGATCTCAGGATACTGATCATTTGATTTTGTTCGGTTTTTACCGATTGCATTTCATTCTTAAAAGATTCAAAATATTTCAAGTAAAGTGTTTCATCCTCACTATCAAGAGTTCCGAATAGTGTTTTTGCTATATGTCCGCCTATATTTAATAAACCTCGTTTTTGTCGGGTAGTGTATAAGTTATTGAGAAGCATTTCATTTTGTCTCAATTGGATTTTGATCGATTCAACATAGTTTGAAACCATAACGTTGGAACTGACCGAATTTAATTGATCGACTAAAACAAAATGATCATGTAAAATTTTATCGATATCGGTTAAATTATAGTGGTACATCAATACATGCTTTGATACACTGATGTATGTTTTCTCTACGAAAAAGGGAAGAATATTGTGTTTGATCTCCTTAAATTTTAATGAATGCAAAGCTGGGACGAAAATTAGATTGAGAAATAGCAATAGGATTCTCGTCATTTTTTTTTGTGTTCTGAAAAGAGAAAATTAAAGATTATTACTTTCTCTGTTTAATTTTATTTTTATGATATACTTTTTGGGAGTCAGGGTTCCTTATCAATATATTATCTATAATTTTGATATTGGTTTTCTTAAATTTTGGTTCAAGTTTTGCCTTTTTTGGTATGGCAATATAAGATGGTTTAGATTCGTCGAGTTTTTTGTCTTCTTGTCGTGTCTGATTGAGTTTATCTAGTTTCTCTTTTTGTCTTTCCTTCTGTGAATTTAGATGGTCTGAGATTTCCTTCATGTTTTCGCGATATTCTTTAATATATTGCGAAATTTTTTCATGAGTAGACTGTTCGACTGGCGTATTGTAATTTAGATCCGATTTTATAACTTGTAAGGGTGTGTAGGAAGTTGACGAGTGAATTGAGTTATTATAACTCAAAAGCGCTCTATTCATCTTTTCTGACAAAGATATATTCTTGTCATCAATTACTCTAATTTGCTCAATAAGGGTAGAGTGGAATCTCTCCACTAGTGCATTGGAGGTAGGGTTGTAATTTGTGATATAATGAAGGGAAATTTTATGGGTATCGCCTAAATCTTGAATAATTTGATTTTTGAACTCTGTTCCATTATCGAAGGTTATTTTTTGTGGTATACCGTGGTTTGAAAAATATTGAGTTAATTGATTTGCAATTTCTGTTGAAGTTTTACTATTTAGAATGTAACATTGTCCATGTCTTGAGAAGGAGTCAATTATAGTCAAACAGGGTGTTCTATTCATGACTATTGTATCGATATACAAGTGGGAAAATGGTTTGTCACCTGTTGGATTCGGTTTAAATATTAATTTAGTAGGTTGTCGTTCATATTTTTGACTCTGGCAAATTTCGCAGGAGTTAATATAGGACTGAATATGTTTATTCATGTTCGGCCAATAAAAACGTCTTTTAATACTCTCTAAGTTTTCCTGGAAACCTCGGTGTCTGGTCTTGGTCTCGTGAAATAATTTAATTTTCTGTTGTTGGTCGTCTTCCGTTTCGATATCTTCTAACAATGTATTTGAAATTTTGAATGAAAAAGCGTTAGCTTTGAAGAGATTCTGTGATAGATTCAAAAATGGTATTTCCAAATCTTTATTTTTGAAATATATGCCGTAATGATTATTTGGTTTGACGTATTCCTTTAAAAATTTTGTGAAGTCGTCTGGTTCTTTTATAGAAACTATGAGTCTAAATCGACTGTTCTTATGTAGTTTTAATTTTTCTACTTTAAACACATTAGCTTTTTGGAAAATTATTTGATGGATTGATGTGTTCAGAGAGCGTTCTGAATATGGTATCTCTAATATAGGGTTTTCGACATTACTATGAATAGTTTGGGAAGAAGATGGATTTGCTTGTTCTTCCGTACACGATTTCGTAATATCTTCTAGTTCCTTTTGAGATATTTCCAGATCTTCATGAGTAATTTGGGGAATTATTGAGTCTAGATCGTCATCTGAATTTTCATTTAAATTTAATTCGTCAAATTTTATGCGGGATACTGCATCTGCGTTATTGTACGCTCCTTTCCTGTATTTTATTTCGAAATTAAACTCTTCTAATTTGATTCGCCATCTCATTAGTCGAGATGATGCATCTTTCAAAGAAAATAACCACGTCAAGGGTCTATGATCCGTGTAGATCGTAAATTTCTGACCAAATAAGTAAGGTCTAAAATATTTTGAAGCCCATACAACGGCTAGAAGTTCTTTTTCGATAGTTGAATATTTTATTTCAGCTTCGTTCAATGTTCGGCTCGCATAAGCGATAGGTAGATCGTTTGGGGGTGTCCTTTGCGATAAAATTGCGCCTATAGCATATTGTGATGCGTCGGTTGTAAGTACGAATGGTCTGTTAAAGTCCGGATGTTGGAGAATCGGATAATTAATGATTATGTTTCTGCTGGCATGAAATGCATCTACATATTCTTTGTCATTAATATTCAATTTAACATCTTTTTTCAGGTATTTAGTCATGGGTTTCGTTAATTTTGAAAAATTAGGAATAAATTTTCTATAGTAGCCTATCATTCCGAGATAAGATTTAATTTCTTTAATAGTTTTAGGAATGGGAAAGTTTTTTACGACTTCAATTTTTTCAGGATTCGGTTCTATACCTTTTTCAGATATTTTGTAGCCTAAAAATACAATTTCGGTCTGAAAGAAGTATGACTTGTCTAGTTGAATTTTGAGATTTTCTTTTTCTAAGAGTTGAAGAACTGTCTGAATGTCTGCCAAATGTTTTTCGGGTGTTTCTGAAAAAATGAGAATATCATCCATGTATACTATGCATATTTTATTAATGATCGGTTTTAAGACTCTATTCATGAAACGTTGGAATGTTGAAGGGGCATTTTTCAATCCAAAGGGCATTCTTAAAAATTCGAAATGTCCTTCGTCGGTTGCGAAAGCAGTTTTTTCTATTGATTGCTCGTCTAGTTCTATTTGATGGAAACCACTTGCTAAATCAAGGGCGCTAAAATATTTTGCTTTATTCAGTTGATCCAAAAGTTCGTCAATATTGGGGATCGGAAATTTGTCATCAATTGTTTTGTCGTTCAGTTTTCTATAGTCGATAGCTATTCTCCATTTTTTGTTACCTGATTGGTCCGTTTTTTTGGGAACGATTACTATAGGGAATGACCAGGGAGAAATACTTGGTCTTATAATGTTTTTACTTAATAAATCTTGTACTTGATTCTTTACCTCTTGTTTGTGTACCTCAGGATATCTGTATCGTCTAATATACACGGGATTTTCATCTATGGTCCTAATATTATGTTTAACTCTGTTTGAGGCATTCAAAGGTTGATTTGATAGATGAAAGGCTTGTTTGTGACTTTGAATAATTTTTGTAAGTTGGTTTCGAAAATTTTTGTCCAAATGGTCTAATTTAATGGGTAGGGGTTCATTAGGACTGGTTTCTTGTAAAAAGAATTTATGTGTTCTGATGGTATTTCCTAATTCATGACTTTCCCAATTGAAATTTAATTTTAAATATCTTAAAAGGTTGGATCCTATTACACCATCATATTGTGTATGAAATTTATAGATCACAAAGGGGTATGTTGTATTATAGCCAAAAGAATTTAAAGGAAATGAAACTTTATTCGTACTGAAATCTTTACCTAGTGCAGTTTTAAAATAGGTTTTTTCTTCGTAAATGTTTTCTGATAGTAAATTATATGCTACAGATGGATCAATAATGCTCATGGAACTTCCGCTGTCTATCAATAATTTGCAGGGTGGATAATCTAATACTATATATGGTAATGATGCTAGATGTTCCTGTGTAAAGTTTAGGTCATGTCTTTGTCTTCGGAGATTCTCTGAAAATTTTCATCAAATTCCTCAATTAATTTAGAGTCATCTATATTTTCGGATTCATAATAAAATTCTTCTTCCTCTCCTAATTCTTGTTCAATTTGTTCTGTATTAGTGAGTTCTTCAAATATAAAGTCATTAGGTCCGTTTCTTCTGTAATTTTGTCTAATATTGGGTGGTTCTTGTCGGATTTGACTGCTAGCTGGTCTTTTTACAGGGTGTATTCTTGTTCGGACCGACATAGGTTCAGGTTTGGGTTGAACCAAACGATGATTTGGATTGGGCTTAAATACGTCTTGCGGTTTTCCGAATACTTGACTGCTTGTCGCAAATTTAGTTTCTGGTATTTTATTATTAAATTTCAAATGTACCGGTTGTGAAGGAAATTCTCCACTATTCGAATTGAATTGTCTGTTTGCAGGAAATTGTCTACTAGTTGATGGAAATTGTGGGTCTGTATAAATTCTTCTAACAGTAGGTTGGGAATTTAAATTTTGGGAGTACGTTGTCCTAGGTGTCGGTATTGTTGGTGGTTGTAAATAAAGCTGTTGTCTCTTTATTTCTCGGTTTTCTAGCATTTTACAAGTGTCATCGAAAGATTTTGGTTGGAGATCAAGTAAATTCCTAGAATTTTCGTCAACATTATTATATAAGACGGTTATGCCAATTTTCTCTGAAAGGTTTCGATAAACATTCAGTTCTGGGGGCGATAATCCTAATAATTGTATTTGGTAATCATATTGTAATTTAGTTTCTTTGATTCTTTCAATAAATTCAGAAAGTGATTCCTTCGTTTTTCTCCTCATATATTGATATTCACTTTGTAGAACGTCAAAGTTAATTTTAAAACCGAATTTACTGTTCAATAATCTTTTTAATTCAGGCCATGAATTGCAACATGGTCCAGAATACACGATAGTTCTCGCTTGATCAATTAATTTCGATTTTACTGTTGCAAAGCAATATTGATTTATTAAATCATTATCAGTTGTGCCAAATCGATCTATGAAATTTTCAGTTTCCATTAAAAAGGTTTGTAGTTCTTGTGAGTTACCATTAAATCTTGGTAATAACTCACCGAAATATTTAACTGTGCTTAAATCTATTACCATGCGATTGGAATGTTCTCCATTAGAAGTCATATTGAAGTTTTTATGATTTACGTTGATATTCAATGAATTGAATTTTTCCAATAAGGACTCTATTTTGAAAGATTTCGATGTGCTTGTTTACACTATCGGTGATATGAAAAAATGAGTTGCAAATTAAATTGAAAATATCCTTTGGGCCAGGGGTAGGAAAAACTGGGATTATTGTAAGGGATAGCCTCAACTTACTTCTCGTTTTAAACCTGGTGTCCGGGCTGCTACCTCCAAACCTCCTCAGGGTGATTCTCAAGGGTTGCAGTTGAGATCAAGTCGGGAATGGTTCTCCTTACTCTGTTTTCGGGGATTCAACACACCTTCGTGGCTTATCTCTACTGCAGTCGTTTGAGCTTCTCGTGGTCGGAACTTTACTTCGAACTTATCGTCGCACTTTTCGAAACTCGGGTTTTTGGAATGTTGCTCGAAGAATTGAAATTCACGTATACTTATTTTTTTTTTCGTTATACTAGCAACAATCCCATCCTCGTCGCCATTTATAAATTTACTCTTTTGAATCACTTTTTTAAAAAAACAAATATTTATTCAGAAGCAAGTTTATTCTGAGCTGGTTAATACAATAATGAATTGGAATTATATTCTATTAAATCAGAAAGCCGGGAAACTGGAATGAAAATGCTGACTGCACAAAAGTACTCAGAGTCGAGCGGCGCTTCTAGGAAGGCCTTGAATTAAGACTGAGGGCATTTACTCCTATATTGAGGAATGCCAAGATACATATTGCATAATAATATACAGGTTCATGAAGCATTATGCTACTGCTGAAGACAATTTTTGTAGGTGCAAAATTATCACCGCAATCATTTTTGTATTTAAGATATCGACTTATTAATAATATACCTTCATCAGTTTACCTCTTATTACTTCGTTTGAATTTCCTTGCAAAAATGCTACATTTCATGAAGATATTTTATTTGCATTGATAATTTCGTTTTGTGTATCCTCAAATATGTCTGTAAGTGTAGAAGTTCAGAATTGCCATTTCCAACTTAAAATCATTTAATTTTATAGATATCATTCTATACAGGGTGTTTCCTAAACATGCGGCAAAAATTCAGGGGGTTGTTCCTTGGACTATTCTAAGAATATTTTGTCCTTTGATGATTTTTGAAAAACCTATTTGTTTCGAAGATATAGGGGAAACAAAATTTTGGATAATAACATTTTATTATGAAAAATTACATGAAAATTCAACTCAACCTACAAAAACTGTTGAAAATGACCACCTCTACCCAGCATACAAGCATCCAATCTTCTCCTCATTGACTGCCGAACCCTTTCAAAAACACCAGGATCATTTCTTATTAAGTTACACCCAGCAATGATCCGATTTCGCAAGTCTTCCACATTTTCTACTGGAGTGGTATAAACTAATGATTTTAGATGGCCCCATAGGAAATAATCTAAGGGGTTTAAGTCCGGGGAACGAGCAGGCCATAAATGAGGTCCACCTCTTCCAATCCAGCGATCTCCGTATGTTAATGTTAAAAACTCACGAGCAACCAAACTAAAATGCGCTGGTGCACCATCGTGCATAAACCACATTGCATGTCTTATTGCCAATGGTACATCCTCCAAAAACAGAGGTAACGTTTGTTCTAAAAAGTTGCGATACACGTCCCCGGTAAGTCTTTCTGGTAAAAATATCGGCCCTATTAGGCAGTCACCCACAATACCAACCCAAACATTCAATGAGAACTGATGTTGAAAACGATCTTCAATTACCTCATGTGGATTTTCGTCGGCCCATACATGGTTGTTATGAAAATTTCTTATTGCATTTCTTGAGAAATTCGCTTCATCGGTAAAAAGAATCAGCGTCAGTAATTGAGGAATTTGAACTAATGTGGTTAAAAGCCATTGACAAAATGCAATACGTGGGGGAAAATCAGTAGGAATAAGTGCCTAAACGCGTTGCATATGGTATGGGTATAACAAATTGTCTTTAAGAATTTTCCAAACAGTCTTATTACTCACATTCAAAGTATTGGAAATTTTTCGAGTAGAAGTACTAGGGTCTTCTTCGATCATGTCCAGCACATTCTCTTCCAGTTCCACCGTTCTTACTGTGTTTGGTTTTCCTGGTCCCCCCATTTTTTTCAATGCGCCTGTTTCATGCAGACGTTGATGAATATTTTGAAACAATTTTCTGTCAGGAATATTACGCCCAGGAAATCGTTCAATGTACAACCTCCTAGCTTTTAATGAATTTCCATCAGCAAGTCCATAAATGAAATGCATGTCAGTCATCTCGGCGTTTGTATAGCGATTCATAATAGTCAAAGATAAAATGTTCATTGCTAATACATCACAAAACGAATTCAAATGAAAACCGTGTTTAATCTGTATTCCTTTACCATCTGCACTTATCAATTTTTAGTCAAAAAACTGGCCGTTTTTAGTAATTGGAATGTTGTTAAACAAATTTAAAAATAAATTGTACCTACTTAGTAAACACAGTGCGGTACGCATTTTTATTTAAACTATTATTAATTTTAAAAATATGAAAAATGTTGTTCGCCCTGTATCTTCGAAACAAAGAGGTTTTTCAAAAATCATCCAAGGACAAAACATGCTTAAAATAGTCCAAGGAACAACCCCCTGAATTTTTGCCGCATGTTTAGGAAACACCCTGTATAACATTTTGATTTCAGAAAGTGCCTATGAGAAAACCTTATAAAACTATTAAAAAAACAGTTTTTTAGATGGCGCCGGAATGTTTATGAAATAGTCTTGTAATGTTTATGAAGAGCTCTATAAAATGTTTCGAATGACAAAATTATTTTATAAAATGTGCCAATTTTGGGTTTATATCTGTTGTATAAACATATTGAAAACAATTCAGCGACTAAGAATCTTTTATAAGATTTTGGTTGAAAACGTTTCCACAACTAAGTATCATAAAATATAAAATTGCTAGTGGGTTGGTCTCTATTCAAATACATAATTTAACTGTTGGATCGAAAATAAACAGTGCTGCGTTTGTAGTGCACGCGAGTACATGCTAGTTACATGCATTACATGACACAGCCAATATCGACGTTGAGCGTGACACAGAATAAAACTATGTACCTATATGTACGTGAAGCTAATGAATGCATTGCCGAGGCAATTTCATTTCATAAATACCGAAAGATTATACCTTGGAGAATTAATTCTTTCATTGTAAAATGTGAGCTTTCACTGAATAACATGGGAGCTCAGAGCTTTAACAGCAGCTTGACGGTCAGAATGGATTGCTATATCACATCTCTGATGATAGTTTCTTTCTAGGTTGATTTCCACGCTTCTTTCAATAGCTAGTATTTCTGCTTGAAAGACGCTCGGATAGGAGCCTAGCGATAGTGAGAATTTGGTGCCTGTCACATACTACAGCATATACTAAATGGCATTTTTTTTAAAACTTGGGTGGTGGATTCCCTGTCCCAGTCTTTCTTCCTACCTGGCACATAGTGAAGTTCTCTTTGATGCTTATTCTCTTGATCATTCCATCACTAGGATTGGCTGATAAAATGTACCTGGTAAGATAGGCTCAGGCTTTCTGGTTTTCAATATGCTCATTACCTGTTTATTTATTATTATTATTATACTGATGACTGGCTTCATGGGCCATATTGTCTATCATCAGGTGAAAGGGTGTGAGATTTGTTATAATCTCAACTGCCCTGGTAGGACAGATTCCCATAGCTCCAGTGACACCCACGCAGGCAAGCCTTTGTATTTTTTCGAGGGTTTTCCTTGTACTATTCTGACTTATTTTTGTATACCAGACTACTGCCCCATACGTGATTATGAGTCTCACAATCATGACGTACAACCATCGCAGTTCATAAGTCTTACCGGCTAGATTTATGCACTCCAATAAATGCTTTATTGCTTTATTATTAATATGCACTTATTCCGCAAAATTTTACTCTCTAGTGTTACTCCTAGATATTAAACTTCAGACTTCCATTCTTTAATATCTCCGTTCAAAAAGAGTGATCTCACAGCTGGAATTTTCCTTCTCCGAGTAAACGTAATCACTGTGGTCTGTCATTGAAGGATACTTTGGGAGCTATTTTCATTATTAGATGCTTTCTTTCTGAGATTTTCTCTCCCAAACTCTGAAAAATATCTATAATAATACGGAAAATCTCACAAAAGACATCATATCACATAATGAACTGGGAATCGGAATTACGCTGATTTGGCAATTAGGAGCTGTTAAAGCTTTGTGAAACCCTTGAAAAGATGTAAATTTCAGTAAAAAAAACCTGCTTAAATAAGCTTCATCTGACCAAATAGTGGATATCTAACCATTTTTCAATTTTCCTGTGTAACTTGCAAAACTGGTCCCTAATCCTATTACCAAGTTTTGTTATATATCTCATCATTTTCAAACTAGTTTGTCGGTCAACCTGTCATGTCAGAGAATGCAAACAAGTCATGATTACTTATATTCTTTCAAAAATCAAAAACTGTTGACAATTTGTTCGGTTGAATGTAAAACCAGTGGATCAGTTCATCCCGATCTCTGGTAAAAATATCGGCCCTATTAGGCAGTCACCCACAATACCAACCCAAACATTCAATGAGAACTGATGTTGAAAACGATCTTCAATTACCTCATGTGGATTTTCGTCGGCCCATACATGGTTGTTATGAAAATTTCTTATTGCATTTCTTGAGAAATTCGCTTCATCGGTAAAAAGAATCAGCGTCAGTAATTGAGGAATTTGAACTAATGTGGTTAAAAGCCATTGACAAAATGCAATACGTGGGGGAAAATCAGTAGGAATAAGTGCCTAAACGCGTTGCATATGGTATGGGTATAACAAATTGTCTTTAAGAATTTTCCAAACAGTCTTATTACTCACATTCAAAGTATTGGAAATTTTTCGAGTAGAAGTACTAGGGTCTTCTTCGATCATGTCCAGCACATTCTCTTCCAGTTCCACCGTTCTTACTGTGTTTGGTTTTCCTGGTCCCCCCATTTTTTTCAATGCGCCTGTTTCATGCAGACGTTGATGAATATTTTGAAACAATTTTCTGTCAGGAATATTACGCCCAGGAAATCGTTCAATGTACAACCTCCTAGCTTTTAATGAATTTCCATCAGCAAGTCCATAAATGAAATGCATGTCAGTCATCTCGGCGTTTGTATAGCGATTCATAATAGTCAAAGATAAAATGTTCATTGCTAATACATCACAAAACGAATTCAAATGAAAACCGTGTTTAATCTGTATTCCTTTACCATCTGCACTTATCAATTTTTAGTCAAAAAACTGGCCGTTTTTAGTAATTGGAATGTTGTTAAACAAATTTAAAAATAAATTGTACCTACTTAGTAAACACAGTGCGGTACGCATTTTTATTTAAACTATTATTAATTTTAAAAATATGAAAAATGTTGTTCGCCCTGTATCTTCGAAACAAAGAGGTTTTTCAAAAATCATCCAAGGACAAAACATGCTTAAAATAGTCCAAGGAACAACCCCCTGAATTTTTGCCGCATGTTTAGGAAACACCCTGTATAACATTTTGATTTCAGAAAGTGCCTATGAGAAAACCTTATAAAACTATTAAAAAAACAGTTTTTTAGATGGCGCCGGAATGTTTATGAAATAGTCTTGTAATGTTTATGAAGAGCTCTATAAAATGTTTCGAATGACAAAATTATTTTATAAAATGTGCCAATTTTGGGTTTATATCTGTTGTATAAACATATTGAAAACAATTCAGCGACTAAGAATCTTTTATAAGATTTTGGTTGAAAACGTTTCCACAACTAAGTATCATAAAATATAAAATTGCTAGTGGGTTGGTCTCTATTCAAATACATAATTTAACTGTTGGATCGAAAATAAACAGTGCTGCGTTTGTAGTGCACGCGAGTACATGCTAGTTACATGCATTACATGACACAGCCAATATCGACGTTGAGCGTGACACAGAATAAAACTATGTACCTATATGTACGTGAAGCTAATGAATGCATTGCCGAGGCAATTTCATTTCATAAATACCGAAAGATTATACCTTGGAGAATTAATTCTTTCATTGTAAAATGTGAGCTTTCACTGAATAACATGGGAGCTCAGAGCTTTAACAGCAGCTTGACGGTCAGAATGGATTGCTATATCACATCTCTGATGATAGTTTCTTTCTAGGTTGATTTCCACGCTTCTTTCAATAGCTAGTATTTCTGCTTGAAAGACGCTCGGATAGGAGCCTAGCGATAGTGAGAATTTGGTGCCTGTCACATACTACAGCATATACTAAATGGCATTTTTTTTAAAACTTGGGTGGTGGATTCCCTGTCCCAGTCTTTCTTCCTACCTGGCACATAGTGAAGTTCTCTTTGATGCTTATTCTCTTGATCATTCCATCACTAGGATTGGCTGATAAAATGTACCTGGTAAGATAGGCTCAGGCTTTCTGGTTTTCAATATGCTCATTACCTGTTTATTTATTATTATTATTATACTGATGACTGGCTTCATGGGCCATATTGTCTATCATCAGGTGAAAGGGTGTGAGATTTGTTATAATCTCAACTGCCCTGGTAGGACAGATTCCCATAGCTCCAGTGACACCCACGCAGGCAAGCCTTTGTATTTTTTCGAGGGTTTTCCTTGTACTATTCTGACTTATTTTTGTATACCAGACTACTGCCCCATACGTGATTATGAGTCTCACAATCATGACGTACAACCATCGCAGTTCATAAGTCTTACCGGCTAGATTTATGCACTCCAATAAATGCTTTATTGCTTTATTATTAACATGCACTTATTCCGCAAAATTTTACTCTCTAGTGTTACTCCTAGATATTAAACTTCAGACTTCCATTCTTTAATATCTCCGTTCAAAAAGAGTGATCTCACAGCTGGAATTTTCCTTCTCCGAGTAAACGTAATCACTGTGGTCTGTCATTGAAGGATACTTTGGGAGCTATTTTCATTATTAGATGCTTTCTTTCTGAGATTTTCTCTCCCAAACTCTGAAAAATATCTATAATAATACGGAAAATCTCACAAAAGACATCATATCACATAATGAACTGGGAATCGGAATTACGCTGATTTGGCAATTAGGAGCTGTTAAAGCTTTGTGAAACCCTTGAAAAGATGTAAATTTCAGTAAAAAAAACCTGCTTAAATAAGCTTCATCTGACCAAATAGTGGATATCTAACCATTTTTCAATTTTCCTGTGTAACTTGCAAAACTGGTCCCTAATCCTATTACCAAGTTTTGTTATATATCTCATCATTTTCAAACTAGTTTGTCGGTCAACCTGTCATGTCAGAGAATGCAAACAAGTCATGATTACTTATATTCTTTCAAAAATCAAAAACTGTTGACAATTTGTTCGGTTGAATGTAAAACCAGTGGATCAGTTCATCCCGATCTCTGGTAAAAATATCGGCCCTATTAGGCAGTCACCCACAATACCAACCCAAACATTCAATGAGAACTGATGTTGAAAACGATCTTCAATTACCTCATGTGGATTTTCGTCGGCCCATACATGGTTGTTATGAAAATTTCTTATTGCATTTCTTGAGAAATTCGCTTCATCGGTAAAAAGAATCAGCGTCAGTAATTGAGGAATTTGAACTAATGTGGTTAAAAGCCATTGACAAAATGCAATACGTGGGGGAAAATCAGTAGGAATAAGTGCCTAAACGCGTTGCATATGGTATGGGTATAACAAATTGTCTTTAAGAATTTTCCAAACAGTCTTATTACTCACATTCAAAGTATTGGAAATTTTTCGAGTAGAAGTACTAGGGTCTTCTTCGATCATGTCCAGCACATTCTCTTCCAGTTCCACCGTTCTTACTGTGTTTGGTTTTCCTGGTCCCCCCATTTTTTTCAATGCGCCTGTTTCATGCAGACGTTGATGAATATTTTGAAACAATTTTCTGTCAGGAATATTACGCCCAGGAAATCGTTCAATGTACAACCTCCTAGCTTTTAATGAATTTCCATCAGCAAGTCCATAAATGAAATGCATGTCAGTCATCTCGGCGTTTGTATAGCGATTCATAATAGTCAAAGATAAAATGTTCATTGCTAATACATCACAAAACGAATTCAAATGAAAACCGTGTTTAATCTGTATTCCTTTACCATCTGCACTTATCAATTTTTAGTCAAAAAACTGGCCGTTTTTAGTAATTGGAATGTTGTTAAACAAATTTAAAAATAAATTGTACCTACTTAGTAAACACAGTGCGGTACGCATTTTTATTTAAACTATTATTAATTTTAAAAATATGAAAAATGTTGTTCGCCCTGTATCTTCGAAACAAAGAGGTTTTTCAAAAATCATCCAAGGACAAAACATGCTTAAAATAGTCCAAGGAACAACCCCCTGAATTTTTGCCGCATGTTTAGGAAACACCCTGTATAACATTTTGATTTCAGAAAGTGCCTATGAGAAAACCTTATAAAACTATTAAAAAAACAGTTTTTTAGATGGCGCCGGAATGTTTATGAAATAGTCTTGTAATGTTTATGAAGAGCTCTATAAAATGTTTCGAATGACAAAATTATTTTATAAAATGTGCCAATTTTGGGTTTATATCTGTTGTATAAACATATTGAAAACAATTCAGCGACTAAGAATCTTTTATAAGATTTTGGTTGAAAACGTTTCCACAACTAAGTATCATAAAATATAAAATTGCTAGTGGGTTGGTCTCTATTCAAATACATAATTTAACTGTTGGATCGAAAATAAACAGTGCTGCGTTTGTAGTGCACGCGAGTACATGCTAGTTACATGCATTACATGACACAGCCAATATCGACGTTGAGCGTGACACAGAATAAAACTATGTACCTATATGTACGTGAAGCTAATGAATGCATTGCCGAGGCAATTTCATTTCATAAATACCGAAAGATTATACCTTGGAGAATTAATTCTTTCATTGTAAAATGTGAGCTTTCACTGAATAACATGGGAGCTCAGAGCTTTAACAGCAGCTTGACGGTCAGAATGGATTGCTATATCACATCTCTGATGATAGTTTCTTTCTAGGTTGATTTCCACGCTTCTTTCAATAGCTAGTATTTCTGCTTGAAAGACGCTCGGATAGGAGCCTAGCGATAGTGAGAATTTGGTGCCTGTCACATACTACAGCATATACTAAATGGCATTTTTTTTAAAACTTGGGTGGTGGATTCCCTGTCCCAGTCTTTCTTCCTATCTGGCACATAGTGAAGTTCTCTTTGATGCTTATTCTCTTGATCATTCCATCACTAGGATTGGCTGATAAAATGTACCTGGTAAGATAGGCTCAGGCTTTCTGGTTTTCAATATGCTCATTACCTGTTTATTTATTATTATTATTATACTGATGACTGGCTTCATGGGCCATATTGTCTATCATCAGGTGAAAGGGTGTGAGATTTGTTATAATCTCAACTGCCCTGGTAGGACAGATTCCCATAGCTCCAGTGACACCCACGCAGGCAAGCCTTTGTATTTTTTCGAGGGTTTTCCTTGTACTATTCTGACTTATTTTTGTATACCAGACTACTGCCCCATACGTGATTATGAGTCTCACAATCATGACGTACAACCATCGCAGTTCATAAGTCTTACCGGCTAGATTTATGCACTCCAATAAATGCTTTATTGCTTTATTATTAACATGCACTTATTCCGCAAAATTTTACTCTCTAGTGTTACTCCTAGATATTAAACTTCAGACTTCCATTCTTTAATATCTCCGTTCAAAAAGAGTGATCTCACAGCTGGAATTTTCCTTCTCCGAGTAAACGTAATCACTGTGGTCTGTCATTGAAGGATACTTTGGGAGCTATTTTCATTATTAGATGCTTTCTTTCTGAGATTTTCTCTCCCAAACTCTGAAAAATATCTATAATAATACGGAAAATCTCACAAAAGACATCATATCACATAATGAACTGGGAATCGGAATTACGCTGATTTGGCAATTAGGAGCTGTTAAAGCTTTGTGAAACCCTTGAAAAGATGTAAATTTCAGTAAAAAAAACCTGCTTAAATAAGCTTCATCTGACCAAATAGTGGATATCTAACCATTTTTCAATTTTCCTGTGTAACTTGCAAAACTGGTCCCTAATCCTATTACCAAGTTTTGTTATATATCTCATCATTTTCAAACTAGTTTGTCGGTCAACCTGTCATGTCAGAGAATGCAAACAAGTCATGATTACTTATATTCTTTCAAAAATCAAAAACTGTTGACAATTTGTTCGGTTGAATGTAAAACCAGTGGATCAGTTCATCCCGATCTCTGGTAAAAATATCGGCCCTATTAGGCAGTCACCCACAATACCAACCCAAACATTCAATGAGAACTGATGTTGAAAACGATCTTCAATTACCTCATGTGGATTTTCGTCGGCCCATACATGGTTGTTATGAAAATTTCTTATTGCATTTCTTGAGAAATTCGCTTCATCGGTAAAAAGAATCAGCGTCAGTAATTGAGGAATTTGAACTAATGTGGTTAAAAGCCATTGACAAAATGCAATACGTGGGGGAAAATCAGTAGGAATAAGTGCCTAAACGCGTTGCATATGGTATGGGTATAACAAATTGTCTTTAAGAATTTTCCAAACAGTCTTATTACTCACATTCAAAGTATTGGAAATTTTTCGAGTAGAAGTACTAGGGTCTTCTTCGATCATGTCCAGCACATTCTCTTCCAGTTCCACCGTTCTTACTGTGTTTGGTTTTCCTGGTCCCCCCATTTTTTTCAATGCGCCTGTTTCATGCAGACGTTGATGAATATTTTGAAACAATTTTCTGTCAGGAATATTACGCCCAGGAAATCGTTCAATGTACAACCTCCTAGCTTTTAATGAATTTCCATCAGCAAGTCCATAAATGAAATGCATGTCAGTCATCTCGGCGTTTGTATAGCGATTCATAATAGTCAAAGATAAAATGTTCATTGCTAATACATCACAAAACGAATTCAAATGAAAACCGTGTTTAATCTGTATTCCTTTACCATCTGCACTTATCAATTTTTAGTCAAAAAACTGGCCGTTTTTAGTAATTGGAATGTTGTTAAACAAATTTAAAAATAAATTGTACCTACTTAGTAAACACAGTGCGGTACGCATTTTTATTTAAACTATTATTAATTTTAAAAATATGAAAAATGTTGTTCGCCCTGTATCTTCGAAACAAAGAGGTTTTTCAAAAATCATCCAAGGACAAAACATGCTTAAAATAGTCCAAGGAACAACCCCCTGAATTTTTGCCGCATGTTTAGGAAACACCCTGTATAACATTTTGATTTCAGAAAGTGCCTATGAGAAAACCTTATAAAACTATTAAAAAAACAGTTTTTTAGATGGCGCCGGAATGTTTATGAAATAGTCTTGTAATGTTTATGAAGAGCTCTATAAAATGTTTCGAATGACAAAATTATTTTATAAAATGTGCCAATTTTGGGTTTATATCTGTTGTATAAACATATTGAAAACAATTCAGCGACTAAGAATCTTTTATAAGATTTTGGTTGAAAACGTTTCCACAACTAAGTATCATAAAATATAAAATTGCTAGTGGGTTGGTCTCTATTCAAATACATAATTTAACTGTTGGATCGAAAATAAACAGTGCTGCGTTTGTAGTGCACGCGAGTACATGCTAGTTACATGCATTACATGACACAGCCAATATCGACGTTGAGCGTGACACAGAATAAAACTATGTACCTATATGTACGTGAAGCTAATGAATGCATTGCCGAGGCAATTTCATTTCATAAATACCGAAAGATTATACCTTGGAGAATTAATTCTTTCATTGTAAAATGTGAGCTTTCACTGAATAACATGGGAGCTCAGAGCTTTAACAGCAGCTTGACGGTCAGAATGGATTGCTATATCACATCTCTGATGATAGTTTCTTTCTAGGTTGATTTCCACGCTTCTTTCAATAGCTAGTATTTCTGCTTGAAAGACGCTCGGATAGGAGCCTAGCGATAGTGAGAATTTGGTGCCTGTCACATACTACAGCATATACTAAATGGCATTTTTTTTAAAACTTGGGTGGTGGATTCCCTGTCCCAGTCTTTCTTCCTACCTGGCACATAGTGAAGTTCTCTTTGATGCTTATTCTCTTGATCATTCCATCACTAGGATTGGCTGATAAAATGTACCTGGTAAGATAGGCTCAGGCTTTCTGGTTTTCAATATGCTCATTACCTGTTTATTTATTATTATTATTATACTGATGACTGGCTTCATGGGCCATATTGTCTATCATCAGGTGAAAGGGTGTGAGATTTGTTATAATCTCAACTGCCCTGGTAGGACAGATTCCCATAGCTCCAGTGACACCCACGCAGGCAAGCCTTTGTATTTTTTCGAGGGTTTTCCTTGTACTATTCTGACTTATTTTTGTATACCAGACTACTGCCCCATACGTGATTATGAGTCTCACAATCATGACGTACAACCATCGCAGTTCATAAGTCTTACCGGCTAGATTTATGCACTCCAATAAATGCTTTATTGCTTTATTATTAACATGCACTTATTCCGCAAAATTTTACTCTCTAGTGTTACTCCTAGATATTAAACTTCAGACTTCCATTCTTTAATATCTCCGTTCAAAAAGAGTGATCTCACAGCTGGAATTTTCCTTCTCCGAGTAAACGTAATCACTGTGGTCTGTCATTGAAGGATACTTTGGGAGCTATTTTCATTATTAGATGCTTTCTTTCTGAGATTTTCTCTCCCAAACTCTGAAAAATATCTATAATAATACGGAAAATCTCACAAAAGACATCATATCACATAATGAACTGGGAATCGGAATTACGCTGATTTGGCAATTAGGAGCTGTTAAAGCTTTGTGAAACCCTTGAAAAGATGTAAATTTCAGTAAAAAAAACCTGCTTAAATAAGCTTCATCTGACCAAATAGTGGATATCTAACCATTTTTCAATTTTCCTGTGTAACTTGCAAAACTGGTCCCTAATCCTATTACCAAGTTTTGTTATATATCTCATCATTTTCAAACTAGTTTGTCGGTCAACCTGTCATGTCAGAGAATGCAAACAAGTCATGATTACTTATATTCTTTCAAAAATCAAAAACTGTTGACAATTTGTTCGGTTGAATGTAAAACCAGTGGATCAGTTCATCCCGATCTCTGGTAAAAATATCGGCCCTATTAGGCAGTCACCCACAATACCAACCCAAACATTCAATGAGAACTGATGTTGAAAACGATCTTCAATTACCTCATGTGGATTTTCGTCGGCCCATACATGGTTGTTATGAAAATTTCTTATTGCATTTCTTGAGAAATTCGCTTCATCGGTAAAAAGAATCAGCGTCAGTAATTGAGGAATTTGAACTAATGTGGTTAAAAGCCATTGACAAAATGCAATACGTGGGGGAAAATCAGTAGGAATAAGTGCCTAAACGCGTTGCATATGGTATGGGTATAACAAATTGTCTTTAAGAATTTTCCAAACAGTCTTATTACTCACATTCAAAGTATTGGAAATTTTTCGAGTAGAAGTACTAGGGTCTTCTTCGATCATGTCCAGCACATTCTCTTCCAGTTCCACCGTTCTTACTGTGTTTGGTTTTCCTGGTCCCCCCATTTTTTTCAATGCGCCTGTTTCATGCAGACGTTGATGAATATTTTGAAACAATTTTCTGTCAGGAATATTACGCCCAGGAAATCGTTCAATGTACAACCTCCTAGCTTTTAATGAATTTCCATCAGCAAGTCCATAAATGAAATGCATGTCAGTCATCTCGGCGTTTGTATAGCGATTCATAATAGTCAAAGATAAAATGTTCATTGCTAATACATCACAAAACGAATTCAAATGAAAACCGTGTTTAATCTGTATTCCTTTACCATCTGCACTTATCAATTTTTAGTCAAAAAACTGGCCGTTTTTAGTAATTGGAATGTTGTTAAACAAATTTAAAAATAAATTGTACCTACTTAGTAAACACAGTGCGGTACGCATTTTTATTTAAACTATTATTAATTTTAAAAATATGAAAAATGTTGTTCGCCCTGTATCTTCGAAACAAAGAGGTTTTTCAAAAATCATCCAAGGACAAAACATGCTTAAAATAGTCCAAGGAACAACCCCCTGAATTTTTGCCGCATGTTTAGGAAACACCCTGTATAACATTTTGATTTCAGAAAGTGCCTATGAGAAAACCTTATAAAACTATTAAAAAAACAGTTTTTTAGATGGCGCCGGAATGTTTATGAAATAGTCTTGTAATGTTTATGAAGAGCTCTATAAAATGTTTCGAATGACAAAATTATTTTATAAAATGTGCCAATTTTGGGTTTATATCTGTTGTATAAACATATTGAAAACAATTCAGCGACTAAGAATCTTTTATAAGATTTTGGTTGAAAACGTTTCCACAACTAAGTATCATAAAATATAAAATTGCTAGTGGGTTGGTCTCTATTCAAATACATAATTTAACTGTTGGATCGAAAATAAACAGTGCTGCGTTTGTAGTGCACGCGAGTACATGCTAGTTACATGCATTACATGACACAGCCAATATCGACGTTGAGCGTGACACAGAATAAAACTATGTACCTATATGTACGTGAAGCTAATGAATGCATTGCCGAGGCAATTTCATTTCATAAATACCGAAAGATTATACCTTGGAGAATTAATTCTTTCATTGTAAAATGTGAGCTTTCACTGAATAACATGGGAGCTCAGAGCTTTAACAGCAGCTTGACGGTCAGAATGGATTGCTATATCACATCTCTGATGATAGTTTCTTTCTAGGTTGATTTCCACGCTTCTTTCAATAGCTAGTATTTCTGCTTGAAAGACGCTCGGATAGGAGCCTAGCGATAGTGAGAATTTGGTGCCTGTCACATACTACAGCATATACTAAATGGCATTTTTTTTAAAACTTGGGTGGTGGATTCCCTGTCCCAGTCTTTCTTCCTACCTGGCACATAGTGAAGTTCTCTTTGATGCTTATTCTCTTGATCATTCCATCACTAGGATTGGCTGATAAAATGTACCTGGTAAGATAGGCTCAGGCTTTCTGGTTTTCAATATGCTCATTACCTGTTTATTTATTATTATTATTATACTGATGACTGGCTTCATGGGCCATATTGTCTATCATCAGGTGAAAGGGTGTGAGATTTGTTATAATCTCAACTGCCCTGGTAGGACAGATTCCCATAGCTCCAGTGACACCCACGCAGGCAAGCCTTTGTATTTTTTCGAGGGTTTTCCTTGTACTATTCTGACTTATTTTTGTATACCAGACTACTGCCCCATACGTGATTATGAGTCTCACAATCATGACGTACAACCATCGCAGTTCATAAGTCTTACCGGCTAGATTTATGCACTCCAATAAATGCTTTATTGCTTTATTATTAACATGCACTTATTCCGCAAAATTTTACTCTCTAGTGTTACTCCTAGATATTAAACTTCAGACTTCCATTCTTTAATATCTCCGTTCAAAAAGAGTGATCTCACAGCTGGAATTTTCCTTCTCCGAGTAAACGTAATCACTGTGGTCTGTCATTGAAGGATACTTTGGGAGCTATTTTCATTATTAGATGCTTTCTTTCTGAGATTTTCTCTCCCAAACTCTGAAAAATATCTATAATAATACGGAAAATCTCACAAAAGACATCATATCACATAATGAACTGGGAATCGGAATTACGCTGATTTGGCAATTAGGAGCTGTTAAAGCTTTGTGAAACCCTTGAAAAGATGTAAATTTCAGTAAAAAAAACCTGCTTAAATAAGCTTCATCTGACCAAATAGTGGATATCTAACCATTTTTCAATTTTCCTGTGTAACTTGCAAAACTGGTCCCTAATCCTATTACCAAGTTTTGTTATATATCTCATCATTTTCAAACTAGTTTGTCGGTCAACCTGTCATGTCAGAGAATGCAAACAAGTCATGATTACTTATATTCTTTCAAAAATCAAAAACTGTTGACAATTTGTTCGGTTGAATGTAAAACCAGTGGATCAGTTCATCCCGATCTTTGGATTATATCGAAATTTTGGCAATATCTTCATCAATATAGATCCGATCGAGCTCAAATCTGGAACTTTACTGTATAATAAGGTTTTGAAGGCTCTCGTAGAATTTCAACGACATCTGACGGATAGTTTCTGAGATAAAGATTTTTTTTAATTTTGTAGCTATGCGATCCTCACAAGATTTTGCATAAGTCTTTGTGTCGGTATTTTTCAACTTATTACCGTGCTTTGATTCGATCAGATTAGTATTTTTCGAGTTAATAGGAAAACAAAAATTCAAATGGCTATAATTCTGAAACCAGTTGGTAGATTTTGTCCATTAATGAACTTTAGACGGCACATTTGGATTCCAAACCTACCCTGAAATTTTCAACTCTCTAACTCGTTGCCTTCGAGCGTAATCGTGCTGACGACGCCGGCCGGACAGAATCAATTCTGATCTCGGATTCTTGATCAGTGAGTTGAAACTAATCGTTCAAGACCAAAAAGATACATATCTAGAGCTATTGCGGATTTCAGGAAGATTTGTCTCACATCAGGATTAAAACTTTTATGTTTCAGCCTTAATCGAAATCAGTTTGTTTTAGTAATTAAGGCAGTTATACTTCTTTGGATCTTTACCGAGTTCAGCCGACTTTCAATCGATGACGCCCCACTTCCAATCCATTTTAGAATTAATGGCAATTAGTTCAGTCGACTTGGGATCGAAATTTCTATACACATAAGGAATCTTATCAATTTCTCAAATCAGGAGAGCAGATCAAACCCGACTAGCTGGATCAAAGTTAAACAAAACTTGAAAAGCTGATGAAATCCAAACCGCAATTCAAACCCAGTGGTAAACGGAATATGAATTCGATTATTTATCGAAGGCGAACTGAATTAATTTACGAAAGCTTTGATTAAGTATGAAAGAAAATTTTATTGATGAGGACGCTCCAGTAGAGTTCTCTACAAGGAGATTATTTTAGAGATAGATTTGCAGATAGCGTTCAAATAGATTTTTCCCTATGCTATTTGAACTTTATGAAACACAATGCAATTTCCATCTCCAAATGAAAACCTCCTTGAAATTTTTTATTTGTGGTAGCTGTTCTATGAACATAGTGCTTATCAATTCATCGAAATGTCTGTAATTCACGAATATTTGGCGGAGAATGGTCTTAAACGATTAGTTTCGACTCACTGATCAAGAATCCGAGGTAAGAATTGATTCTGTCTGGCCTGTCGTCAGCACCATTACGGTCGAACGCAATGACTTATAGACTCGAAATTTTCAGGGTAGGTTTGGAGTCTGAATGGGATAGCTAACTTCGTTAACGACTGAGTGGTTTCAAAATTATAGCTATTTGAAGTTTTGTTTTCCCAATAGCTCAATCTGATCTGATCAAAGCACTGTTATTAGTTAAAAAATACTGACACGATGTCTTATGCAACATTTTGTGAGGATCGCATGGCTGCAAAATTAAAAAAAAATATGTTTAATAAAATTCTATATCCCAGGAACTATCCGTCAGGTATCGTTGAAATTCTACGAGAGCCTTCAAAACCTTATTATACAGTAAAGTTCTAGATTTGAGCTAGATCCGATCTACATTGTGAAGATATTGCCAACATTTCGAAATATTCCGAAGAACGGGGTGAATTGGTCCACTGGTTTTACATTCAACCAAACAAATTGTCAACAGTTTCTGATTTTTGAACGAATATCAAATTGTAGCAACAACATGCAGAATGTTTAATGAGATGTATCCTGACTTAGAACCATTGAAAAAAAAAAATTTGTTCGATTGCAGAATAATTCCATCCTTCATGGATCAAAACTTATATGTAGCAATATTCCCATTGGCAAGAAAACGAAAACTTTACAATTTAGGTATAGGAACATGTAAATCGTTTGAAAGGAAATTTAATTCTCTTTCAACACATCTTGTGATATACATGTCATTCCATTTGAAAAAACGCACTTTTTATCGTTTAAGTATGTCTCGGAAAAGCTCCCAATTTTGAACAACCCTGTATGATTAGGGAAGTATAATTATCATTGTACGTGAATGATACACGGGATATTGTTAATCCATACCCAAAATTTTGGCTTTCTAGGATTTCAGGAAGTGAAGTAATGTTGAAATGTAGCTAGGTTTTGCACAAAAAAGGAAGTAAATCAATTATTTACTTGAAAACTGCTAGAGATAGGGATGATGAATTTGATACTGAATTATTCAGGAGGCTACGGTGGATCCAAGAAAGCAATAATATATAGGGTATTCAATTTCAAATATAAAAGTGGTTAGTACTTTTTGATATAAGTGGCAACACTGCGGCGCTGAAAATATTCTAGATCGATGGAGCAGTGGTTCCTAGCCATTCTCCGTAAAAATCCAGGGTACCATCGACCGTGGCCCACCCTGTACTATTTGTAGATTGATCAGGTTGATACCTTCATTTTAGATCAAGTAGGTGCCTTAAAATAAATGATAACATTGATAACCTCATAAACATTCCTCGGTTTGACTAATATGAATTTCATTTTAGGAATAACCAGTTGAAATTATTTTGCACTCAATGAATTAATTGTACTCTTCTCTCCACTCTTCGGCGATTCCTGACTAGCAAATTTATCCTTTTATCACGAGACATTACCAATAACATTCATCACTGGGGAATTGTAGATATTAAAGACGGGAAGATTGCTGTTTGCCCCATTCCCGACATTTATTTGCAACGAATCTCGTACACCGCAATCTCTCAAAGCGAGAAAATTTGCAGATATTACCGTTTCATCGCTATTGTTTCTGGAACATTGCAATAAACGATTCCTTTCAGCTCATTTTAATTTATGGGAGCGTAAATATTGGTAGCTGGAGTTCTAGTAGAATTTAGGTATATGGTATATCGAAAAGTATTCAAGCCGATCCATGGGAGGTTTATTCAGTATAATTATAATATGAATAATATGAATATATTTAACATTTAAGACTATGTCCTAATTGGGAAGTCATCGTACGACCGTACGCTGTACGATGGTCGGACGCTCGTACGAGCATAAATCAAACCTAGGGAACATAGGAAGGTGTCCGATTTGATTCGGACGACCGCATTTTGGAATCAATTCGAACACCTTGCTATGTTTCCTAGGTTTGATTTATGCTCGTACGAGCGACCGACTATATCGCTGGACGCACGGTCGTACGATCATGTCTCGATTAGGACAGAGTGTTGAAGTTCTGAACGTTTCTAAAAAGGAATAAAAATTGGTTCAAGCGGTGACTTGAAATCAGGAGCTTTTACACGAATGTTCTATTGTCTACTCACCTTTATTATTGGACACTCTCCATCGACTGTAGCATCGATATATACCGTTTTCTCAGCTTTTATTAGTTATTTATACAACAAGTGAGTTAAATGAATGTTTATTCATGAGAAGAAAGTTTAACCCACGAGCCCGTAGGGCGAGTGGGTTACCTTCTTCGAGTGAATAAACATTTTTAACTCACGTGTCGTATACAAAATTTTATCCCATTTTGATGAAATTTCAAATAATGAATACTTTTTAGAGGAAATATTAGGTATAATTCAAATTCATAACGAGATTTCCCTTCGATCTATGGTTGCTAGGGCACTATGTAACTAATTGTTTGCAAGTGTCAATGAAAATTATAGAACCGTCAAAGAATTTTTATTTCGAAAAAATGTTGAGCGGTGACGACGAGGTTGTAGTTCCTGAGTGCATTATACAAGAAGCAAATGAGGCAGCAGAAGCAGTAATTCCATTAAAATCAAAAATATTGTACGAAAAGCAATATACGGCATTTTGTGCCTGGAGAAATAATAAAAAAGCCAAAGGTGTCAACGAAAAGACATGGTGGATGGCGCTCAAGTTCTGTTTCAGAAGGATATATTGAAGATTCACTACAAAACAAAATAAATATTTCTGAACAAATAATTGGTGGGGTCACAAAAACCGGAGTTCCTGATGCAGAAATGGATATTCCAGCAGGGCCTGAGAAGTCCTCAAACACATGTGCTATAACGACTGAGCGTGTTTCCTTTGGAGGAGGTGCAGGTTTCCAGTTCCATTTTCAAAATCTTAATACTTGTAATTTTTACTTTAATGATAGAAATGACTGTTAATGTAGAATTTTTGATAAATTTTAATAAACATACTTTAAAATGAGTTTTAGGTGCATTGTGTGTGGAAAGAATAATTTCCAGAAAGTGAGTGGTGAACATTTTATTCCACTAGTGAATTAAAAAAATTTTAATTCACTCAGTGGATAAACGTCAACTTACCCTTGTTACCATGGGTTGAATATTGTCGTCTTTAAACGTCAAAATGGGATAAAATATATGAATACATTCAATACCATTTTAATGACATACGTCAGTAAGGAGAGAATTTATGATCACATAATTTATAATTATTTCATAAGTATTCTATTGAATTTGAAATACGAACAAACTTACGTCCAAGTATCTTCAAGATACGAAATTGCGCGTAGGTCGGCATTTTACAAGTAATCACCGAGTTTTAATTGGGTCCGATTTGTATATTTTGAGTTACAGAGAAAATAGCAACAAAATTTCAAATGTTACTTTCCGCCTGAAATTTACTCTCGCTACATTTTGATTACACATTCACTATTTTTTATACCGGACTTAAATGTCCGGCAGATTTTTCATAAGCAACCTTTCGAAAAAGGTTGCTTGTAAAAAATATGTTGAAACGAAACTAGTGAATGCATTCTAACGATTTTTTTTTTAATAAAAAAGGAATTTAGCATGTTTATAAAATGATTCTGGCATACATAAATTGTAGAATTCAAAAGTTGCAGGCAAATTCATATTGGAAATTGATTTTTCTTTTATACGTATACCACATTTCAAATCATACTAATTCTTCAACATCTTATACAGCGTAGTTTTGCTTTTTTCATAGATGTCGTATCTTTTTCTGATAAAAATAGCCCAAAATTATAATAAAATTTGATCAATGTAGAAAAAATTGGTTCAAGCCCTGTGGACAGGAGCTTTTTGGTGCTCTTGTTCAAACAGACAAATTATATCTCCGAAAGTATTGGTTTCTCAGAGTTGGGAATTATATCTATGGATTCCTATGATAGAAATGCATCATGAAAGAAATTGAATTTAAACAAAGTGTCGTTAAAAAAAATGCTTAAAAAATTATCTTATAAAAAAAAGAACAAACTACAATGCTTCAATGCCTTAATGCTTCAAAAATTGTCAATAAATTTATTTATCAAGATTAAATGAGCAATCTGCGATGATTCAACCTCGTGGAATGGGTTGTTGCAACTTACACTCGGTGCATAGTTTTCACAACTCGAAATAACTAAGGAAAGTATCATCGAATTGTCTAGAGCACGGCTGGAGACAATCATAGCAGATTGTCCATTTATTCCTGATATTTGAGTAGGTGGTGGATAAGGAACAAATTATTTTAATAGTTCAAAATATATTAATAAAATACTAGCCTCTTTTGATGATTTAAAATTTAATAGTTCATACCACTAACACATTCTTTTCTGTATTATGAACCTCAACTCAAGAAAAAATGATTGATACACAAATGTAGATACATATTTCAGTATTTTTTTGCTATCAACATTATGAAAATACTGTATATAGGAACATGTCTCACTACTTAAAGAAGTAAAAGGTAATATTAACCTCAGTGGTCAACGAACAGTAATTTCTTTTGATGATTCCATTATGTTCTTCTTTCCTATTGCCTCCAAAAACTACATCAAAACAGTCTTGTATATATTCACAAATTCAAGAATCGAATACTTGGTTTCCAAGAGAAAATAACAACTTCGAATAGACAATCACTAATAGCTAGAAAAGATGGCATTTATGAATAGTGATCACAAACAGATTATGTGTTCACATTCTGTGAATACATAGAACTTACCATGACCATGTATTATTGAAACTTTGAAACATCATATCTCCAAAAGTCGTAGCTTGTTAGAGTTGAAAATGATAACAATGGATTCTTATGATGAAACTGCATATTAAAAAAATTTGAATTCAAAGGTTGTAATGTAAAAAAAATTTTTTGTTTCGTTACTTTGAAACTATTTGACCGATTTCGCCCAATAAGGAACTCAACCGAGATATTTATCCCTCAAACCTACTCTGAAAATTGCAACTGTCATTCGGTTCGAGAGTTATTGTGTTACAGAATCAATTTCGACCACGGATTCTTGATCAGTGAGTCAAACCAAATCGTTCAAGACCATTTTCAGCCAAAAATTCGAAAATTACAGACATTTGGGCTAATTGATAAGCACTCTGTTCCGAGGAACAAGAGCGCCAAAAAAAGGTGAGAAAACTTTTAAAAAGGTTCACGTCTAATTTGGAATCACCCTGTATATAGAGATGCATGGCACTATGTATAGACAATTTAGTAAAATGTTCCTTTCATAGAGAAGGTGAGCGAAGAAAGATATATAGTACTCCATAGGCGGTCAAGAATTACAGTTCACGTTCCTTAGCAAAGGTTTCTGTGGACCTGTAACTTTAGACTTGATTATAAAGTGAATGTATAAATTAAATGCACTTCTGATGAAGCAGCTATTAAGCAAGCGAAAGTCTACAAATTTACTGTTGAAAAGCGGATGTCTGAACGATATAAAGTAACTGTTCTGGAACGACGCGAGATCAATTAAGTTTTCTGTAGCTTCTGTCGAGTCGCCTGGATTCTGATCGTACAAGTGGAGATAATTTCGTCCCTCTCTTCCATTTAATCCCTATTCGTTATATTGAAGTCTCTAACGTAGGCCTTGATACAAATATCAAGTCTTCTTCAACATGTTATCAGCTATACCCGGGTCACTATGCGTCTTAGGATTCAAGTCATATTATCACATAATATAAATATCCTCATTTTAATTCTATGATATTTGTAATTACATTATAACTGAACAAATCGAAACAGTTCTAGAGAATCAACAAGTCAAGAGCGTTCCTGCTAATCGGGTCCTTCCTGAATGGCTTCGTTTAATAAATATACTTATGCATATATTTCACAAATCAAATAGACCCCAGGGGGATCATTGATCTGCCGAGAAAGCAAGAGCAGACGCGTTTCTGGCTTCTTGGCCTTCATCAGTACCCTGTAGCTTTCCCGGGGAAAGCTACGGGCGTTTCTGGCTTCTTGGCCTTCATCAGTACCCTGTAGCTTTCCCGGGGAAAGCTACAGGGTACTGATGAAGGCCAAGAAGCCAGAAACGCGTCTGCTCTTGCTTTCTCGGCAGATCAATGAACCCCCTGGGGTCTATTTGATTTGTGAAATATATGCATAAGTATATTTATTAAACGAAGCCATTCAGGAAGGACCCGATTAGCAGGAACGCTCTTGACTTGTTGATTCTCTAGAACTGTTTCGATTTGTTCAGTTATAATGTAATTACAAATATCATAGAATTAAAATGAGGATATTTATATTATGTGATAATATGACTTGAATCCTAAGACGCATAGTGACCCGGGTATAGCTGATAACATGTTGAAGAAGACTTGATATTTGTATCAAGGCCTACTTGTTGATTTTTTAACAACGGTATCGCCATTTTTCATTATTACAGTTCTAGAGAACACATTTTAAACAATTATGTATACTCCATAAACGTACAACTGAGATATATACAGTGCTCGACAATAGAAGTTAATTATTCGGACTCTCATTAAACTTGAATACAAAACGTTTTTCAAAGGATCGCACTGTATACTTTGTCTTCACACTTTATTGTATTGTATATTATTATCCCTTGTTAAGACTACATTTTGTTGTTGTTTTCACTTTTTGGCGCTCTTGTTCTCCCGAACAGAGTGCCTATCAATTTGCCAAAATATCTGTAATTTTCGAATTTTTGGTCTCCTATGATTAGTTCCGACTGACTAATGAAGAGTCTGAGGTCAAACTTGATTCTGTCCGGCCATCCGTAAGCAAGTTTACTCTCGAACCAAAAGAGTTAGAGAGTTGGCTGTGTATGTTAGTTCAAATGTACAGATTGAGTTTGTTAATGGGAAAACTCCACCTAGTGGTTTCGGAGTATCGACCTTATTTCAAAGTAATAAGTTCCGAATCCAATCTTGATCGGATCTATATTGTTGGAGATATTGGTGAAATATCGAAATAATAATAATAACACACATTTATTTCAAAAATTATCACATATATACATATACATAATACAGTGATGAAACTGAAACAAGTCAAACCGATTCATTAGTCACTAGTTGACCGACAATAATTATAAAATTCCTCTACACTGTAGGGTTCCATATTAAGTATAAACTTGCGTACCTTTATTTTAAATAACCGCATATTGTTGGTCTGTTGAAGTGATCTTGGTAGAGCATTAAAAAATCTCATACAGCTATATTGGCAACTTTGCTGCGTAATAGTAAGTGAGCATTTGGGTAGGAGGTAAGGCATCGTCCTTCTCGTATTGTTGGAATTAGAGAACCGTGCAAAGAGATCAGGATTCTTGCGATTAAAACACAATGTCCTAAATACAAACAAGCCTGGCAGTGTTAGGATGTTGTTCTTTCTGAATAAACCTCTACACGATTCTCTGTAAGGAAGTCGTAAGATGGATCTTAAAGTCATTTTCTGGATGATGAAAAGACGTCGTGTATGTGGGCTGCTTCCCCAAAAGATAATACCATATGAGATTAATGTTTCGAAATTTGCAAAGTAAACTACCTTCAAAACGTCGATTGTTACCTGACGTTTCAAAACATTTATGGAATACAGCACGGAGAGTAATTTCTTACTCAAATATTCTACCTGAAGATCCCATTTTAGGGAGGCATCCAGGTAGATACCTAAGAACTTGGTTGATTCACCCACGGAAAGGGCAGTGTTACCGACTCTGATCGACTCTGGGAATGAGAGGCGTGATCGATCAGTGTGGAAGAAAACTAGGTCGGTCTTGTTCACGTTCAATCGGAGATGGTTATTATTACACCAAGAGGTAATGGATTCGAACGCAATGTTTACTTTTTGAATGACTGTAGCTATGGAAGGATCAGAGACAATGACATTAGTATCATCTGCAAAGAGAATAATCCTGAAAAGAAGACTGATCAGATCTGGCATGTCGTTAATATAAACTAAAAAGAGCAGGGGCCCCAAGATGCTACCCTGCGGAATGCCCATCAAAACTAAGAGGTCCTCAGAGTAGAAGACATCGCCATCCTTCACCAATTCAACTCTCTGCTTGCGACCACTCAAATAGCTCTGGATGAGTTTGAGCTGATTATCACGAATGCCGCATGCCTCCAATTTTGACAGCAGTCTTTCATGATTGATACTGTCAAAGGCCTTCGATAGGTCAAGAAACATTCCTATGGGAATATTTCCGTTTTCAAAGGCTATAAGAATTTCATTTATCGCTTCAAATATGGCTGTCTCAGTGGATTTGTGTGGTACGAACCCATGCTGACATTTACTGAATATTTCAAACCTAGAAAAGAAAGAGATCAGTCGAACAGATAAAACCTTTTCAAAAATTTTAGAGAACGATGTTAACAAGGTAATAGGATGGTAATTTTCCAATTGTTCATGAGATCCTTTTTTATAAATTGGTTTCACTATTGATATTTTCAGCGAATCGGGAAATAAGCCTGATGTGAATGAATTGTTTATTATGAAACTTAAGGGCTCAGCAATTTCATGTATACACTTTTTCAGGATCTTCATAGGAATTTCATCATAACCGTGAGATAACGAGTTATTTAGTTTTGACACAATATTCAATAATTCAGAAGGAGTTACTTCAAACATGAAGAATGACCTTGGGCACCTGGTCAAAACATGAAAAGTATCATCATTGATCGGCGTGACAGATATGCATCCAGCATAAACAAAGTAGTTGTTAAATTTGTCAGTTAATATTTTGGGATTGCCAGTAGGAAACTTTGATACCTTAGCGCCTCCACCACCGTTAAGTTCTCTTATCAGTGACCAAGTAGTCTTAGATTTATTTGTAGAGGTTGAGATTAAATTACCATAATGTCCTTGTTTAAGTTTAGTTATTAGTTTGTCATATTCATGTTTTTTTGATCTATAGAGCAGTAAGTGTTGCGCGTTCGTTCTAGACATGGTATACAAGATATCCAACTCATTTTTGATCTTCAAAAGTTGGGGATCATTCCGAAGGGTCCCAACTGATTTCCTATATCTATTCAGAACTTTAGGAAAAGAATTCTTAAACAGTATTTCAAAATTATGAAAAAAATAGTTCCACATATCATTAATCTCATCCCTGTCAAATGAGTACAATGTAGACCAATCCATATCAGAAAGCAAAGCAACAAATTTCCCAATATTACATTGACTAAAATTACGGTGCTTTACAACTCTTCTTGGACAATTGTTAATGGATCCATGCACACTGAAATTAAACGAGATGGCTTTGTGATCTGAGAGATGGGGTTGAAATATTTCCCCCCTCCCATCTACTATATTAGTGAAAACATTATCCAAACAGGAAGAAGAATTGTGAGTTACACGAGTAGGTTGATGAAATATGACCTCGGCTCCAAATGCTCCTAAAATATTCAATAAATTTTGACAGACATTAACTTGCGGTTCGAGAAAATCAACATTGAAATCCCCAATTATTATATACTTGCTCTTTTTCTCTCTGGTGAGAATATCAAGCAGGGCTGTCAACTTCTCGAAGAATAAGTCCACATCACTTAGAGTAGGATGATTAGATCTATATACACAAA
Organism: Halyzia sedecimguttata; assembly: GCA_937662695.2. Classification (NCBI taxonomy): domain Eukaryota; kingdom Metazoa; phylum Arthropoda; class Insecta; order Coleoptera; family Coccinellidae; genus Halyzia; species Halyzia sedecimguttata. The sequence continues at coordinate 136,097,634 of OW569411.2, read as the reverse complement.
TTAGATTTAATTTAACATTATCACCAATAGGATATTGGACTGCACAGCATTCAAATGCATACTGAACACATAGGTTGTTAATATCTGTTCTAATAATACAGTTTTCAATATTTTTTCGAACATAGAGTACACACCCCCCATGTCTATCAATTGGACGACAGAAACTTGTAATCTGAGTAAACTCAAGAATAGAGTAAAAAGATAATTGTTCAGTACTTTGCCAGTGCTCTGTGAAGGCCATGAAGTCATAATCTCCATCTGCAGCAAGTTGTTGTAGACCGTTGAAAGAAGTAGAGATACTTTGTAGATTAATGTGAAGTATGCTGATTACATTACTACTGTCCTTACATTCATATCTTTTTGCTTTGGGCCACCATCCAACTGGGGAGGTTCCTTCTTGAATAAAAAATATCGTGAAACTAGAGCTCCATCCGGCCATATATCCCTGCACCACGCTCTTTCAAAACTTTCCTGATGGATGGAAACCTTGATTGACGAGTAAATGAGAGGGTGTTTAGATTGTAGTAATTCGCACTGCACTTCTGGAAATGTTGTCACTAATAATTTCTGCAGATCGGCTGGTTTAGTACTGGGATGAAGTCTTGATACATGAAGATACGTATATTTAGGGACTGTTTTGACTTCCGAATTAGTCCCACCACTACCCATAACGAATTTTCTATTTCTGGGTTTGTTTCGTTTTTTTACAGTTTGCCATTCATAGTTTGTATTGTTTACACTTTTAGAATTGAAGTCGGAATTTCCACCAGTAATGTCATGCGGAAGTTCTTTCATTGAAGACCACTTTTGAGCAGGCATTATTGATTTTCCATCAGTGGAAATTTTGTTGTTCACCAAATTCGGTTAGAAACATTATCTTGTTTAGATTGATTGCTGGCATTTTCATTCCATGCATATGGGACCTTGAATTTCTTCGGAACATCTTTAGGTTGTGCATCTGCATCGTGATTAGACCGGGTGATTAATGATGAATCAGAACTGTTTACATTCCGATTAGATGTTACATTTTTTTCTATTTTATGTTGATTGTTAAATACGGAATCATTTTTTGAGGACTCAATGATTGATTTTTGAAGACTTACAGTGTAATCAAGATCCCGTACAGATTTCAATAGTAGGGCTTTTTCTCGATTCAAACAATCAATCTCCTTTTTAAGTTGAATATCACTGGTGTCGTTTTGAGATTTAGTAACTGTCACATCGCACCATTGCGAAGGTAGCTTCTCGATGCACAAGTTGCAAAACCATTTCAAATTTGGACTTTCAAGAAGAATTTTAATCCACGCATCTTTGATTGATGCACAATTCGCATGGAATTTCAGTTCACAAATATCACACTTAACGGTTTTCGTATTGACAATAAAGTTGTCGGAGCAGTACCGGCACACGTCCATTCCGCTGGACAGCTGTTACCGAATGTGATATTATAACTATTATAACTATTACACTTTATTGGTCCACTGTTTTACACTGGAACTTCAAAGTTTTCAACCTTTTTTGCGCGTATGTTCTGGGGAACATCGCGTTATAGTTTTGCCCAAATGTCTGTAACTTTCGAATTTTTTGACGAAAATGGTCTCAAACGATTTAGTTCAACTCCCCAATGAAGAATTTGAGGTCAAATTTGATTCTGTTCGGCCGGCCGTCCGGCCGTCCGGCCGTTGCCACGATAACTTGAGAACGAAAAGAGCTAGCGACTTGAAATTTTCAGGGTAGGTGGCGCATCTCAATACGACGGACAAGTTCGTTAATGGGCATAATCGGCCCAGTGGTTTCCGAGTAATAATTTTGTTTTCAACCAATATAGATCTGATCGAATTGAAACTTGGTGAATAATTGTAGAATATAAACCTAAGCACGTTTGTGAAATTTTGTGAGAATCATATCGCTAGAAAATTTAAAAAAAATTATTGAAAAATATTTTTGTTGTCACGATAACTTGAGAACGGAAAAAGATAGCGGCTTGAAGTTTTCAGGTTAGGATGTGCACCAGAGCTCGACATTTCAGTTCGTTTATGAGCATAATCGGCCAAACGGTTTTAGAGTTATAGCCATCTGAAATTTGATTGTTTTTTGTTCCTCATTAACTCGAAAAATACTAAACCGATTGAATTCAAACACGGTAATTAGTTGTAGAATGCCAACGCGAAAATTCTTGCAGCATTTCGTGAGGATAGTATTTGTAAAAAATTTTAAAAAAATCATTGAAAATTGAAAAGAAAATTCTATATATCAGTAACTATTCGTTTGAAATTGCTGAAATTTTGCAAGAGCCTTCATAACCTAACTCTAATGCCAAGTTTCAAGTTTTAACACGATCGGTTATATATTGTTGGAGATTCGAGCATTCTTGTGTGAGTTCAGTAGATGGGTGACCGTTGCCTCGATAACTTTCGAACGAAAGGAGATAGGGACTTGCAATTTTCAGGGTAGGTTGCGTATCCGAAAGGGAGAGTTGAGTTCGTTTTTGGGCATAATCTGTTAAACGGTTTCCGAGTTATACCCACCTGGAATATTATTTCCTTGATAACTCAAAAAATAAATATTCGATTGAATTGAAGCTTGGTAAATAGTAGTATAAAATCATCATAAAGACGTGTTTAAAATTTTGTAAGAACGTTACTCCTAGAAAATTTGAAAAAAATGACGAAAAAAAAATTTTAAGAACCGTACCCCTAGAAAATTTCAGAAAAATCACGAAAAAAAAAATTGGTTCAAGCACTGACGCGCTGACAATAGAACATACGCGCTCCAATACAGGAGAATGGACAATAGAATATCCGCGCAAAAGCTTCTGACTTCACGTCAGTGCTTGAACCAATTTTTTAATTTTTGACGCATATCGAATTTAATGATGCAGTTCAAATGTTTAGAATTTAAAATAGCCTGTCTGTGGTCATGTCATTTTTATAAGGGAAGAGCAATTTAGATTATCGATAAGATTATAAATCAAATATTATGCGTAAGGCACAGTTACAAAGCCTACAAGAGCACAACTGATTCTCCTGACTCGCACAACCTCCTAGGAGCATCTGAGTTGTGTCTTTGGGGAAGACCTGCGATGGTCAGTATAATTGAATAATCATAATAATGTCATCTGCAAGCTTGCAAACTAGATTGACTTCCCTATGAAAAAGTTTGGAAAGTACTGACATCACTGCAGTCTGCTGCGGTGCGCTTGCTAATGACAGAATATAATTATACTGACCCGCTTTTGTCTTCCCCAAGGAGACCACTCAGAAGATTCTAGACTCTTGTGCGAGTTAGGAGAATTAGTTGTGTTCCTGTAGGCCTTGCAACTGGTCTCTCCTTTCCTAACCACGGAATTGAAGCCAGGGCCTCCGGTTCCCAGTCAAGCCAGGCCCGCCGTAAGCGGGCGTGCAAAGCGTGCACCGCACACGGGCGCACGTCCAGGGGGGCGGCAAATCGAGCGACTTATCACGTAATTCAAGTTATTGTCATAATACCCACCCCACCTTAAGTATATAAGTATATTAAGGACTGGCGAAGTTAGGGGAATCCCCTCTGAGCTTTTTTCTCAGTTGGCAGGCGTAGGTTAGGTACCCACGGGGGATGATGATCCCCCTAATGTTGAACGGAGTTTTCAAACAAATTTTCAACACAGTTGGAAAATGTTCGAAGGGGTTGGAAAACATTTCGAAGTAGTTGGGAAAATTTCAATGGAGTTGGAATATTTTCTGGTACCAATTTGAGCTGTTTGTCACTGTCGGGCGGCATTTTAAAAAACTTTTTTATATTTTTATTGAATTTAGCAACGTAAATATGTGAGTACGCAGTTTGCTCAATTTTTGGCGCTCTTGTTCCTCAGAACAGAGTGCTTATCAATTTGCCCAAATGTCTGGAATTTTCGAATTTTTGGATGAAAATGATCTTAAACGATTTGGTTCGAGTCACTGATCAAGAATCCGTGGTCAAAATCGATTCTGTCCGGTCCGGCACTCTGTTAACACGATAACTCTCGGACGGAAATAGCTAAATAGTTGAAATTTTCATAGTAATCTTGGTTAAGTTCGTTATTGGACAAAATCGGCCTAACAGTTTCGGAGTAACGAAAGAAAGAAATTTCTGTTTACGTTACAAATTTCAAATTCAATTTTTTTTCAAGATGAAATTTCGCCATAAGAATCCAAAGATATCATTTTCAACTCTTAGAAGCTAATACTTTCGGAGATTTTTCAAAATTTCAATAATAAATCGTACTTCTGTCTCCAACTTAGACCTTATTAATTCTATGGTTTCCACAGAATGATGTACTTAATTATTCAACCTATGAATTATTATATGATCTGTGCTCCCGAATTGGAATTTTTTTGGAATCCTTCGTTCAGTAAAATTTTCAATGTTTTCCCCCCCCCAAAAATTTAGCTTCGGCCCGTCCCTGACAAACTCAAATGTCGCATTCAGATGCTCAACCTACTCTAAAAATTGCTATTAGTCGCTATCTCTTTCCGTTCTCAGGTTATCGTGACATAAATAATATTTTTTAATAATATTGAAAACATTTTATAGTGTTACGATTCTCAGAAAATTTAACAATTGTATTTGTGTCAGTATTCTACAACTAGCTACCAAGTTTAAACTCGATCGGATCTGTATTCACAGACATGTGGGCAAAATGATAACGCGATGTTCCTCAGAACATGCGCATAAAAAAGTGTAATTCAAAAAAAAACAAGGGTGTAGATTATTAATCCAAAACTAGCTGAGGTTATTTCATTGGTCATTTTGCATTCAATCATACTTTATTTTTTAGAACAGGAGATATTTTATATCATGATGAGTAACGAATTTTGAATAGAACCAGAAATAAATATGACATGTCTCTTATCGGTAGATATGATGACAGAATCGATTTTGACCACGTATTCTTGATCTTCGTTAAGTTGTTATTCTTTTTTTCCACCATAATGAAAAAACATTAATTATCCTTTTTTGACAAACTCAGAGTAAGTAGTCGTAGGGCGGCATAATCGGTATTGCACGCGGGCGATGAAACAGCTAGCGGCGGGCCTGAGTCAAGCACTCTATCCCCTAAGCTAGAAGCACTCATTATTCAACCTGAAATGGTCAACGTAAACAAGCGTGCTAAATAGTACTGACTCAAGGACCATGCTTTTTATATTTATTCATATAGATGTTTTTATACGATTTTTCGATTATGGTATGCAGGATTTTTATATCAATGACCTAGGGATTGATTGAGTTACGATCATAACATTTCGTCTTTAACATCTTTGGTTTTCAAAAAACACGCCTTCTGCTATTAACATACTTTATTTACAATTCAACACGAAGAAATATTTACAACTTTGACAATTCCTACTTTTGCAATTACTGAAGTTCGCCAACTACCGCAATATACTCCAAATTCAGAATTCAATAAAACCGTTGTTAAGTCTCAGAGATGGAAATTCGTATTCGAGAACCGTCTTAATTCTACCGTCTTAGTCTAATCCCTGCTCAGAACCGACTCTCTGTTTCCGCGTTCCCCCCCGCACTTGGCTTGCCCTCGATCTTACTGGGTAGTGCAACTATTGGTGATTTTCTGGCTGAACTACCCCGCCTTAGACCAACAAGATTCCCTGGCAACGATCCCACGGTCTACAGGCAATACCAGAAATACAGTCGTTGTTGATGTTGCACTTCAAGAGTTCTTCAGGTATTATAAAATCCAGATATAGATATCCTGTTAACCGTGACCACCTTGGAGACGCCACAGAGTCGGGGTTTAGTAATAAATTCTTCATCTTCTGTCGGTGGTACATCTGTCTAATATCGCTGAAATTGTACTAATGGGCTTCAAGCGACAGATAATGTCTGATGTATCGTATGCTTCGTTTTTACCCTTAAAATGTAATCCTAATTCTAACTATATGTACAGAAGTAGAATTCCCATCCTTATTGAAATCCTACATAAATGAACATGGCTGCCTACTTAATTGAACATTCAATTCCAATTTATTATTATGCTAAAGTGCTCACTTGGTACTCAATAAGGATGTAAAATTAACTATAAATATCGCACCATCGATATAAAACACATTGCTGAAACTTAGGAAAACTTGCAATATCCACGTCAATTTATTGTTGATCACTGTACTTCCTTACGCAGCAGCAAATCGGGATGAATGAATCGCATTGGTAGTCGTTGTATTAACACTATAGAGATCCAAACAGAAAGACATAAGAGGCTGTTTGGAAACATTATCTCCCCATTAAGTTGTTTGTTCGCGGCGTCGGGAATTCTGTCCTCCTTGGCTTTCCCGGGGCGTAAACCGCCTTTGTCTATCCGATCACGCAAGGGCGTAGCCAGGAATTAATTTAGGGGGGGGGTTTGGGGGTGTAAGGGTCAATTTCTGCAGCAAAAAAAAATTTTTTTAAAGGAAAAATAACATTTCGGGGGTGTTTGAACCCCCAAAACACCCCCCTGGCTACGCCCTTGCGATCACGCCGCAGTCTGCTTACATGAAATCAGTCTGCAGTGATCCCTATTGCTTGGTCGAGTTTTCAATTAACAATTTACTTCATTATAACGAGAGAATCATCTTTGATCACAGAATTTTCAATTCTACCATTATATGTAGGTAATCTATTGGAATTGAAATATGAAAAAATTGGTTCAAGCACTGACGTGAAGTCAGGAGCTTTTGCGCGTATGTTCTATTGTCCATACTCCTGTAATGAACACTCTTCTTAATCGAATTTACCATGATGATTTTTATTGTCTATTCTCCTGTATTGGACACTCTTCTCAATCGAATTCACCATGATGAATTCTATTGTCCATTCTCCTGTATTGGAGACTCTTCTTAATCGAATTTACCATGATGATTTTTATTGTCTATTCTCCTGTATTGGACACTCTTCTCAATCGAATTCACCATGATGAATTCTATTGTCCATTCTCCTGTATTGGAGACTCTTCTTAATCGAATTTACCAAGATGAATTCTATTGTCCAGAATGGACAATAGAATTCATCATGGCAAATTCGATTAAGAAGAGTCTCCAATACAGGAGAATGGACAATAGAATTCATCATGGTGAATTCGATTGAGATTAGTGTCCAATACAGGAGAACGGACAATAGAATTCATCATGGTAAATTCGATTAAGAAGAGTCTCCAATACAGGAGAATGGACAATAGAATTCATCATGGTGAATTCGATTGAGAAGAGTGTCCAATACAGGAGAATAGACAATAAAAATCATCATGGTAAATTCGATTAAGGAGAGTGTTCATTACAGGAGTATGGACAATAGAACATACGCGCAAAAGCTCCTGACTTCACGTCAGTGCTTGAACCAATTTTTTTTTCGATTAAAAGGGTCCAATCAGGAGAACGGACAATAGAATTCATCATGGTATTGTCCATTCTCCTTCTATTGTCCTTTCTGGACAATAGAATTCATCTTGGTAAATTCGATTAAGAAGAGTCTCCAATACATGAGAATGGACAATAGAATTCATCATGGTGAATTCGATTGAGAAGAGTGTCCAATACAGGAGAATGGACAATAGAATTCATCATGGTAAATTCGATTGAGAAGAGTCTCCAATACAGGAGAATGGACAATAGAATTCATCATGGTGAATTCGATTGAGAAGAGTGTCCAATACAGGAGAATAGACAATAAAAATCATCATGGTAAATTCGATTAAGAAGAGTGTTCATTACAGGAGTATGGACAATAGAACATACGCGCAAAAGCTCCTGACTTCACGTCAGTGCTTGAACCAATTTTTTTTTCGATTAAAAGGGTCCAATCAGGAGAACGGACAATAGAATTCATCATGGTATTGTCCATTCTCCTGTATTGGAGACTCTTCTTAATCGAATTTGCCATGATGAATTCTATTGTCCATTCTGGACAATAGAATTCATCTTGGTAAATTCGATTAAGAAGAGTCTCCAATACAGGAGAATGGACAATAGAATTCATCATGGTGAATTCGATTGAGAAGAGTGTCCAATACAGGAGAATAGACAATAAAAATCATCATGGTAAATTCGATTAAGAAGAGTGTTCATTACAGGAGTATGGACAATAGAACATACGCGCAAAAGCTCCTGACTTCACGTCAGTGCTTGAACCAATTTTTTTTTCGATTAAAAGGGTCCAATCAGGAGAACGGACAATAGAATTCATCATGGTAAATTCGATTAAGAAGAGCAAAAGCTCCTGATTCACGTCAGTGCTTGAACCAATGTTCTATTGTCCATTCTTCTGTATTAGACACCCTACCATGGTAAACTCGATTAAGGGTGTCCAATACAGAAGAATGGACAATAGAACATACGCGCAAAAGCTCCTGACTTCACGTCAGTGCTTGAACAAATTTTTATATTAGCCATCAAACCTTTTTAATTCTTCATAATCATTACAAGAATGTCTGTCGATATGGAATATGGTAATAATTTGACATTTGAACACATCGTTTAATGCATAATCAATTTCAATACTTTTGTCACTCGTTGATGAGATGAGATATCTGAAATTATAGATAAACTATAAATATTCCATTCAATATTGAAATATTAAAATTAAATTTCCACTTATTCATTTGTATTTCAAGATAATGAACGTTTGAAGCTAATGAATCATGTAAATTGTCTGTGAAAATTTGTTTTCATGGGTTAGGGGAAAAGAGTTATTGTGAAAATAAGATTCATTTATTTAGATACCAATCTGTATATTGTTTTATACTATCTACTAAGGGCCGATTTATTCAACCTCTCCGTAAAGTATTCGTCAACTATGTGCTCGTTGAATTTACTGATCCCCTTTAAAGTGAACATTTACAATTACTTTCCTTTCGGTAAGGCTACTTGACAGTTTACAGGTCGTAAAATATATCAGCCCTCAGTGAACAAAAAAATTGTATACCTCACTGAAGCCGTAATACAAACGAAGGAAATAATTTCGAATAAAACTCTATTAACATATTCGATTATTTACTTCAAGAGAGATCAAGAATAACATTCATTTTGAAAATTCAATACTACATCAAGCAGCATGCAATACATTTTTTCGAGTTTGGACCACTGCTGCCCACATAATCATGGAGGATTCGTGAAACACTGCAGGGAGGATAAATACTAGTATATAGATTATTATTAAAATATGATAACTGACTTTCGCCGTTTCCTTATATACTACTTCTCGTTGTAAAATATACTTGGATGTTCCTCCGCAACACTAGGATACATCATTTTCAAAGTTAGCGTTGAATTATCAAGCCATTCTATTATAATATTAGTAAAATCTGTTCTTCAGAGGTATTCATTGTTAAGCATGCTAAGCAACAAGCATTTAAGAAACATATACCTGAAGTTCCACGGGAAAACAATATACATAATATATACCTACACACATGTCATATTGCATCACCTTCTACTCCTATATTTTAAAATATTCTGCAATTAGAAAAATTAAAATGTTTCGTTAAAAATGCCTATTATATAGGTACACGCTGGCATCCAAACACCCTGATGATGGATCGTAAGAGACCCATGATATCAGGAAAACAGAAAGGTGTTCAAAATTCACTGGTCTAAGCGTAATTCAACTGTTTTTTTTTGTGCAATAGTATTATGCAAATGTTATGTGTAAACAGGTAAAAGTGGCTAAGGGCCAAATCTGAATAATAGGGTAGGTGCAGAAGTCATTTGATATGTAATTCATGCAGTTTTGCTTGCTAATGACATGTTTATGATTATACTAACCATTCTAGGTCTTCCCTAAGGAAATCCCACAGAAGCTCCTAGGAGAGTCAGTTTTGTTCTGTGTATATTTTATTAATGTATCCTTACGACAGCTTAGGCAAGGCACTGGGTGGTTTTCACCTAAGTACATGATGAATAGAATACTTATCCCATAATATATATAGCTTCGGCAAAATGACAAAACAGAATTAAGTGTAAAATGTAAAATTTTGAGTTGGCTTTATTTTTTATAGTCATAGCCTACGCATAACAACCACTTCCTTAGTAGATTGCGGAACATATTTAAATGCACCTTGAATCGAGCATTTATGGTTTATTTCGTTCACTCCCTGATTTATCGTTCACTCTCGAATTTCAAAACGAGAATATCTTGAAACTTGCTTATTGCAGATACGTCCCTTTGTCATTTCAACGATATGAGAACCACCACCAATTTGTTTGAATAGAAACACTAGATTTTCTTCTTGGCTATTCCACTCTTGAACTTTAAAAATTTTAGTGGTCATGTCATCTTGGTTGCCTCTTATCAATATTAAATTTTCTCATGAGATATACTTGATCTTCACAAATATTCAATCGACTAAGTTCCATATACCTTGTTTTTAAGAATTCTATCTGCAGTAACTCCAAGAGTAACTCATGCATTCTATTTGTCGAAAAGCGTTACTTTTTTGCTCTACGTCAACTGGACCTTAATTCATTCCAACCTGAAAGGAAATATTAAGACTTGGATTTCTCTGAGTAAGTAATTCATTCAATTCACTTCTATTACTTACTGCTGATTTTTAGCCAGAAATTCTGAAGGACATATACCAGATATCTTCGTTCTGAACAACTTTTCCACAGTTCTCCATAATTTGGAATTTCTTTCACATACGTAAACAATATTTCTAGATTCCTCCAATCTTCAAATACAAGGTAATCTCGATTATTTTCAACGGAAGGAATACTCGTTCGTACTTCGTGGATTGAGAATATTTTGTTTACGTTTTGTATTTGTGTTTTGATCAGATTCAGATTCGATGTTGAGGTTAAAACGGGGCGCATGCGTAGATCAGAATGTAGTTTGTAGTATATCCATTAATCATGAATCATTCTCAAAAATACCACACAAGCAAGTTACCGATCACTGCTAATATTTATTATTTAACAGAAATTCATCACAAATCGAAACTATTTAAATTAGAAATGTTAATTTTTACATGACTAACCCGGACTTAGCCATTTAACCCTGCTATTTTGCCGGGTTAAATTTTTATAGTTTTAACCCAGGGTTAGGCTCTAACTCTTGAAGGTGGAAGACCTATTATCAATTTAACCCTAGGTTTAGAGTAAATCCGGATTTAATTAGATAACCCGCATTCGTGCAAGTGGGCCTTAGTGATAGAAAAACTGGCCTAAAATTCCTCTCTACCCATCACAAGATTTAATATCCACAAATGAGCCTCTCACCTTACAACATCAGAAGCCTTCAGCAAAATTTCAGCGATATCATATTAAAAATAATACATAACCTTTCAAAAGTCCCCTCTCGCAAATATACTCCTCTGAAGGCACATGGATCTCTTGAAGAAGAATCGCCTTCTCTATTTCTCAAAGATATTCACTCTTGTTCATAGAAATCCCTTCAATATTTAATTGCCTCCTCCTAAGGAGGATCTCTTTCAAAACCAGGTCTGACCACTAATGTAGGGCTATCATCTCCCATAGATTTGTGATGAAATAACACGATTTTCCCATGATATACGAGCGAAAATATGTCATCATGACATTCATATTTTTATTTTTGAAGGTTCTCGCAAAAATACGACCATAGACTACATATTATCATACGACGATTCCCATCCGCTACCGCTGCCACTTGGCTACCACTACGCTACCGAACTCACAAAAGGCTGCCCGGTTCTCCAACAATATAGATCCGATCATGTTCAAACTTGGAATTCTGCAGTAGAGTTAGGTTCTGAAGGCTGTTCCAAAATTTCAGCCATGCCGGACGAATAGTTTATGATATATAGATTTGTTTTCAATAATTTTCAACTATTTTTTTTTTAATATTCTAGTTATACCATCCTCACAAAATTCTGCAAGTATTTTCGCGTTGGCATTCTTCAACTAATAACAATGTTTGAATTCAATCGGTTTTGTATTCTTCGAGTTAATGAGGAACAAAAAACTACCAAATTTCAGAAAATTTCGTATGGCTATAACTCTTAAACCGTTTGGACGATTATGCTCATAAACAAACTCAAATGTCGCATTCAGGTGCACAACCTAACCTGAAATTTTCAAGCCGCTATCTCCTTCCGTTCTCAGGTTATCGTGACAACAAAAATATTTTTTAATAATTTTTTAATAATTTTCTAGCGATACGATTCTCACAAAATTTCACAAACGTGCTTAGGTCTATATTCTACAACTATTCACCAAGTTTAAATTCGATCGGATTTATTTTGGTTGAAAACAAAATTATTACTCGGAAACCATTGCGCCGATTATACCCATTAACGAACTTGTCCGTCGTATTGGGATGCGCCACCTACCCTGAAAATTTCAAGTCGCTAGCTCTTTCCGTTCTCAAGTTATCGTGGCAACGGCCGGAAAGCCGTACGGCCGTACGGCCGGACGGCACCACAGAATCAAATTTCACATTTGGGCAAAACTATAACGCGATGTTCCCCAGAACATACGCGCAAAAAGTTACGCCTCAAGTAACTCCGGGATACAATATTCACAAAATTCAGCTCAAAGTAGAGGGTCCGCATTCTCCAAGTAATCACCTAGTTTTAATTGGATCAGATTTCCGTATTGTGAATTAAAGAGGAAATGAATACAAAATTTCAGATGAGTATAACTCCAAAACAATTTCCGATTATACTAATTTATCGAACTTAAATTTCGCATTCGGATGCGCACCGTACCCTGAAAATTGCAAGTTGCTATCTCTTTCCGTTCTCAAGTTATCGTGAGATACATGATATTTTGTCGACATGTTTAAAAATTTTCATACAAAATTTCACAAACGTCTTGTTAGTATTAATGTACAACTAGCTACCAAGTTTCATCGCGATCGGATCTGTATTGGTTGATGACAGTTATTTCTCGGAAACCGTTGAGCCGATTATGACAATTAACGAATTTGTACGTCGTATTAAGATGCGCCACCTACCCTGAAAATTTCAAGTCGCTATCTTGTCTGTTCTCAAGTTATCGGGGCAACGCCCGGCCGGACAGAATCAAATTTGACCTCGAATTCTACATCGGTGAGTTGAACATAATCGTTTGAGACCATTCTCGGAAAAAAGTCAGAAAATTACAAACATTTGGGCAAAATGATAACGCGATGTTCCCCATAACATACGCGCAAAAATATGGGAATGCTCTGAGGACAGGGGCTTTAGCGCTCTTGTCAAACTACTAGCGAGAAATTATTCAAACTTCGACAAATCATATCTCCGAAAGTATTGGATTCTCAGAGTTGGGAATGATATCAATGTATTGTAATGCAATTTTGACATTTTATATTTCAAATTCAATTTTTTTCAAGATGCAGTTTCATTATAAGAATTCATTGATATCATTCTCAACTCTAACAAACTAATACTTTGAGCGATATAATTTTTCAAAATGTTTACATTACAAATTTCAAATTCAATTTTTTTTAAGATGAAGTTTCATTTTAAACATCCATTGATATCATTCTCAACTGTAACAAACAAATACTTTCGGAGATAAAATTTTTCAAAATTATACTACCCTGAAAATTGCCACTCGCATTATCTTTCCGTTCGAAAGATATCACGGCAACGGTCACACTTCCAGCTACTGAACTCACCCAAGGATGCCCTTATCTCCAACAATATGAAACCGATCGTGTTCAAACTTAAAATTTGGCTGTAAAATTTGGTTTTAAATGATCTTGCAAGCGAATAGTTTCTGATATATAGACTTCTTTTCAAATATTTTTAATGATTTTTTTTATTTTCTACTAATACGATCCTCATGAAATTTCTCAATAATTTGGGCGTTGGCATTCTACAACTAATCACTATGTTTGAATTGGATATGATTAGTATTTTTCGAGATATTGAGAAAATAATAACAAAATTTCAGATAGATATAACTCCGAAACCGTTTGGCCGATTATGCCTTTTAACAAACTCAATCGCATTTGGATGCTCCACCTACTCTGAAAATTTCAATTCGCGCTATCTCTTTCCATTCTCAAGTAATCGTGGCAACTGCCGGCCCGGACATAATCAAATTTGACCTCGAATTCCTTATCGGAGAGTCGAACCTAATCGTTTGAGACCATTTTCAGCAATAAATTTAAACATTATAGACATTTTGGCACAATGATAGCACGCTGTTCCTTGTTTCTTACGGCTACTTAATCCTTCTCTACAGGGCAGCCTATAAAAAACTATCTGTGGAGTTGAATATTGATGCTATTCGAAAGTTTCCCAACGCTCTTAGTACTGTAACTAAGTTGTATTCATTATACGTATGGACCTTACCAAGATTGAGTTGAATTCGTCTTTTCAGGTGTTTTAATTTGTTACTCCTGCAATAGACTAACTACCCAAATAATTTCGATAGCAGCTCATCTAGTAAATTTCAGGTGCCCACAAGTCAACCAGCCAGGCTGTTCAGCTTCATGAACCCTCTAGCTGTGGAAATCTGGCTCTACGTGCTGGCGGCCTACATACTCGTCTCATTCACCCTCTTCGTCATGGCCAGATTCTCCCCGTATGAGTGGCACAACCCCCATCCCTGTCACCAGGACTCGGATATAGTGGAGAACCAATTCTCTGTGTCGAATAGTTTTTGGTTTATAACCGGAACGTTTTTGAGACAGGGCTCGGGACTGAATCCCAAGGTTGGCGAGCATGTTTTCACTTGCATGATGCATGATAATAGCATGATAATATTTATCGATATCCGAACCTTGTTGTAATTTACTGTGTACAATCTACGACTTTGCTGTATTACATTTTTTTAAGGCAATTGGTTGCGCCAAAATGATGAATATTATATTTTACTGTGCGGGTTTCCCACTATAATTCGATCTCCACCCACCCCATTAAACTTTGTTACGACTGGAAATTAAGAAGAAATTGGTTCAAGCACTTATATGAAGTCAGGAGCTTTTGCGCGTATGTTCTATTCTCCATTCTCCTGAGTTGGACAGTCTTAATCGAATTTACCATGGTAAATTCGATCGAATATAATTCAACAAGTTAATATAAACAAATATGTATATCATCGGCTCATACAATATCTCTATCCTATATTTTGAGACCAATAAGAACAAGACAGCTAAAAGGGGAGAATATATGGCGTTACATCCACATCCAATTCCAAGTGAAAACACATTTATTGTATGTATTTACGGCAGTATGAAATAAACTGTTACAACTAAAGAAATTGCTCGAAATAGCTTGAGTTGGTTAGACTATTTGAGATAGAGTTATTATAGTTCTGATTTAGTTCATAAATTAACGCTTCAATTTTGTTTTCAATAATCTCAACACTCTTATTTTTATCAAAGTAATTTTTTTTCCTTCGGGAACGGCCATAAAAAATGTGTCCAATGGTCTTAAATCCGGACCATTTGATGGCAATGAAATAGGTGGACCATAACCGATCCAAAGATCGAATTGGCCACTCAAATGTTCTTGGACCTCCATAACTCTGTGCGGGGGTGCTCCGTCCTGCTCTAACTCTTCAACCGAAAACAGTTGCTCCAAAAGCTGAGCTACCTCTGGCAGTATATTTTATGAATATGATTCACGTGTTAATGTGTAGTCAAAAAATATAGGCCCCACAATTTTATTCTAAACAATGCCACACTAAACGTTGACAGACTTTCTTCTAGATTTTCAAATATTAGTGGGAAACCCGGTACAATCTACGAGTATAACAACACATATTATGATGTTTTGTCTCAACTAGTGGAATTATTATGTCGAGAATAATCAATGAATATATAGCATATAGCTGTAGGCACAATTTTCGCAATAATTGGAATAATTATTCTTCGAACTTACCATCAAACGACAAATAAATTTAACACTTCATAGGGAAATATCAATTAAAATCCACCTGATAAAATCGTCCTGTGCGAACCCAATTATTGTTGAAGAGTATTTTTTGGTGCTCTAGTTCCTCGGAACTGAGTGCTCATCAATTTGCCCAAATGTCTGTAATTTTCGAATATTTCAATGAAAATGGTCTTAAACGATTTGGTTCGACTCACTGATCAAGAATCCGTGGTCGAAATTCATTCTGTCCGGCCGGTCCGGCCGGCCGGCCGTAGGCACGAAAACTCTCGAACGGAATGAGCTAGACAAATGAAATTTTCAGAGTAGGTTTGGAAGATAAATATCTCGGCTAAGTTCGTTACTGGGCAAAATCGGACAGATGGTTTTGGACTAACAAAAAAAAATTTTTTTTTTACAGAACAAATTCCAAATTAAATTTTTTTCAATAAGCAGTTTTACCATAAGAATCCAATGATATCGTTTTTAACTCTAACAAGCTAATACTTTCGGAGATATGATTTTTCAAAATTTCAATGATAAATCGTATTTCACAGAGTGATATAATTATTCTATATATGTGGAAAAGTTTAACGGGTAATTCCGCAAATGAGCAGGTACCAGCAGAATTATTTTTAATCTGCTCATTTGCGGAATTACCCGTTAAACCTTTCCACATATACAGGGTGTCTACTTTAAAAAGGGCCAAACTTCAAGGGGAGATTATTCAAGTAATTTGCAACAAAAAATGTCATATAACACATGGTAGAATCGAAAGAATGTCGAAGTGATGCTGCCGAGCACGACGGACGTTAGAATCGTTAAGGAAGTTGATTTCCTTCTTAGACGTAAAAACTGCTTAAATGTGAGAGAAAAGACTATTAGACGTACAACGTACAGAGATTTCTTGTGAAATAAAGACCTTTTTATTATTATTAGTATACAGGGTGAGTCTTTGACCACTGCATTAATTTAAACCAAAGATTTCTCTCATCAAATGAAACACTTTTTTCACTCAACATTTTTCCAAATTCAGCTCAGGTAAAAAGATACAGGCTGTTGAAATTTTGAAAAAAAATCAGTTTTTATTTTGTAGCTTTGATATCCTTTTTTCGAATAAAATGAATGTAGGCGTAAAGTTTCCTATAACTATGATACATATTTTCCAAATATTAGTTATTTTCTACTTCTACTGATTTTCTAGTTATGGACTCGTGGATTCATAAAACTAAACGAAATTAGCATAAAGAACGCATATAAAGTTTTTCTTGAGTCATTTCAAGAATGTTCCATCGTTTTAGAACATTATATTATTCTTCATCATTTCTCCTTAAAAGCACCGTTTTCGAGATATTCTTCATTGAATGTTTTAGAATGGAAAACTCCAGAAATTTCACTACTTTATGGATCCGTCCCTGAGCGTTGGAATCCCGAATCAAGCTGTAAACCACGTTACCATGCCTTATTCTCGTCCGCCAACAATGTCATAGAAAATTTATATGCGGAGTGTTTTAGCACATTGTGAAATCTTTAAACGCTTGTAACTTTTTACCTGAGCCGAATCTGGAAAAATGGTAAATGAAAAAAGTGTTTCATTTGATGGGAGGAATCTTTGGTTAAAATTAATGCAGTGGTCAAAGACTCACCCTGTATATTACTCCGCATGATCCTTATTTCTAAAATTATTCTATGTATGAATTGTCATAATGTCAACTTATTATCCTGAGACATGACATTATCTAATCAATCGAAGAATTATGAGAATAAAGTGTATTCCGAAATGTGAGCGAAGTGAGAAAAATCTCAGTTGTTTGCTCCGAAATTAGTTTTTCTCAGAAAAGTATTACATTTCGGAACGGAACATGAAGTAAGAGATCTGAGAGTAGTGAGACTGCTTTTCATCTATAGACATAGAATGCAAATAGAATGTTAATTTTGAAAGCATAATTCTGCAGTTCGAGAGAGGATAAAATTTGGTGAACGTAGATCAGGAAATTTTTAATCGATTACAAGGTAATTTTTCATTATTACTCTTCTTTGATACATGTTTTATGAAAAATCTACTATTCGTAGGTACTTTAAACCTGTTTTGGGCAATTGTCATACGAAACTTGTTGGCGCTCTAGTTCCTCGGAACTGAGTGCTTATCAATTTGCCCAAATGTCTGTAATTTTCGAATTTTTCGATGAAAATGGTCTTAAACGATTTGGTTCGACTCACTGATCAAGAATCCGAGGTCGAAATCGATTCTGTCCGGCCGTCCGGCTGGTTGGCCATAGGCACGATAACTCTCGAACGAAAGGAGTTAGCGGATTGAGGTTTGCAAGGTGAGTTTGGAGCGTAAATAACTCGGACGAGCTTGTTAATGGGAGAAATCCATCAAGCGGTTTCGGAGTTATGGCCGATTTTAGTAAAAATATTTTTTATGAATATTCCGAAACCGATCACTCGATCTATCTAAAATTTAGCATGGAATTGTAGAATCATGACCTTCATTCGCATGTGAAGTTTTGTATTGACCAGATTACCGCAAAGTGTCAAAAAAAAATTTCAAAATTTAAAAAAAGTTTTTCTACAATAACTCTCGAACGGAATGAGCTAGGTAGTTGAAATTTTCAGAGTAGGTTGGGGAGATGAATATCTCAGTTAAGTTCGTTATTGGGTAAAATTGGCCAGATTTAATTCGATTTCTTCCATGGTGCAGTTCTCATTCTCAGATTGCTCATTTAATCTTGATAAATAAACTATTCTTTGAATTGAATTTCCTTTATGATGCAGTTCTATCATAAGAATACATTGATATAATTCCCAACTCTGAGAAACCAATACTTTCGGAGAGATAATTTGTCTGTTTGAACTAGAGCGCCAGAAAGCTCCTGTCCACAGGGCTTGAACCCATTTTTTATAATTCGAATTTAGCTCAGATACTCTACGGAACTATATAAATACAACCAAACAGACTTTTTGACAAAGAAGTAGATCAATGAGAATATAAACAAATCTTTTACATTTCTGTGTCTGCCTTGACTATATTAGGACAAATGCGAGCTTGTCCGATTGTTTCCATCGATTGAGTAATCGACAATTTTGATCAAGATTCTACATAAGTAGTAATATGATATTATATAAATAAAAATATCATCGACAAGCTTTGTGAAACCCGAATTCCGTTAATTAACTTTTGAAAATTTGACAGAAAATTTGGATACCTGTGGATTAAACGTTTCTTCGTGAAACCTACCCAAATATAAATTATGTCTATGACTCTATGCTATCTATAGAGTTAGGTTATAGACTGATAGTGTTTATAATTGTTGTTGATGTTTATGATATGATATAATTGAAGTTCAGTTTTTGATATTCCGGAATAGTAACACAATGTCTTTTTTAAATGCTGAATTAACGGACGGACGGATTCTTGATCAGTGTGCAGAACCAAAACATTTTCAGCCAAATTCGAAAATTATAGACGTTTGGGCAAATTGATAAGCACTCTGTTCCGAGGAGCAAGAGCGTCAATAAATCATTGAAAAAAAATTCTAAATAAATATCAGAAACTATTCGTCTGACATCGCTGACATTTTGCCAGAACCTTATTTTATTATTTTACAGCGAAGTTCTAGATTTGAAGTAGAATGGATAAATATTATTGGAGATCCGAGGAGCACTGGGTAAGTTCTGTAGCTGGATGGGTGTCATTTGCCACGATAACTTTCAAACGGAAAGAGATAGCGACTTCTAATTTTCAGGGTAGGTTGAGCATCTAAATGGGACAGTTAAGTTCGTTGTTACGCATACTTCGTTGGGCATAATCGGCTAAACTGTTTCAGAGTTATACTCATCTTAATTTAGTCGTTATTTCCTCAATAACTCAAAAGATACTAATTCAATCCAATTGAAACTTGGTAATTACTTGTAGAATGCCGACGCGCAAATTTTTTTTAAAATATCATATCACTTGAAATAAGTTAAGAATTTGTTCTCCTCGAATAGTTAGTATAGTTAATTTTCTGCTTAATATTTGAATATTTTGAGTAATTTTAATGCAAAAATCCGTCCGATCGAACGGATATTCATTATAGATTTCGTAACTTAAGGAAAAGATCCAAATCCTAAGATACGTTTACTGGAGTATGCTCCTTTAAGTTTTTCAATGGATAAAAATGAAAAAAACCAAGAAAAAGCTATTTCGGACGCTCGGAGATTCGATCCCGCCGCTCCGCGAGGCTCGGGAGGTATAAATCCAAGCCTTAGTCCGCTCGGCCATGCCAGCTTCGTGAATCGGTTCCGATTATCTGGCATATAAAGATTTGATAGTACTGGGACGATTTCCGTCTTTTGATTTTCACAATATCGTCAATCCTGTCAAGCGACCGATCGAAATCGGTTACTCGTTCATATTTCTCAAGGTTTTTCTATTCGATTCCAAGATTTTCGAGTAATTTCGTTCGAAATTCAAATTCGATTTGACATTTATCGTGGCTCCTTCGGACCGAAAACGTCGACTTTGTAGGAGCCGCGTTGAAAAAAGGGCCGTGTTACGGACTAATTTCGAATCTCGTCTTCGCGTTCCCGCAAATACCTTCGTTCGAACGCCACCGTTTCTCCGGATGCCTCCACACAATTTTGCACCTTTTGCCAAAATCGGCGTTTTTGCGATTTTTTTTAAAATACACCCCCGTCTTTTCGCTCCGAAAACGCGAAACCCTACGAAACTTCCGTATTTTTCCTCGATAAAACCCCTGGAAATTTCCCCTAACCCCCCTCCTAACATCCAAAAAACGTCACGTTTATAGTAGCATTTTCAAAAAAATTTTTTTGTTCCTTTTCTATGAAACCCATCTTGATTTTAGTATTGGGACTAGTTGGCCCGCAGATCTACCTAGCCAGTAGATCTACATTTTTCCGGCAGATCTACATTTTTCCGGTAGATCTACATTTTTCCAGTAGATTTACATTTTTCGAACTTGAAAGTTCGAAATCGTTCGAGCCATATCAGAATTTCTATAGACCTACTGCAACCTGACACATACTCACATATACACACCAAGTTTAATCGAAATCGGTGCAGTCGTTCTTGAGTTTCTATAAACCGAATACAGCGCCACCTACCGGTCACCTATTGTGACCCTGAGACACACTCAAACATGTTTCATTAAAATCGGCCAAGCCATTTCTGAGTTTCTATAGACCGATTGCGGCGCCACCTGCCGGGGTATATAGCAGACCTGACACCCCTACTCAGATACACACACAAACTTCCATCAAAATCGGTCGAGCCATTTCACCTACCGGATGCTATTGTGAAGCCGTTTCGGAAAACAGCCTGTATAACAGCGGTTATCCTTTCGCAACAATTTTACAATGTTGAAAATACTGTTCATGTTAAAATGTTATCTTGTGGTGGCAACTGGGCCAATTTGCCTATCAGAGAATTATGGAATTCCGTTGGAAGCTCGAATTCTATTTGACAATTTGACCCTCATTCGGACTGAAAACCATGAAGTTGAAGGAATCGCGAAAAGATTTCGTACAGAAATACGATACGATTTCTACAACGATATCATTCGAAAATACTCACGTTTCGTAAAAGATTCCAAAATTCGACGGAAAGATTAAATTCAGTCGATATCCCATCATACTTCATACAACCAACTGTCAACAACTGAAAAATGTTTCCTTAGAATACATTCGATAGGATTTCGAATTCGTATATAAATGCCTGCAAGTGAAAATCGGTAATATCGTCGAAAGTATAGATCGATAATTACCTTATTTTACGTTCTCCACCTCCGGCCCGTTTCATAAATAATCTTTCCTCGAAGATAGGTATCTACCAGTAATTTCAACTTAGAATTTGATAGAATACATTATTTCTCAAATATCAAAAATTCTGCCATGCGATCGCTCGAAATCGGCGACTCTATCATATTTCTTCTTATTTCTTCACGATTCAAGATTTTCGACCAATTCCGTCCGAAATTCTAATTCTATTTGACATTTATCGCAACTCATTCGCAAAGAAAACGTCGATAAATTCAAACTGACAGTTTTTCATCTGTGATCGAAGTAAATCACCCACGTTTCATCTTCTATAGCAGAACCCGAAGTCGGTCGAGCGAAGCCGAACCGGTCTAAACGTCACATTTCACCGAGGTTTTCAAAATATGTCAAAGTTTGCGATCTTTTTACGGAAAATGAGAAGGTTTTTTCAAAAATCGAGATCCGTTACGGACTACCTACGAGTCTCGTCTTTCGGACCCCGACGAAATACCTTTTCGAGCGTCGCGTCCTCGCCAGATCTCTCCCATACCGATTCGCACCTTTAGCCGAAAAGGGCGTTTTCGCCCGAATTTACGATTTATTTAAAAATACTCCCCACGTTTTCTCTCGTCAAAGACGGATACCCGGAGAAAATTTCATCTTTTCTCGTTCCCGTTCACACCTCGAATCCCCCCTCGCCCCTCGAATAACCGACGAAAAAATCGAAAATATCGACCTCCTCGAGGAAAAAATCTTTTTTGACTTCTCTCTGTGAACCCGAGATCTTGGCGTTAGTAAAGTAAATCTACCTAGCCAGTAGATCTACATTTTTCTGTAGATCTACATTTTTCTGGTAGATCTACATTTTTCCAGTAGATCTACATTTTTCTGGTAGATCTACATTTTTCCGGTAGATCTGCATTTTCCAGTAGATCTACATTTTTTTAGTAGATCAATATATAATCGGTAGATACATTGAAGCGGTAGATCAATTGAACCGGTAGTTCAATGCCATCTAACGGGTCCTGTTGTGATTCTGAGAATCATTCACACACGGAGGTCCCATCGCAATATGTTAGAAGTTTTTGAGTTACTAAAAACCGAATATAGCGTCACGTAGCGAATCGTATTGTGAACCAAAGGCCCTCCGAAACACAATCACAAAGATTAATCAAAATCGGTATGGCCATTTTTGGGTTCCTGTGAACCGATTATAGTGCCACCTACCGGGGAATATTGTGGATCTGAAACCTACTCTCAGATACACACACAAAGTTTCATCGAAATCGTTCGAGTCGTTTTTGAGTTGTTGTAAACCGAATTCAGCGCCACCTAACGGGTGCACACAAAGTTTCATCAAAATGGGTAAAGCCGTTTCGGAGTTGACATTTATTTAAAAACACCCTGTATAACAACGGTTATCTTTTCGTAACGGTTTTACAATGATGAGAATTGTCTTCACGATAAATCTCTTGCGGTGATATCTCACTTAAGACCCTGTGTAGCAATGGTTTTTCATTTTCGACCGTTAATTTTCTACTTAAATGGTTGAATATTTTGTGTAATTTCAATGCAAAACATTCAAAATTATACGTTCATTTTTGGATCAAAAATAATCAAGGCTGTGTCCTTGGTTGCGTAAGGCACCTATTCATATACATACATTCAAGGTTGGATAAAAAATAAACAATGCATTGAAGGTGGTGGCGTAGGTTCATATTCAAATACATACATTCACAATTGGATCAAAAATATTCAATGCTGTGTCTTTGGTTAAGTAAGGTCCTTGTTCAAATACATACACTCACAGTTGGATAAAAATAATCAATGCAATGAACGCGGTGGCGTAGGTTCCTATTCAAATACATACAAAAATCCGTCTGATTGAACCATTGATTATAATAATAATAATAATAATAATAACTAACACTAACACTAACACTAACACTAACACTAACACTAACACTAACACTAACACTAACACTAACACTAACACTAACACTAACACAAACACTAACACTAACACTAACACTAACACTAACACTAACTCTAACACTAACACTTACACTAACACTAACACTAACACTACACTAACACTAACACTAACACTAACACTGACACTAACACTAACACTAACACTAACACTAACACTAACACTAACACTAACACTTACACTAACACTTACACTAACACTAACACTTAAACTAACACTAACAATAACAACCCCTCAGGGGCTCTGGGATGTGTCTCAGAGTACGGGCTTAGCAAACCCGAGGTATCTTAGCTACCTGGCAGTAGGTATAAAACGCAAAATCGCACGGGGGTACTACTTAGTAGCATACGGGTGTGACAAGCCCGCGAACCCCGGTTGCATCTCAACCAATGATGAGTAACCAACTAAGAGGCCTCGGAAAACAGCTGCTGCCTGGGGATCACCAGGGCACGTCTGGGGTTGGTGCTAGGCGTGACATCATGCGAACCACCAACGGCAGGATGCTGAGGAGGCGGGCGCCTGTCATACAAGAAACTACAGCTTCCGACGAGGACATCGAGGAGGAGAGAGAAGTTGCCGGTCGCATAGGGAATCTGCGCTCGCAAGAGCAACCCGTAGTCGGACCCGGCAACAGGAACAAGACCACGCAAAGGGGACGCCACAAGTGGACACCCGAGCAACATGAAAAACTGACTGTTTTATACCGAAGATCCAGACCAGAAAGAAGGGGATATATGGGTAGACTGCATGGTCTGTGGTGTGAAAATAATCCAGATCTTAGTTTTATGACTCAGCAAAACCTGCGAGACCAGGTGAGCCATCTGAAGAAGAGAGGAATCTTGCAGCAGCTTCAAGAGCCAGAAGGAACAGAAGAACAAGCTGAAGAGCAGGTGAGAGATGCTCGGAACCAACAGCAGCAATCCACGATTCAAAGGAGAGAAGAACAGGATGGAAGGCAGGTGAGATTTGCCGCAAACATCCAACCTCCAATGCCTGGATCGCAAGTCGAAGCACTGGACATGGAGCAGGTGACAGCTGCCCCATTCCGAGTGGAACATCCTGCACAGTGCAACAGGCGAAGAACGGAACAAGTGAGAGATGTTCCGGAACCAGTCATCAACAGAAAGGAAGCATTCGAGGCTGCAGTAGGGGATCCGAACAAAACGACTGCACGGTTGAAAACGAGACTCCAGGCTGAAGACCTAGCCATGATGAATAATATCATCAACGATCACCTAAAGGAGGACTGCTCACTAGAAGATGTCGTGGCTGCAGTGAGAGCTGCTACTTCACTTCTATGCCCTCCAGGTAGAACAACAACAAGGGATGACAAACATAGGTCAAGAATGAAGAAGCTAGATAAGAAGATGAAGATCGTGAGGCAGCAAGCATCTTGGTACCAATGTATCATAGATGTTATGAAAGGACAACTGAAGCCTAGCATGAAGATAGAGGTCATGATGGGGGAGCTACGTGCGTTGCACCGTACGATTAGCTTGCCCATCATCAATCTACTGAAGCAGAAAGCTGTCGATAAGATAAGATCACTAGCGGCAGCGAGGAAGAAGCTGATCAGGAAGCAGAAATGGATAGAGGACAACAACACATTCACCGCAGAACCCTCAAAGCTATTTCAGCCTAAACAAATAGAGGCAAAAAACTCGCCATCGCCAGAAGAAGTCGAACGGTTCTGGAAGAAACTGTACGAGCGACCAGTGGAAACCAGGGATACTCCAGCACTTCACAGATTCCAGACATTATGCGATCAAAGTCTGCAACCGACAGAAGAAATGACTGAAGTAACAACCGAAGAAGTTAGACAAGCCCTAAAGAACAAAAATGATTTCACGGCACCTGGACTGGATGGGATCCAAAACTACTGGTGGAAGAACTTTCCAGCTACTCATCAACACGTAGCCAGATTATTCAGTGGGATAATAATTCACCGTGAGGCAATTCCATCATGGTTGGTAGAGGGCAGAACTGTACTGATACCAAAATCAGGCGATCTAGGACAGCCAAAGAACTATCGCCCTATCACGTGTCTCAATACGCTGTATAAAATACTCACAAGTGTCCTTCAAAACCGGATTCTGGAGGCTAGTGCACCAGTGTGGAACCAAATCTACGAGCAAAGAGGAGCACGGAAAGGAGTACAGGGGTGCAAGGACAACCTACTCATAGACAAGAGCATTTGTCAAGATGCAAAACACTACAAGCGCGATCTACATACATCCTGGCTGGATTACGCGAAAGCATTTGACACATCGTCGCACAGCTTGATATTACAGCTGCTTGAGATGCTCAAAGTCCACACAAATATCGTCCATGTGATGAAAAACATCATGGCGCTATGGAAGACTAAGTTCGCCGTTCGATCGGAAGGTCAAACCACGTATACGGGATGGGTGAAATACAGGCGAGGCGTATTTCAAGGAGACTCGCTAAGCCCTTTACTGTTCTGCATAACACTCCTACCATTAACAACGGAGTTGAGGGAAAGCAGAATAGGGTACAAGGCCGGGCCACCAGGCAGAAGGGAACATCTGGTTTCACATCTCCTGTACATGGACGACTTAAAACTGTACGCTCCCTCCAAGGCAGCGCTACAACAACTTCTTAACATCGTTGCGGAATACACCACAGCAATAGGAATGTCATTCGGTTTGGAAAAATGTGCTGTTTTCCATCTGAGCAGAGGAAGAACTGAAGAAGTAGGAGAAGACATCGAACTGGAAGGAGGAATAATCATTCGGCACCTCGATGAAGAGGAAAATTACAAATTCCTTGGAATGCAACAAAGAGGCGCACTGGAGACAACTCGAATCAAGGATGCTTTAACAGCCAGCTACAAAAAAAAGATCCGAGATATATGGAAATCACAGCTGTCTGGTAAAAACAAGGTGTCAGCTACGAACATCTTGGCAGTTCCGATAGTCACATACTCTTTCGGAATAATCAACTGGACAGTTAATGAGATTCTCGAACTAGACAGGGCCACACGTAAAGTGATGAACATGAATCGGAGCCTGCATCCCAACTGCTCGGTTCAAAGAATATATCTCCCACGAACGCAGGGTGGCAGAGGTTTGCAGAGTTTGGAATACCAACACCATCAACAAACGTTGGAAATGGCAATAAGGATATTGAGAAGTGAAGACCCGCTCCTCAAAATGGTAGCTCATCATGAAATCAGGAACCAAGGAGCTTTCCTATTTAGAGCTGGACGGAGAGCCTTGGAAAAACTCAGCATAACTGGAGTATCCATCGACTATGAGCTAGTGGGAACACCTATCACGCCAACAGACCAGAGAAGAGTAGGCAGAGAGATCAGACAGGCACAACTGAAGACGTTACTCGAAGACCACATGAGTAAAAGTCTGCACTCTATATATTTCAGGAGTTTGAAAGATCAGGGCCTATCAGAGGAACTATCCTTTGCGTTTTTGAAGTCGGCTAGTCTAAAGTCGGAAACGGAGGGATTCGTTATGGCTTGTCAAGATGGAGTGATAAATACAAGATGGTATAAGAAGAACATCATGAAAGTGGACACCCCAACAACTTGCAGAGCATGCCACAGTCAGCAGGAAACTGTCATGCATATCTTGTCTGCTTGCAGAGTCCACGCTCCATCAGAATACACAGAAAGACACAATGCGGCGCTTCGGATTCTCTACTTCCATCTGAGAGAAGTTTATGATATAGACAAGGAGCCAGTGCTACCATTTGTGCCTCTGGAAATTGAATCAGTCATCGAAAATGATAGAGCTCGAATCTACTGGAACTATGCTTTTCCAACAACTCGGCAGATCCATGCCATAAAGCCAGATATAGTACTGGTGGACAAAGATCTCAGGGAATTATTTGTTGTCGAATTTTCCTCCCCCGCTGAAAATAATGTGGTGATGAAAGAACAACAGAAGAGGGAGAAATACAAGGATTTGCTGTTTGAGCTGGGAACCCTATATCCAGGGTATAAAGTAAAAATGGTCGTTCTGATCATAGGATGCCTCGGCGGAATGAGAGCGAACTATGTGACAGAATTGAAGACTATTCCGGCCTGTACATCCTTGGCCGAGGTTTTGGCGAACAGAATGCAAAAAGCAGTGTTGCTCGGGTCACTACGAGTGATGAGGTCCCATCAACTATGAAGGCCACTTGCAGCTCATCTCTTTTGTTAAGGGACGCTGTAAGGGCAGGACGAAGAACAGTCCAAGAATAGTGAGAGGTTTTTTAGTGAGTAACCAAATAACATCTGGAGTCTCACACTGCCGCTTGCGGCGCCTATAAAAGGTTTTTCCTCTTACGTGACAAAAAAAAAAAAAAAAAAAAAAATAATAATATTTATTGATCCTTTGAGACAAAAATAATGTATAGGATAAGTCATAGGGTGGAGAAAAAAAAAATTACATTAGCTTAGCACTATGACATCATTGAAGTAATCATTTACTGTATAATAACACTTGTTTAACATTAAGTTCTTAACAGTTTTTCCAAACTTGCTGGAATCAAGAGATCGAACACTGTGAGGCAAATGATTGTAGAGTTTGATACATTGATATGAAGGAGACATCTCAAACTTAGTTGTTTTATGCTTAGGGACAAATAGAGTTCTTTCACCTCTGGTACCATAGTTATGGAAACTAGACAACCGAACAATATTTTCCTCATTTTTTTTTACGCGTAAAAGACATTAGAAAATAAAAATGGAAGGTAAGGTTAGTATTTTACGCTGTATAAATGTGGGTCGACAGGATGAACGTGGAGGTATATTGAATATCAATCGCAAGATACGTTTCTGTAATATAAAAGCTCTTCCTACGTCCGAACAGTTTCCCCACAGTAGAATATTGTACGATAAGTGGCTATAGACCAAGCTGTAATAGATGTTTATGAGTGACTCTAGCGGAAGCAAGTTTTTCACCCTATTTATGGCATAGTAAGAACTGTTTAACTTTTTGCATACAGACTCTACGTGCAAGCCCCATTTCAAGTGGTTGTCAAGGTGAATGCCAAGAAATTTAGTACCATCCTTAGAAAAAATATGATTATTTAAATGGCCAAGCACCAGAATACGATCATTTTGCCCGATTGTGTAGTAAATACATTCGGTTTTATCTATGTTTATCATTAAGTTATTTTTATGACACCAGGTTACGAAACTTTCCATTAATAGCTGACACAAGGCCTGAAGCTCACCTAATGTTAGGGCGGAAACCACCACCGAAACATCATCAGCAAACAGACTCATCATAAACTCCTTATTAGCGACGAAAAGCTTCCACATGCGAGCACATTCAGGAACATTGCTCTCAAATTAACGGGGAGATCATTGATGAAGAGAAGAAAAATAAGAGGCCCAAGGACCGATCCCTGTGGTACTCCAAGACTCAGATCATTTTCGCCAGATACGCAGTTACCAACTCTCACAAAAATTGATCTACCCTCAAGATAGCTCCGGAGCCACTCCGAAAAGACACCTCGAAAACCCAAGTTGTAGCACTTGTCGAGTACGAACTGAATTGATAAACTATCGAATGCCCGCGACAGGTCAAAAAATAAACCGGCAACATGTAGACCATTGTCGAGGCATTCATAAACATAATCTACAAAGGAAACTGCAGCTGTCTCCGTTGAACGACCTGATCTAAAACCGTGTTGAGCATCATCAAGTATATTGAACCTATCAAGATACCCAACCATTCGGTTGAACACGACTCTCTCAAATACCTTAGAAAATATGCTCAAGATTGAAATCGGTCTATAATTAGTGATGTTATGTGGATCGTTTTTCTTGAATATTGGAACAACTAGAGCTTTTTCAAAATAGTGGGAAAGATTCCAGAACTTACAGAAACATTGACGCAATGAGCAAAATGTTTACAAATATCAGAGCTTATCAGCTTCAGAACCCCAGCAGATATATAATCAGCTCCTGCGCACCTATTATTCTTCAACAACTTGATTACATCAGCCACCTCGCACTCAATTACAGGATGAAAAAAAAAAGTTGTGTTCAGCATTGGTGACAAAGTGCACGAGGGAGATAAAGAGTTCTCATAGTAGGTACGCAGGGTTTTCTCTGTTACCGTTGAAAAGTAGTCAGCAAAAATTTTTGTCAATTCCACAGTATCGCTGTGCAAGACACCATCAACGAGAAGCTCAATACATCTACTATTTCTGTCCTTTCGCCAGTCAATTTATTTACCATGGACCATACCGTTTTGTTTTTATTATCCGATCTGTTAATAAGCTCATTATGAAATTTTAATTTGGTATTCCTGATTAACGAGTTATATTCATTTTTGGCCTTCTTGTACAAAAGATATGTGCTCTGACACTTTACATTTGAGTGTAACCAATGCAAATCCATTAGTTGACGTTTCGCCAGAACCACTTCCGGAGTGATCCAACTATTTACTTTGTGAGCGTTAGTGGGCAATTTTACCATCGGACAACATGACACAAAAGTGCTGTGAATCGCATCAACGAATGCTTGAAAACATTCATCAACATCAATGATGTTATAAATGGCATGAAAATCATAAATTGAGATATGATATACAAAATTGTTGAGATTTTGTTGACTCAAGTTTCTGATCAGCTTAGAACCACCCCGTGCATTTACTTGAAGTATGTAATTTAATTCCACCAATATAGCACGGTGGTCGCTCAAAAGAGGTTCAAAAACTTTAACATTGGAACCAGATATGTCTGCATTTGTTAAAACATAGTCTACCTTTGAAATAGATGTATGACCAGTAATGTCAGTGAATACTCGCGTAGGATCTTGTGACGAAGTCTTCAAATCAAAACAATCCATTAAGTCAACAAATTGCTTACGGCTAGCACTCTGAGTCTCCAGGAAATCCACGTTCAGATCACCACAAACAAAGATAACTTCAACAAGACTTGAACAGTAGCTCAGAGCATCTGATAGTCTGTCCAGAAAAACTTTGAAATCACCGGAACACGGCCGATAAACACCTATTATGCCTATCCGGAGCACACCGGACACCACAGTAATTCCGCATATCTCACAATGCATCTCCTCGGAAAATATGAGACACGCACAAACTTCTTGATTTAGTTCCAGTTTTAAGATATATCATCGAGCCCCCATGTGCTCGAACAGGGCGGCAATAATAGTCAGCCAACATATAACCAGGCAGAGCCATTGATTTCACACTCTCGGCACTGCACCAATGTTCAACGACACTCAATACATCGGGATCATTGTCATCTAGAAGTAATTCCATATTATCTAATTTATTTGATATACATTGGGCGTTTACCTGTAGAAGTCGCAATTTATCACCTTTACTAGGATTTAGTCCGTTGGACGGTTCATCCTTTTGCGGTGAAAAAATCGATGAATATTAGCATTATTTGGCCAATTTGATCCATCCAATGCTTTTTCATATTCGGTGCTTGGAATAATAACCTTAAAAGATGAGTAACTCTCAGGATATCTCGAGATAATTTTCTCACACTGCACGGAAGAGAACTTCTTAATCAGAAATTCTTTTAGATCTTTATCCGTTGTTTCAGGTTTTAAATTCGAAACGTGGAATATGCTGAGCTTCCCTATGCCCTCAACGGCCACATTTTCTGAACAATTTCCAACAACTAGAGTTTCACTACGTTTTCGAGCCAATCTCCTACGAGAAACGACATTCCACTCATCACTATGTTTTGTTGTCCGAGTATCAACATTT
The DNA here is from genome assembly GCA_937662695.2 of Halyzia sedecimguttata. Classification (NCBI taxonomy): domain Eukaryota; kingdom Metazoa; phylum Arthropoda; class Insecta; order Coleoptera; family Coccinellidae; genus Halyzia; species Halyzia sedecimguttata. Next base: position 136,066,349 of record OW569411.2, on the reverse strand, counting down.
TGCGAGCTCTGATGATCTTCCATCTGATTCTCCACCGCCACAACCGATTTATTCGGAACATTCTGTTTTGATTTCGGATTTTTCATAATTGGTATCACATTCACATTTGTTGAAGTTTTCGCATCCGCAACACATAAATGGGGAACACGAGTAGCATTAGAACCGCCAGGAAGGTCGGCTATCATATGGGATTCTGACTCACCACGCCTCGCCTCAGATGGTTTGTTTATGCTTTTATTTACCGTTTTTTCCACAAATTTATCAAATTCGGCATCCTTCTTCAGAATTTCACCTTCAAGAGTTGAAATTTTGAATCTTAGAAGAGAGTTATTCTCCATCAGCAATGAGTTTTTTGCTTCTAACTCGTAGATGATCTTCATTAGGAGCTCCTGTTGGGTAGACTCACTAGATATTATGTTGTTTTTATCCACAATGTCAGCCATCGGTGAAACATTACCGGCATTATAATCAGCGGCAGATGGTAAATCGCAATCACAGCACCTTTTAATTTTATTGGCACATCCTGGATGGTAGAATTTGTTACAATTTTTACATTTTATAGAACTTTTAACAATTGTTCTCTTGCAAGAAGCACATTCGGGAATTAACAAATGAAGAGACTCGCTCGACACAACCTTCTTATTCGACGACATATTGATTACTAGATATCGTTACTTGACGAATAGATCCTAATCCCATTTTCGACAGTTAATTATCTGCTTAAAGTTTGAATATTTCGATTAATTTAAAAGAAGAATTTTCAAACAAACGGAAATTCAATATAGATTTCGTAATTTGACGAAAAGATCAATAGCCCATGATGAGTTTACACGGGAATAACACACTCAGAAGTTTTCATTCTATAAAAATAAAGAAAAATTATAACGTCAACGATTGCCGGCCACTCCGAGATTCGATCCGGCTGCCCCGCGATGGTGACCGTTGATCCTAGGACGCGTCCCTCCCGGCCACTTTCGCTATAGATAAAAGTAGGAATTAAGCTCTATATAAAGGTTTTATAGCACTGGGATGATTTCCGTCTTTCGATTTCCAGAATATCGTCAATTCTGACAAGCGATCGCTCGAAATTGGTGAATTGTTCATATTTCTCGCAATTTTTCTTGACGATTTCGAGATTTTCGACTAATTCCGTTGGAAGCTTGAATTCTATTTGACAATTCGACCCTCATTCGGACTGAAAACTATGACGTTGAAGGAATCGCGAAAAGATTTCGCACAGAATTACGATACGATTTCTACAACGATATCATTCGAAAATACTCACGTTTCGTAAAAGATTCCAAAATTCGACGGAAAGATTAAATTCAGGCGATATCCCATCATACTTCATACACCTGTCAACAACTAAAAAATGTTTCCTTAGGATACATTCGGTTGAATTTTGAATTCGTATATAAATGCCTGCAAGTAAAAATCGGTAATATCTTCAAAAGTGTAGATCGATAATTACCTTATTTTACGTTCTCCACTTTCGGACCGTTTCATCAAAATTCTTTCCTCGAAGATAGGTATCTACCAGTCATTTCAACTTAGAATTTGATAGAACACATTAGTTCTCAAATATCAAAAATTCTGCCATGCGATCGGTCGAAATCGGAGACTCTATCATATTTCTTCTTATTTCCAGCAATGTATCTTCACGATTCAAGATTTTCGACAGATTCCGTTCGAAATTCTAATTCTATTTGACATTTATCGCAACTCATTCGCAAAGAAAACGTCGATAAATTCAAACTGACAGTTTCTTTCATCTGTGATCGAAGTAAATCATCCACGTCTTCTCTTCTATAGCAGGACCCGAAGTCGGTCGAGCGAAGCCGAACCGGTCTAAACGTCACATTTCACCGAGGTTTTCAAAATATGTCAAAGTTTGCGATATTTTTACGGAAAAAGAGAAGGTTTAATCAAAAATCGAGATCCGTTACGGACTACCTACGAATCTCGTCTTTCGGACCCCGACGAAATACCTTTTCGAGCGTCGCGTCCTCGCCAGATCTCTCCCATACCGATTCGCACATTTAGCCGAGAAGGCCGTTTTCGCCCGAATTTACGATTTATTTAAAAATACTCCCCACGTTTTCTCTCGTCGAAGACGGATACCCGGAGAAAATTTCGTCTTTTCTCGTTCCCTTTTCCACCTCGAATCCCCCCTCGCCCCTCGAATAACCTACGAAAAAATCGAAAATATCGACCTCCTCGAGGAAAAAATCTTTTTTGACCTCTCTCTGTGATCCCGAGATCTTGGCATTAGTAATATATTGTAACTAGTGGCCCGCAGTCTATTATTGGAGGCTTCGATTAGTCAATAGTTTTTATTTATAGGTAAAATTTAATAAAAAAAAAATTTTAAAAAAAAATGAAAAAAAAACTGAGAAAAATATTGAAAAAAAATAAAAAAAAAATTATAAGAAAAAATTTGTTTGAAAATTTCAAAATTGAAGAAAAAAAAATTATTAAAAAAATTTTAACAATAAAAAAAATTTAAATTATAAATAAAATGGAATTATATAAAAGAGAAACACCCTGTATACACATTTCTGCAAAATATTTTATGAGAATCCATCCAAGGTTCCTATTCAGATAACGCTTTGTTTGTGGCAAAAATCAAATCAATCGCGTAACATTGTGCCGGTAGAAAAAGAACATCCTGTATAGTAATGGTTTATTTTCAACGATGTAGGTCCCGAAAGTATATCATTCATCACAATTGAATACAATAGTACGATTTGTCGTGAAAAGCAGCAAGTTGCGATTGACGTTAAAAGAATAACACCCTGTATGGAGTTTTCTGAAAAATATATTATAAGAATCCATCCAAGGTTCCTATTTGAATAACGCTTTGAGTGTGGCAAAAATCAAATCAATCGCGTAATATTGTGCCGATAGAAAAGAACACCCTATATAGTAATGGTTTATTTTCAACGATGTAGGTCCCGAAAGCATTTCTTTTATCACAATTGAATACAATAGTACGATTCTTCGTGAAAAGCAGCAAGTTGTGATTGATTGATTAAAAGAAAAACACCCTGTATAGAGATTTCTGAAAAATATATTATAAGAATCCATCCAAGGTTCCTATTTGAATAACGCTTTGTTTGTGGCACAAATCAAATCAATCACGTAATATTGTGCCGATATAAAAAGAACACCCTGTATAGTAATGGTTTATTTTCAACGATGTAGGTCCCGAAAGTTTATCTATTATCATAATTGAATACAATAGTACGATTTGTCGTGAAAAGCAGCAAGTTGCGATTGACGTTAAAAGAAAAACACCCTGTATAGAGATTTCTCAAAAATACATTATAAGAATCCATCCAAGATTCCTATTTAGATAACGGTTTGTTTGTGGCACGAATCAATTCAATCGTGTAAAATTGTGCCGTGAAAAAAAGAACACCCCGTATAGTAATGGTTTATTTTCAACGATATACAAAACACAACACAACACAAAGTTTCATCGAAATTGGTCGAGCCGTTTTTGAGTAACCATAAATCATCGTGGTGCCTCCTACAGTATGCTATTGTGAATCAGAGACGCGCCGAATCAAAAACACAAAGTTTCATCAAAATCGGTTCAGCCATTTCTCAGTTTCTGTTGACCGTATATTGTGGACCTGAGACCTACACAGACACAAAAATTCATTGAAATCGGTTGAGCCGTTTTCGAGTTCCTATAAGTCGATAGGTCGCCCCCTTCCTGATGCTATTTTGAACCAGAGACCCACCGAAACACATACACAAAGTTTCATCAATATTGGTCCAGCCGTTTTTGTGTTCCTACAAATTGAATACAGCGCCACCTACTGCATCCTATCGTGAACCTCAGGCCCACTAAATCTCATTTCAAAAGTTTTGTTAAAATCGGTCCATCCGTTTTTGAGTTCCAATAGACCGATAGTGGTGCCACCTACCGGATCGTATCGTGAACCCCAGGCCACAGAAACACTTCATCAAAATCGGTATCACAGATTAATCTGCATCGGTATAGCCGTTTCTGAGTTCCTGTAAATCGATTGTAACGCCACCTACCGGATCCAATTGTGAATATTAACCTCTTCGAGATATACCGAAACACACACACAAAGTTCCATCACAATCGTTCATGTCGTTTCGGTGTTGACATTTTCCGAAAAACAACCCTCGAGATTCCCGCCAAATCCCTCTCCTAACATCCAAAAAAACACACGAACGACATTTTCAAAACGTTTCCCTTTATCCTCTTCGATGACTCCAGTTCTTCACGTGAGTATTATTTAGTATTGAAACAGCAGAACTACTATAGCTATAGATCAATAATTTTGCAGTGTAAAAAAATTGAAAAATAATGGATGACTCGTCCGGGATTCGACCCGGGGTTTCTGACTCAGAAAGCTAGCCTCCTGACCTATACGCCAGCGGGGCTGTACGCGAAATCTCGGAATTCGCGGATAAAAGGCTGGTTTATGCTGGCTGGTAACTTTAACTTAATCATATATATATAATATATATAGACATTTATTTTTAGTGTTATGCTTTATAATCAGACTAAATAATCCTTTAACTTATCAATTATTATTATTAATAATAAGTAAACGGATTATTCAATCTCAGTATCAACCATAGCGTTAGAAATCTATGTTTCAATTTTTAAGTTAGGGAATAAGTTAAAGTTACCAGCCAGCATAAACCAGCCTAAAGAGTATTAACGTCAGAAAGATTCTGGTACTTTTCACCTTTCTGAAGAATATTGCAATATAGCATACTATATTATATAAATCGGTGATATCATCGAAAACATAGATCGATAATTACCTTATTTTCCGTTCTTCACTTCTTCCGGCTGGTTTCATCAAAAATATTTCCTCGAAGATAGGTAGGTACCTACCTACCCAGTCATTTCAACTTAGAATTTGATAGAACACATTATTTCTCGAATATTACAAATTCTGTCATGCGATCGCTCGAAATCGGCGACTCGTTCATATTTCTAGACATTTATCTTCGCAAATCCAAGATTTTCGACAAATTCCGTTCGAAATTCGAGTTCTATTTGACATTTAACGCCGCTCATTCGGAAAGAAAACATCGTAAATTCAAGCTGACAGAAGTTTCTTCTATCATCTGTGGCCGAAACAAATCATCCACATTTTGCCTTAATAGCGGACCCGAAGTCGGTCGAGCGAAGCCGAACCGGTATAAATGTCACATTTCACCGAGGTTTTCAAAATATGTCAAAGTTTGCGATCTTTTTACGGAAAAAGAGAAGGTTTTATCAAAAATCGAGATCCGTTACGGACTACCTACGAATCTCGTCTTTCGGACCCCGACGAAATACCTTTTCGAGCGTCGCATCCTCGCCAAATCTCTCCCATACCGATTCGCACCTTTAGCCGAAAAGGCCGTTTTCGCCCGAATTTACGATTTATTTAAAAATACTCCCCACGTTTTCTCTCGTCAAAGACGGATACCCGGAGAAAGTTTCGGCTTTTCTTGTTCCCTTTTCCACCTCGAATCCCCCCTCGCCCCTCGAATAACCGACGAAAAAATCGAAAATATCGACCTCCTCGAGGAAAAAATCTTTTTTGACTTCTCTCTGTGATCCCGAGATCTTGGCGTTAGTAGAATAGAGTAATAAACTAGTTGGGCCGCAGATCTACCTAGCCAGTAGATCTACATTTTTCCAGTAGATTCATCAGAATCCGTTAAAATTCCGCACATGCCTTCCAGCCGCCATTTTACAATCGAGTACCGAATTGAAGCTTGATCGACTTCATATGAGGAGTGAATATATAATGGAACATGCGCGCAAGAGCTCCTGACTTCACGTCAGTGCTTTTTAAAAAAATTTTCAAAATTAGGTTTTAGTGGTTTTAGGAAATAACTATTTATATAATTACTCTTTAGTCTCTTTATTCTTCTAACACACCGACCATTACAGAACACCGACCATCTTATTACATTTCATAGAACACTTAACATTGCTGACATGATGGCTGTCTCATGCCGGCAACATAAAAATAAAAATATATTCTTCTTTAATCTTATGTACTTCATTGTTTACAATACCCCCCCTCAATGAAGCACATACAACTGAAAACTACATCAACCCCATCAGCACTGTAAACTTATGAAGTAAATATTTACCTATCGCCTTTGTGAACATATCAGCAATCTGATCTTCTGTCTTAATAAACATCAGGTTTATTTTGCCTTCTTTAATTAAATCTTTTACAAAGTGATATCTTATATCAACATGTTTTAACCGTTTGATATTTTCTGTATTTGCAACCATGATGGCAGACTGATTATCGCAAAATAAAGGTACTGGGTTAACTTGTTCAATGTTAAAATCGTTCAGCAAATTCATAAGCCAAACAGTCTCACTGGCTGTCATACTTAGAGCAATATATTCAGATTCAGTTGACGATAAGCTTACAGAACACTGTTTTCTAGAACTCCAAGAAACTAAACAATTTGAAAATTTAAAACAATATCCAGTGGTAGATTTTCGATCATTCAAATCTCCTCCCCAATCTGCATCACAATAACCCACAAATTTATCATCAGTACATCTATACACCAACTTAAAATCAATGGTATATTTAATATATCTCATTACTCTTTTCAATGCTGTCAATAAAGTATTATTTGCTTTACTTTGATATCTACTGAGTAATGATACAGCGAAACATAAATCTGGCCTTGTACATGATACAGCGTACAGAAGACTCCCAATAATTTTTCTACATTCATTTTCAATATTCCTATCTGAACATGAATCTTCAGATTCAAAAATCTTTACATTAAAATTTTGATCGATAGGAGTAGACATTGGCTTACAGTCTTGCATATTGAACTTTTTCAAAACATTTTCTAAGTAAGTTTTTTGACTCAATTCTGTGATACGTTCTTTCAAATTTTGATAAACATCAATTCCTAGAAAATTCGATATAAATCCCAAATTTTTCATTCTGAATTCCTTATTCAGTTTAAGTTTTAGATTATCTACTAGTTCTTCATTATTACTTAAAATTAACACATCATCAACATATATTAATACATAAATCCTGTCATTAACATCAGTTCTTGTATATAAGCATGAATCATTTACTGATCTTATAAAATTTTCTTCAAGCAATGTAGAATTGAATTTTTCATTCCAATATTTAGGAGACCTTTTGAGTCCGTAGAGTGATTTATTAAGTTTAACAATTCTTTCATTCTCACAGTCATAAGCACCATTAGGTAGTTTCAAATAAACATTCTCATTAATATTCCCATACAGAAATGCTCCTGTAACATCCATTTGATGTATAGGTAGATTAAATTTAGTGGCAATGGATACAAATACTCTGAAAGTAGTTAATTTGGCAACTGGTGCATAAATTTCATATAACTCAGTTATATTATTTTGTTCATAACCTCTAGCAACTAACCTGGCCTTATATTGGTGTGAACTATCAGATCTTTTAATTTTGAACACCCATTTACTACTAATAACCTTTTCGTTTGCAGGAACTTCACAAGGTACCCAAGTATTGTTCTCCTTCAGGGTGAGCAGCTCTTGATCTACAGCTTCTTTCCATCTCCTGGCATCCTTTCTATCCATGGCCTCCTCATATGTAACTGGTTCGCTCTCCTCACTGAAAACATTGTTACATTTATAAAATGAAGTCTGTTTTCTTACTCTCTTGCTACGTTCAATGGGCGATTGTTGTAGTGAGGATTCCTGTGACTTATCTTCATAGTTATCATCACTGGATAGTTGTGACTCACTTTCAGAAGAGCTCAATGAATTTTGATTGGGACTTTCCTTGGTAACTACCTTTTGATCTTGGTTTTCTTGAGATAACTGACCATTTCCTTCTTTCTGATTTTCAAGATTAATAATGATTTCTTGTTGGTTTTGCTTATCTTCTTCAAGAAATACTATATCTCTACTTATTTTCACTGTGTTGGTGTCTTCAAAATATACTCTATATCCTTTTGTGTCCTCTCCATATCCAACAAACAAACCTTTAAGTCCTTTCTTATCCCATTTCCTCCGCTTTTCCTTTGGAATATGTACATAAACTGGATTACCAAAAATTTTGAGTTTGTTTATATCATAACTTCTATTCGTCCAGACTTCATAAGGTGATTTTCCTTTTACTTTACTTCTTCCAGTTCTATTCAGAACAAATGCAGCACAATTAATTGCTTCGGCCCACAATGACTTTGACAACCTTTTTGAATACAATAACGTCTTTGCAGCTTCCACTAAAGTTCTGTTCTCTCTTTCGGCTTTACCATTTTGCTCAGGGGTGTAGGGCACTGTGGTCTGATGTGTGATGCCATGTTTTGTGAATAAACAATTCACCTCTTTGTTTACGAATTCCAGCCCATTGTCACTCCTAAACACTTTAATTTTGTTTCCAGTGGTAACTTCGGCCTTATTGATGAAGTTTCGTATACAAGCACTGATTTCATTTTTATTTTTCACAAAATAAACAGACCGATAATTTGAAAAGTCGTCTTTCAATATAACAAAATATCGGGATCCACCAATTGATAATTCTTCCATGGGACCACAAGTATCGGCATGTATGATCTCACATGATCTATTAGTTGAATATTCACTTGGATTAAAAGGTAAACGATGCATTTTTCCCTCGATACAGCTTACACACTTTGGTATAGAAGTTTGCTCAACATTTATCTGGTTTTCCTTGAGAACATTCTTCACATATTCAAAATTCTGGTGTACCAATTTTTCATGCCATTCAAAAATATCACATTTTCCGCTGTTAGCTATGTTCGCAATTTCTTGGTTATAATTATAACGAAAATCCATGAAATACGAGTTTCCGATACGATTTGCAACAGCACAAATCTTATTGTTTTTGTAGAATTTACACAAGCTGTCATTTGTCAACATGACATAACCTTTATCTGCCGAGCGGTTCACAGAGAAGAGATTTGTTTTCAGTTCCGGTACAAACAACACATCCTCTATGGTACTATCAATCCAACCTGTTCCATTATTGACTTGCACTGCCATCTGTCCGCGACCTATTACTTTAATTTTGTCCCCGTTGCCTAACACGACTGATTTTTCAGAAGTTTCTGAAAAGAATGACGAAAATAGAGCTCGATCGTTACACATATGTTCAGTGGCCCCAGTGTCCACTAACCACTTTGATTGATGAAAATTGTCACTCTTTGACACAATAAATGCATTGCTTTGTTTATTTCCGTTGAAATTGTTCTTCCTGAAACGACACTGCGCTTTTGTCCGACTTTACCACAGTAAAAACATTTTCCTATGTTGTTGTCTTCGGTTTTCTTCATTCTACATGCACTCTGAAAGTGTCCAATCTTACCACATGTATAACATTTCACTGACCTTCTATTCTTCGCAACTAAAGCTAACGATGACTGTTGCTCAGGTATTTCTGCTTTTTCTTTCAATCTTCCCTCTTCAATCAATAATCGGGCTACTAGATTGTCTATAGTCTGTTTGTCCTCCGGTGCTGACTCCCAAGCCGATATGAAATGTTTGAAATCATCCGGTAGTGACATCAGTATTTTTGTTACAACAAATTTGTCTGAAATTTCTTCACCCATCTGCCTGAGTTGATTCTGCATTTCTTGAATTTTTGACAGAAACATGGACATTTCCATTCCACATTCATATTTGTATTGAAAGAAACGTTGTTGTGCAATATGAATACTAGTTTCATTTTTCTGTTCGTACACACTATGTAGCTTCTTCCACATTTCAGCTGCTGTTAAACAAGAAATTATGTGGATCATGACTGATTCTTTTATCCGGGTAACCAGCATTGTTTGAACTTTGGCATCTTTTATTTCCCATGCTTCGCATTCCTGGCCTGCTTCTTCTGGTTTTACACTTCTGCCTTGGACTATATCAAGCCATCCTTGTCCTCTGAGTAACACCGTTGTTTGGAATTTCCAAACATTCCAATTTTTTGCTCCCTCCAACCTGATCGCTGCAACCTGACTTCCATCCATTCTGAACAAACCCCTTCCTTGTTCCGTCCAGTCCAAGTAATTTCCTCCTCGATAAATTTCAAAAAAAAACGACCGCGTGGATAACCTCACTTTCCACACTAGTACGAAATTTTATCGATATGTCTGGGTGTTATTAAAAAACTCTCAAAACTTCCAGAATACTGTGTCTGGGCCCATAACCTATTAGGTTTTAGTGGTTTTAGGAAATAACTATTTATATAATTACTCTTTAGTCTCTTTATTCTTCTAACACACCGACCATTACAGAACACCGACCATCTTATTACATTTCATAGAACACTTAACATTGCTGACATGATGGCTGTCTCATGCCGGCAACATAAAAATAAAAATATATTCTTCTTTAATCTTATGTACTTCATTGTTTACAATAGTTCATGAACTCCGCGTACTGCGTTTAAAGGGAATCTTCGAGCCGACAGTCTCACTAATTTTGAATTATACCAACATAATATGTGAACATTCCTAGATGAGATTAGAGGCTTTCAGATCTAAAAAGTTCATCATCAATAACATACGGATTGTTGTGAGAGTACTCAGTCTGCACTCATATTTAAATCATACAACTCGAACTAGATCAGATCTTCGAAAGTAGAATACGCAACAATTATTGTTGATGTTGCTTACTTATTTATGAACTGAGTGAGAAATCTGAAGACGCTCATTATTCTTGCGTATAACAAAATTCAGGATGTAGTAGTCAAGGGAATAACAAGCGAAAACAAACAGTAGCACTGCCATAACTTAAAATTAGTTGACACTTTACCCGTACTTTCGTAAAGGGTTTCTTTAATATTATGAAACCGTCAAAAAATTAATGGTCTCCTGGGGAAGCCACTCTGTCAGACTGAGCAATAAATCCTTCATGTAGGTATTTCATACATAAATATTAACTGAAACTCGGCAACGCAAGACCGGTATCACCAGTTTCCAATTACTGTGTGACTTTTCTTGTCCTTGTGAGTATTATTTATCACTCCTCTTGAGGGGGATATCTGGAAGATTTGCAAATAGAAGTAATAGGATTATACTCCCTTTCCCTTGCGTAAATAGAAAACTTACTGAGCTTTCTTTTCCATTCATTGTCTTATGATCGAATATACCTGAATTGTAGGTAAAAACGAAAAGAGGAGATTCCTTAAGTAATTTCAAGAAAGAAAATTCCCATAAACATAGCATAGCAAACGTTTTGTTTTCGAGATACAGGGTGTTAAAGTTTAAATTTTTTTCAAGTCCTTTTCTCCTAGCATCTACACTTCACAAGATATTCAACTGAAATTTGGCATAGATATTACAATTTAGAGTTCACACCATGTGACATGCCAATTTCGATAGCAAATCTACAGGGTGATATTTTTTCTGGAACACTGTCCCTTGTTTTCCTCGAGAACTTTTTGCTGGTGTGCCACTGTTAATTTGGAAAAATGTACAAAGAAGCTTTGTTCTTATACTAAACTTTATGGTCTCTTTAGTTTTGTCGTATCTGCTACCGATTTCGAGAAACATCAATTGTTAACGTTTCTCTCGAAATCCTTAAAAATATCCAAATTGTCATAAACATTCAGTTATTAATCTGATGTGGTGAATAAATTCATTGTTAGTTTTGACACATCAAATTGAACTTTTGTGTTTTGAAAAGTAAAGGTAGTTGCATTTCAATATCAAAACATACCGAATTTCACCAATTCCGAAATTATGATACATTCATGTATGGTCTTGAAGTCAAGAGAAGCTCATCGTCTTTATATGGAACGCTATCCCAACAGATTGATACCGGGTCATCGAATGTTCTCTCATATGCATAGGCGTCTTTCAAAAGCTGGATATTTTTCTACAAAACATATCAATGCAGGTAGACCACGCAGTGTGAGAATACCACGACTTGAAGAGGCAGTTATGAACGAAATAGAAGAACATCCAAGAACCAGTACGTGGTCTTTTAAATGTGAGTTTTCAAAATGTTTGGCGGATCTTGCGGGATTCTTTGCTATTATATTATCCTTATCACATTCAGAGGGTACAAGCTCTGTTTCCTCGAGAGTTTCATCCGAGAATTAATTTTTGTCAGTGGTACCTTAATAGACTATTGAACAATCCTCATTTTGAGTGCTAAATCCTATTATCCCCATTATTTCTGGGGCCACCTGAAATCTCTAGTATACTCATCGCCAGTGAAAACTGTAGCCGAACTGTGAAATCGTATCATAGGCGCGTTTGATACAGTTAGAAATATTCCGGGAGTGTTTGAAGGAGTTCGATCGTCTATGAGAAGAAGAACTGAATCTTGTATAAGAGTTGGGGGAGGACATTTTCAACAATTGCTGTAGTTCAGTTCCTTTGTGGTTGTTTTGTTTTTTTGTTATGATTATTTTTTGAGTTCTACGTTTCTTGTAGTAATACATTTTTTGCAATGATTATACGAGTTTATCGATTCTTTATGAATCATTGCTATATACATCGGGAAAATAACCATAAAAACTAATGATGAATTTATTCACCACAGCTTACTAACTGGATTTTTTATGACAATTTCGATTTTTCTGAGGATTTCAAGGGAATCGTTCAAAATTTTTTTGTCGAAATCGGTAGCAGATACGACAAAACTACACGAGGCAACAAGGTATAACAACAAAGCATTTTTTTTACATTTATCAAATTAACAGTGACTCACCAAAAAAAGTTATGGAGGAACACAGGGAACAGTGTTCCAGAAAAAATATCACTCTCTAGATTTTCTATCGAAATGGGCTTGTCACAGTAGATAATAATTTTTTGGCGTGCCTATAAATTCATCCGAATGTCTGTAATTCTCGAATATTAGGCCAAGAATGGTCTCAAAAGATTAGTTTTGGAATTAGTTTCGATTGAAGGACGCTCTGTTCGTGTGAACAGCACGCTGAAAAAACGGAATTCGAGTGTTCATGAAAAAATTTCTGTTTTGTTGAAAAAATATCATTATTGACTGGTTTGCTGAATTCAAACGTGATCGTAATAACAATGAAGGAGCGCCACGCTGAGGTCGTCCAAAAGAGATGGTTATACCGAAAAAATTTTAAAAACACAGGATCATTTTGGCAAATAGTGGACTCAGGTTGCAGGATATAACTGGTTGCGAAGTTAGTGCTGCGTATGTATTTATCTAGGCTATGCATCTCGTGCATTCGGCTACGATGGCGAAATTTCACGAAACACATCCTTCTTTACCCATTATTCTCTGCGAACATTGTTAGAAACATGTTACCCTAGCCGACCGAAGAATTGGCAGTCACGCCAAGAAGATACATTGAAGCTTTTGGCTGAGGGACCTAATCCTCGAGTCAGAAGTCAGGAATTATGTTTTACTTGAAACATTTTTCGTAAGAACCAAATACCGTTTGTACAATTCATTTATAGTTTTGAGATATTCGTTCAAGGAACTGATTTTCTGGTATCTACGGAAGTATGATCCAACTATGCTTTAATGTGTGTAACTGGTGGAAGAAGACATCAGTTCACTGCCATCCGCAAAGATCACTATGGATCTGGAACAGTGTGGGTTAAAAATCGGATCGTTGGGGCACTCCAGAATTTACGTTGGAACCCCTGGAACTAACTCCATCCACGACATATTATGAACTCTCTTGTTATCAAGAATATTTTTCATCAACTCCAACAAAACTCTGGGAAAACCATATGTTAGAAGATCCTGATGCCAGACCTGATAGAAAACTTTGGACATGTCCAGAGCAAGTGATATTCGTTGTCCACATGTGCGTCACATAGCTAGGAATGCACCTGCTCATCGTTGTTTGTGGAAGCCTTATTGTCTGTGACTGATTAGTTCTTTACTCAGCAGGTATCTAACCGTTTCGGTATTGATATTGATATATTAAGCGAAGACCTTTCGATTGTATGGTTAAAGGAGTCAGTGTCATCATTGTATCAAGGAATAGACAAGTACTATCTTCTTGATCCATTTAGCTTGGGCCAATACATATTTAATTATTTTAACAAGTACAATCGGCGTTTATCCAACCTTCAATGTCAAATGGAATAAGAACTTACTACGGGTAACTTGAGAGATTTGATATTTCACCCATTTCGTTTTTAGTGATCTCTAAATGGAAAATGTTCGACTTTCCTTCTGAATATTTCTCCTAGATACATTGCCAATGGGGAGACGTAGCATAAACAAAATTCTGACATGAATTAAAGAATATACAATATCGAGAGAGAAATGTCCAGTTCGATAGGAAGCAGATGCATTGATATGCAAGAAAGACCTTCCGTAATGTAATTTTCAAGCCATTCATTTCTGATTCTCCTCCCCGAAAAGAAACAAAACGGTGTCGACTGGTTCTATTCGTTCGTTCATAGCCACCCAAATATTCAATTCGAAGCACGTCGTTTCTCATCTGAGAGTCTGAGGTTGACATCGTACCCTCGTTTCTTCTCATTATTTGATTTAGCGCCGTTCAAATTTTCGGCAGCCGTTTTGTAACATACGAGAAAGAATGAAATCCTATATGAAGTAATGAGCAAGACTGTGGAACTGATTACTGCATATTTGGCAGCAATTTTTTTGCGAAACACGGATAGTGGTATCTTTTGAAAGGGTGAAATAGGTATTGGGTATCGATTGAAGTAAGACTTAATTTCACAACAATTGTTTCGTCAATTACTTTATGACTTCATCGGGTAAGTATGATACCTAACTATTATTTCTTGTAGGTCTCTTTATGTAGACATCAGATAGTAAAAACTTGGTGAATTTTGGCGTTCACATTTTGTGCGTATATTCTGGGGAACATCGCGTTATCATTTTGCCCAAATGTCAGTAATTTTCGAATTTTTCGCCGAAAATGGTCTCAAACGATTGGGTTCGACTCCCTGATGAAAAATTCGAGGTCAAATTTCATTCTGTCCGGCCGGCCGTCCGTTGTCACGATAACCTGAGAACGGAGAGAGATAGCGATTTGAAATTTTCGGGTAAGGTTGTGCATCTGAATGGGACATTTGAGTTTGTTTATAGGCATAATCGGCCGTTTCGTTTTCAGTGATTTTTACATCGGAGTGTTAGACTCCATTTCTTTGTCAAATGTATCTTGAGGGGTGATCTCATAATGACTTATAGATACGCACCAAATGCTCTACGGCTTGAATACACTAAACGCATTCCTTCTGAACTCGAAAGTACATGGTAAACTGCCTGCTAGTGTTTTTGGACACCCATCTGTGAACACATTCAAATCGATATATGACTCTAGGCTAGGGTATAATCATCGGTGACAACGTTGTTTTTATTCTATTTTTTCAGTAATATAGTTTGGTTTGTAATTATTCACTTTAATGTATCTGTTTCCAGTACCTAATTCAAGTTATTATTATATTAAGTACCAATTTTTATTTTTATATTATTCACTTTATGCCTGTTCATTCATTTTACTTTTTGTTTTTCTAAGCTTTTATAGGTTATTACCTCAGCTCTCGTTGTTTTGTGATGATAATAATACTATAATCGCTTGTTCTGATCGATAAATCAATTGGAAATAACAATATCATTGCATACGCACAATAATATGTACCTACAGAATATATTAGAAGAAGGTATGTATTATATGTAGGTACAGCAGAGAGGTTTACAGTGCGAACATTCATTCTTAATGTTTTGCTGAGTATTTCGAGTTAGGATTTCTTAGGAAATGTTATAGACAATAAAACGTTCTTCGTCGAGATGTATATTACATTTTTTGGTCGACCTCTACATACTTTTATGAATTTCGGACCGTATCATGCCGCATCCATAGTTACCACATCACTGGCAGTTATTCTTACATACACTTATGTTTGTATTGAACCGTATCATGTCGTATTCATAGTGACCACAGCGGACGAGAAAGTACTTTTGCGTCAACCTCTATAAAGAATTACATTTTACGTACTAATTTGCGGCCGTAAAATCGACTATTATTGAAGGCAAGTACTTTGCGGAGGAGAAAATAATTTATCGTCCGCTGTGGTCACTATAAATACGGCATGATACGGTTCAATACAAACATAAGTGTCTGTAAGAATAACTGTCAGTGCTGTGGTCACTATGGGTACTCTTCGATACAAACATAAGTGTATATGTCATTTGTTATTGTGAAATTATTTATAAGGTCCGAAATTCATAAAAATATATGGAGGTCGACGAAAAAATGTAATATGCGCCTCGGCGAAAAACTGTCTATCGTCTCGCCTGCTTGCCTTCTTTGCAGACTTGACTATAATAGACAGTTTGTCGTCCTTGGTACATAAATAACTATTCTCGTCCGCAAAGTTCTTGCCTTCAATAATGGTCGATTTTACGGCCGCAAATTAGTACGTAAAATGTCACTTTTCATAGAGTCAACGAAAAAAGTTGTTTCATTCACCGGGGCACATCCTTTATTTATAGAATCTCCCATTCCACTACATTCTCGTGCCTATCATGGCTTGAGAATAAACGATGAAAAATGTCTTTGGTGTCTTTTCGATTTTCCGGCTATTATAAAGTCAAAGTTCAAATGTTTTTGTTAGGAGAAGCTTTAGCTAGCGAATAAAGAATTGGGATCAGTTGTATACTTTGCGGTGAAAACTTGAAGTCTTACTTAGAAAAAGTTATATCCGATTGGCTAGCAGTTTCCAGCCGCATTTTGTTGAATAATGGTTGTATGGCATTCACATAATTTGCAAGTATAATAGATCGATGAAGTTTGTATCGAAGTAGCGTCAGTGCAGTGGGTAAAATATTATAGCACACATGTGTGTGTATATAGGGTGCTTCTCGATAAGCGAACACTTTCATTTTGTATCATGGGCCGAACATGCCCATTGGAACCGAAAAGATCACATATAATTTCATAACATCGTCCAAAATTTACTTTAACAATTTCACCAATTCTTTGTATTTTGAAGGAATCAAGGAGGATTTCAAGCAGATTGTTCTCGTTCATGAATCCACTCGCATTCGAAATATGGTTGTATATGGGATGTGCATATTGTATTGTTTCTATAACACTTTGGATTGTTGCGAGGTTTTGTCCCAAAGAATGGCATGAAATAGAGCTTTGCGATGATTGTCTGCTGGAAAAATATGATGACGTGTGCGATGATGTCAGGACCTATAAATCCGGGTCTTCTGGGATTTGGAGCGATGAAGACCGCTGCTATTTGGTAATTTCCTTATTTGCTTATAACTTCATACGATGACGTGGACAAAAGGTTAATAGATTAATGATAAGCTCGTACTTACCAATTATTTTACCATTATTTGTTGCACTACAAAAGTAACTACACTCTTGTCTACTACAGTTTTTGTCGTCTGAGATATGTTTCGGAAACAAAGTTCCCATCTTCAAAGACGAAGCATTACTATAACGCTTCGTCTTTGAAGATGGAAACTTTGTTTCCGAAACATATGTCAACCGACAAAAACTGTAGTGGACAAGGGTGTAGTTTCTTTTGTAGTCTTCATAATGAGTCCACATTGAACTCAAAATAGAATAATATTTGTTGGATACAGAAAATGAAAATGCAAATTTATCTTTGTGACTTGTTACTTATTCTGTCTACTGAGACTTCCGTTTATCTATTATCCAACACCTGATAGCAAAAAAATTAACGAAATATTTTTATATTTCTATGATTCAAAGAAGTCTAAGAGTATAGAATCAGAAAATATGTTCGCTCAATGTTTCAAGCTCCATGGACTACGAAAACCACTAAAAATTGTGAAACACACTATCCACGCTACCATATGATTCATTTGTCCCGACATCAGCTGATTGTGATGTCAACCAACACTGTTCTATTCAAAATACATGGAATATCAGAGACTCAATTCCTTACCAAGTACACTGCAGCGTCGTGTAGCGTCTGCAAAACAGCCAAGCCATTATTTTTGATCAAGATGTAGGGTTTGTATAAGGGTTTGTTGAGAAAGGTGTTGTACAGTTAGGGACTTGGCTTTATATGACATCTGATAACTTTTTCATTGTGATGGTTTCTTGTTAGTCTTGTTAACCAATTTTTACATGGAATTTTTTTACTAGGATTTCATTTCTTTTTGCAAGAGCCTAAGCTTCAGCTACCCTCCCCACTTTCTATATATACCTTCCTTCTATTCCAGTATGGCCGGTAAATTAGGCATTTATTTCTTGCATAAAAGTAGTTCTTTCTTCATATAGCCCACTCACATCCTCGTCGAATATACGCTAATTTCACAACGGATAAAAGTACCTGTCCATAACAAATGTTATAAATAGAACTGCACCTCCCTTTATGGGGAGGGGTAGAGGGTATAAATTACAGATTTCTCAATTTTGTTGTTGTTGGTATGCTTATCTTAGCCAATATTCTCAGCTTTCTAAGACTTCGAGAATCCCTAGTTTTATACACAGATCTGCACCCTCCTTCTTGGTGGTTGGAGTATGAAAATCTGTCATAATTTTTTCGCTTATTCCACTTGGCATACTAAATTTAATATTTCTAGGATATCGGATATCTCCCAAGTTTTATCAGTTTAAAATGGTAAGTCGCACCTCTTTGTAGGGGTTGGAGAGCAAAAACTACGTATTTCTCAATTTTGTTTGTATTTGTAAACTTATCCTAGCCTACATAACAAATCTCAGCTTTCTAGGACTTCTTGAAGACCCTAGTTCTATACACAGATTCGCACACCCCTTTATGTGGGTTGGAGGGTGAAATTTATATTTTTCTTGATTTTTCTGTTGTTTGTTAGCTAATACTAGCCTACGTACTAAATGTCAACTTTCTAAGTCTTCTGGGAGTACCCTAGTTTTATATAGAGTTCTGCATCCCCCCCCTTTTTGGAGGTTGAAGGGTGAAAGTTACAGATTTCTTAAGTTTTCTGTTGCTTGTGCACTAATTTTAGTCAGCATTCCAAATTTCTAGTACTTCGAAAAGTATCCTAGTTTTATTAGGTCAATATAGAGGTACAGAAAGTTGGAGGATAAAGTTACAGATTTCTTAATGTTTCTGCTGTTCGTGAACTAGTTCTAGGATATCTGGGAGTATCCTAGAGGTTATGATGATAGGTAAGCCAGTCAGTGGCATAATCGACGTATTTCAGGTATTAATAAGAGATAAAGTACAAAAGGTAGACACATATGCGTTTCATGAGTCTACTAAAAACTTCTTATCGGCTTCTCTGGTATTATCCAGTCCTAAACTATAGGTTTGAAAGTACGTCGAAATGTTTCGAGAAAAGGTAGATAATGCCCTGCTCTTTATGGCTCGTCTCGGTGATTCAATACAACTTTCATTGAATTTTTATACTTAAAGTAGTTTCGAAAAGAATATAAAATTGTTAATATATCATATTTTTACCGTTTTGGGCAATATGATAAATCACTTTTGACTGCATATTCACGCATGATACTCCAATTTTAACTTTTGACTTTTAATTTCCTTCTCTATTCTCCCATAAATCGTTTCAATTCCGAGGGAAGTTTTGGATAAAATTGAGGGTGAAAAATATAATCAGTTTGTAGTGAAACCACTTAATTCAGACAAGCTAATGACTTAACTCAAATGCATAAATAATTTCACTCAAAGGGGTAGCTGTAGATAGCATTACGATCGAGGGAAACACGAAGTATATGAGTACGAATGTCACATACTTTGAACTCAGTTTGCCCTCGCAGGGCTGGTAGCGTATATTTCTCAACATTCTTTCAAGGGTATCACTCGTCATGTCCTGCTGTTCCCATTTTACCATTCACCGGATATGCGAATTCCACCATACTAGTATATCTACGTCATACAGCGCAGAATTTATATTGCTGAAACCGGAAACTTTATCTGGGGGCACTATCGTAATAAAAATCAGGTACCTAGCGCATCCCGAAGAAGCATTCGTAAAAGAGTAAAAATAAAAATTGGCTGCAATCGCCACTGTCTCGTGTTCATCATTGGGAGAAACTAAAAGAAATCCGTTGCTGGCGTCACAAATTTATGCTCAGAAATATCCTGGAGGAAGACATCCTAGACGAAACGGATTCGAAAATTTGAAGGACCGTTTCGAGCGGACTGGTCTTGTGTAATATGAGAAAACCCCTCGAAGTACTAACGAATGGAACTAAACTATTGAAGATCCTCATACTAGTACAAGGTGTCTCAGTGAACAACTAGTAATAAGGCGCACTTCAGTCTATACTCAGCTTGGCCTTCTTTGGTGCATTTTCTCACGGAGAAGTCCACTACTTTGACTGCTCATTCGTCTCCGGTGTATTATGATAGATCCATGTTTGGTCCACGGTTACGGTTGGTTATATGGTCTGTGGAATCACGCAGCATCGCCCGAATAGCTTTTAGATGCCTCTATATTCATAGAAAATGTGACGTATGGGCTCAGTTGAGATAAAGGGTTTTCCAATAAGAGGTGTTATTTTGATATTCAAAGAAAAATACCATTTTTCAATATAAATGATCGGATGTTTATTTCTTTATAAAGAAGAAGCTATGCCCTTAATAGTAGAAAATAACATCGCGCAAATGACCACCACGACCACGCTTACAGGACCATATCCTTTTAATGAAATTTTCCATAACCAAATCGCAAAGTGGCTGCCCTATGTCCTCGATAGCCTCACGAATTCCATCTTTGAGGTCTTGAATCGACGCTGGGCTATTGGCGTAGACCTTCTCTTTCACGTGGCCCCAAAGGAAGAAGTCGCAAGGTGTTAAATTGTGATCACCTCTTCGAGAGATAACACGGTCTGGAAACTTTTCCCGCAAAATATCAATGGTTTCGTTGCTTGTGTGGCACGTAACGCCGTCTTGTTGAAAGTTAACGTTGTCCAGATCAATACCATCCAATTCAGGCCAGAAAAAATCATTAATCATCTCTCGATAGCGCAATCCATTCACCGTAACTGTTGCTCCAGCCTCATTTTCGAAAAATTAAGCTCCAATGACTCCGCCGGACCATGAATCGCACCAAACAGTCACACGTTGAGGATAGAGAGGCTTTTCAACAATAACTCTTGGGTTTTCCGAGCCTCAGATGCGACAATTTTGCTTGTTGACGAAGCCACCGAGGTGGAAATGGGCCTCATCACTCAAGATGATCTTTCACTGGAATTCCGGATCATTTTCATGCATTTCAACCACCCAATCAGCAAAGACACGACGTTGTTGATGATCGGCCGGCTTGAGTTCTTGTGATAACTGAACTTCATACGTCTTAAGACCCAAATCTTTATGCAAAATACGGTGTAATGACGTTTGTGGAATGCCTAATTCCAAAGAACGACGAGGAATGGACAAACCTGGGTTTTCTTCAACACTTTCGGCTACAGTAGCAATATTCTCGGCTGTTCTTGAGCGACATGTACGGGTTTTATTCTTCACATAACTAACTTGTCCCAACAGCTCGAATTTTTCCACCAATTTCTTTATTGCGGTCCGACAAGGTGCTTCATGACGACCCAAAAATGTTCGAGGTTTACGAACGGTCTCTGCCAAATTTTCACCATTTTTATAATGAATTTTAATAATTACAATGCGTTCTTGAAGCGTGTATCGTTCCATTTTTATTAATGGCTCAGTTTCTACTTGTCAAATGTCAAAAATGACAGCTTCAAAAGTGACATCTACCGAAATAGCGGGCTATTCAAAATAACACCCCTTATTGGAAAACCCTTTACGTCACAGCCACAATCGCCCAATATCATACCATGTATTACATCGACGATTTCTGGAGTAAATAATTCGTTTGGTCACAGCGTTACAAGGGCAGTATTGCATTTAAAGTAACTGGGCGGAAAATTCAATAAGTCAATGTTTTATAAAACGATACCCTCGTAAAGCAACTAATTTACAGAACAGGGACCAATTGTTTCTAGAAATAAAAAGAGAATTAATTATCTGCCATTTAGCCATCCTATAAATAGTTTTGGATATTGCATTAACAAAGCTTTTGAATTAAGTCTACCTATAGAAAGTACGATGATATAATATTACAATCTTTTCGATGTCTTTGAAAGCAGAAGTATTATTCGTATAAAAAAAGGGGAATGATTTCTTGATTTACCTACATTTAATGCAACAGAAGTGCCAGCACAATAAACAACAATATGGAAATGATTATTCAGTCGAGGAAGAAACAGAAATCATAAACGACGCCTGCTTAGATCCCCATAGTTGTTGGCAGATTCAGAGTCTCGAAGTATTAGAGAACGATTTTACTTTAGCAAACAGCTTCTGGTTTGCTATTGGTACACTCATGCAACAAGGCTCGGATCTCAACCCAAAGGTTTGTGTGTAGTGCTAGTTTTAATGGTGCATGCGAAAAACTGTAAATTCACGAAAATTCCATTGATTTAATTCCCCTATAAAGGTAAAAACTTCTTACATAGAATAAACGTTGTCGTTTTAACTGAAAGATTTTGTCCTCGAAGTTTTTTCTGATATTAAGTTCATACTTCAATCATTAGTCCAGGACTAATAGGTTTTAGACTTAACATCCTTCATAACTAGCTGAAACTTGGTATACTGACTCTGTATTTGATAATCAACAACTAATCAAAACTCCCCAACCTTCCGCCTCTTCCTTCATGAGATATAAATTGTGTAAAAACAATTTGAACAAATATATTTTATTTTAATAGTATCTTCTTAAATGAACAAATAATTAATAATAATAGGTAATAATAATTAATAATAATGAAAAATGGCGATACCGTTGTTAATAAATCAACAAGTCCAGAGCGTTCCTGCCAATCGGGTCCTTCATAAATGGCTTCGTATAATTAAAATACTTATGCATATATTTCACAAGTCAAATAGAACCCAGGGGGTTCATCGATTTGCCGAGAAAGCAAGAGCAAACGTGTTTCTGGCTTCCTGGCCTTCATCAGTACTCTGTAGCTTCTCAACAAATTCAACTAAACTGACCCGGGTTAAGCCTCTCAGAGCCGGCTTGGTCGATCATACCTAATCACCCACGCCACCTATGAGACAAAACTTGGCAAATCGATGAACCCCCTGGGGTCTATTTGACTTGTGAAATATATGCATAAGTATATATATATATAAGTATATTAATTATACGAAGCCATTTATGAAGGACCCGATTGGCAGGAACGCTCTGGACTTGTTGATTTATTAACAACGGTATCGCCATTTTTCATTATTATTTTTGAAAACGCTAAACGGCGTTCATGGCCATTGGGAAGATACAGTCTGAGCTCTGCGGGACTCGTTTCTTGATTAATGTCGAGTGAATGGTGGCATATGATTTCACGCTTCAAATATTCACTGGTGGGGAAAGGCTGATTTCCGTGTTTTGTCTCATATGTGGCGTGGGCGATTAGATATGATCGACCAAGCCAGCTCTGAGAGGCTTAACCCGGGTCAGTTTAGTTGAATTTGTTGAGAAGCTACAGAGTAGTGATGAAGGCCAAGAAGTCAGAAACGCGTCTGCTCTTGCTTTCTCGGCAAATCGATGAACCCCCTGGGGTCTATTTGACTTGTGAAATATATGCATAAGTATATTAATTATACGAAGCCATTTATGAAGGACCCGATTGGCAGGAACGCTCTGGACTTGTTGATTTAATAATAATTAATAAATTAATAATAAGTAAGAAATATTTATTAGAAAGGAAAAAATACTATTTTCGATTATTTAAATCACATCCTCATCATCATGTATGAATTCCGGTGAATTGTCACAAGATGGGCCAACACAATGGTGACACATTGCGGAACACATCAAACCTGCTTTTCTACACTAGCACCAACGTTCACATCCCTTTTTACAAACACGGTTAATGAGATTCAATAAATTATCAGGCGCAGAGGAAAGCTCAGTAGTGATTGGAACAAGTAAGCCACGCTTTGTGCAACCCCCTTCCAACGGTGGAAGACAGTTTCCCAACCATGGGCGAACTTGTAAGTATACACGATACGAGTGTTGTCGAGTAGCAACTTTAGTAGGTGGCAAAGATGAAAGCTGAAAATAAGCCTTTATGGTTTGCTCAGCAACTGTCTGGTTAAGCAAAAAGTACCTGAGCTCATCTCAGTCCACCTCTAAATCAGATTTATTACACCTATATGTACAAAACAAATGTCGTTATTTTCAGCTCGAGGGTCGTTAAATACGGAAACGATTGTCCACAACTCTGCATTTTTCAAGCATTGGATGGTTTTTACTTTACCTTTTCTGAACAACGCTGATGCAGTATCAAACCTTGACATAGTGTGTGCAAATAGTAAGACATCTTTCAAAGGGCCTATATTTTTTTGAATTTTTGCAATGTCGTAGTATTTATTGTACCTTTTATGACTTCCAGGTCTTAGCATCTTCAGTTTTGGAGCATTGTCAGTATCTTTCACGACTATAGTAACTGACCCATATTGTAACATAAACTTATCGCTGTTTATGATATCAGTGTGTCTGCGTTTGCTCCAGCATGATGTAGGTACGACCATTTTGTTATCCCGTAGCTTTTGTATCAAATTTTATATCAAGTAAGTCTATAAGTTGCGCTTTTTCTTACAAAGAAATTCATATTTGCCATACATCGTATGCAGATTTAGAAGTCGAATTCTACTTACCGATTGTGTCTGGGAAAGATGATATTCTTTGTAATCCAAAAAACAAAGCACAAATTATAGACTTACTGATACAAAAACTACGGGATAACGGAATGGCTGTACACCAAGCTGAAGCAGACACAGACACACTGATCTCAGAAACATCGATAAGTTTTTGTTACAATAATCCCTCAGTTACTGTAGTCGCGACATACAGGGTGTCCGGGGAATAACTGTACATACTCTTACCAGATATAGAGTTGGACTAGCTGATTACTGATTGACTATAAAAAATGTATTTCTGGATTTCCCTAGAAAGCTACAGGGTGATTTTCCAACTTCATGGAAATACTTAGACCATCATAAAATCTAAACTTATTGACGGATATTATTGAAACTTGGGAGGTTATTGGCACATGCTAAGATCGAGTCAGAAAGATATCAAATATTTCATCATTCCAGGGCCGGACTAATTAATCTTCATTTAAAGTGTTCAGGGTAAGAAAAACACTTTGTATTTCGAATTACAAATAATTGATTCGCTTTTTAGAAAGAAGCCAAATTATGCTTCAATTTGTAGTATCGCTTAAAGTTGTCACATCAACAATTATTTTGTTATGAATTTTTGAATTTGGATAAAGTTCGAAATATTGAATTTTTCACCATGAAGAGAACTGAAAATCTCATGTTTGAACATAAAATGCGAAAGTATTAGTAGAAAATTAGTAGAAAATAGTAGAAATTTTCAAAAAAGTTCAGAGCTTTAATAAGGGTATTCCATAAAGAAACAATAACAAATGAAAGAATCTAAAATACCTACAGTAAAGAGTACCTAATAAATAAAAAAAAGCACTGACGTGAAGTCAGTACTCTTTGGCGCGCGTGTTCACGGTGGCTAATTTGAATTGAATGATGAGTACTTCAAGCTCAGTGGATAGAGCGAGCCGAAGATCTACCCAAAGGATAGTGGACACCATTCACTGTCGTTTCAAAAATTAACAGTGCTGTATCTAAGCTGCCATCAGGATAGAGTAATAAAGATGGAAGAGAACACAACTGACTCTCCTTAGTCGCAAAAGCTGCTAGAAGATTTGGGAGGGTCAGTATAATCCTAATCATGTTTATAGCAGGCGCGCCAGAGCATATTGACTTTTTACACTTTTTCTTTCATTGTTAAGTCAATTTGCTTTTGCGCGCGTGCTATAAACATGATTAGGATTATACTGACCCTCCCAAATCTTCTAGCAGCTTTTGCGACTAAGGAGAGTCAGTTGTGTTCTCTTCCAACTTTATTACTCTATCCTGATGGC
The DNA here is from genome assembly GCA_937662695.2 of Halyzia sedecimguttata. NCBI lineage: Eukaryota > Metazoa > Arthropoda > Insecta > Coleoptera > Coccinellidae > Halyzia > Halyzia sedecimguttata. The sequence continues at coordinate 136,040,436 of OW569411.2, read as the reverse complement.
AGCTTAGATACAGCACTGTTAATTTTTGAAACGACAGTGAATGGTGTCCACTATCCTTTGGGTAGATCTTCGGCTCGCTCTATCCACTGAGCTTGAAGTACTCATCATTCAATTCAAATTTGCCACCGTGAACACGCGCGCCAAAGAGTACTGACTTCTCGTCAGTGATTTTTTTTATTTTTTCAAGTTCCTTTAACAAATATAGCTATCAATACAGTTTGACTGTTAGCTTTACCGTAGATCGAAAAAAATTGCGGTTGTGGGACCTCTGTTAGGAACGCAATTGCCTCTTCTCCGAATCCGAACGTATTTTAATATAGATCTACCGAATACAGTTATACATAAATTCGCCTCAGGGCCACCATACAGACATTTCAACTCGGAAACAACACTATTTACCCCAAACTGCCTTGTAACCGTGCACTGAATTGACATGAATATTCTTTTAAAACCTCACAATATCGGCTCATTACTCCCAACATAACCCAAACAACCCAAAACCATACACTTCTCGTCTGCGCAAGCGCAATATACTCGTGGCTGCTAGTCTTCCCAAAATTACACACCTCACAAAAAACTCCGATTCTCCAACACTAGCGGTTCACCCCAAAACCCCAATCCTCTCTGACGAAAACTTCAGCAGTTAAATCACTGATGGTCTGCTCATGCGCATAACGAAAAATGCCCGTAAGGGGTAACATCAATTTCAAAATTGGCCCCAGGGCCACGGTATGCACACTTCAACTCGGAAACAATGCTACATCCCCCAAACTGACTTGTCCTTGCACTGAATTGCCATGAATATTCTTTGGAAACCACACAATATCGGCTCAGCACTCCCAACATAACCCATACAACCCAAAAACAGTCACTTCTCTTCTGCGCATGCGCAATCTACTTGCGGCTAAAAGTCCTCTCAAAATCACACGCCTTACAAAAAACTCCGATTCTCCAACACTAGTGGTTCGGGAGATATCGCATCTTTAATCTACGCATGCGCAGACCCTCATCAGGGATAAGGATTCTATGGAGAAATAGCATCCGCCACCCCAAAACCCCAATCCTCTCTGACGAAAACTACAACAGTTAAATGACTTCTCATCTGCGCATGCGCACAACGAAAAATGCCCGGATAGGGCAGCATGAACCTCAAAAAAATAGGTTTCGGCATTTTAAGCAAAATATTCCGCAAAATACGAATTCTCGAATTCTTTATCAGGGAGTCGAACCCAATCGTTTGAGACCATTTTCGAAAAAAAATTCTAAAAATACAGACATTGTGACGAAATGATAGCACGCTGTTCCTTGCGGAACACGCGCGCAAAAATGAAAATAGGAACCAATGAATTGCTGAGTCAACGTTATTTCAGAAGTGGTTCGAACTGAAAACCATTAGCTTGTATACATTTCTCTTGAAGAATGTTCAAATTGGATACAGCCTTGCGATTCATGTTTTATTTTGCAGGAAATTTTATTTCTGTGCATTTTTGAGCTCGAATCTTGGAATCTAGTAAGATATTTTGTAACATTCTCCCTATCTGATAATCATATCTTCTTTTTCTCAGAGTACTTCATAATATTTAATATTGAATAAGTGAACTTTAAAGAAACAGACTAACAAATTCAAAAATCACTACTCATACTCCTCGATTTACTAATTCAGTTAGAGGTTTTTACATTGGAAGAAGTGTCACTATGGTTTATATCTTTGTTGTCGAACACCCGGTATACATACGAATAATTTTGAAATATGCTTATGTATACCCTATACAATTCACCAATTTTTTTTTTCGAAATATACCTTCATTAACTCCATCGCAATGAGATCCGCGTCTGGGGTGGCCACCCAGTATATCAACAAATTATTATAGTCTTCCTCACCTTCGGTGACTTTTCTAAGAAAATGTATTATTTATTTTCGACCTCCACAAGATGACTAAGTCCTGTTCAGGTAAATAAATGAAAATTTTCGAACTTTATACAAATTCAAAAATTCATAAAAAAATAAATGTAGATGTGACAACTTCAAGAGATACCACACATTGGAGAATAATTTAGCTTCTTTCTAAAAAGCGAATCAATTATTTGTAATTCGAAATACAAAGTGTTTTTTTTACCCTGAACACTTTAAATGAAGATTAATTAGTCCGGCCCTGGAATAATGAAATAATTGATATCTTTCTGACTCGACCTTAGCATGTGCCAATAACCTCCCAAGTTTCAATAATATCCGTCAATAAGTTTAGATTTTATGATGGTCTAAGTATTTCCATGTAGTTGGAAAATCACCCTGTAGCTTTCTAGGGAAACACAGAAATGAATTTTTTACAGTCAATCAGTAATCAGCTAGTCCAACTCTATATCTGGTAAGAGTATGTACAGTTATTCCCCGGACACCGTACCGTGTATACTGATATTTTAATAGTATTGGTAGCAAGATCCTACGACAGTAAAGGCGGGTTTATACAGCAAATAAGATAAGATAAAATAAAATAAGAATTAAAATACGAAAGTTAAACATGTACATTTCTATGAGAACGTTTATACACGAAATAAGATAAAATAAGAAATAAGAATAAGAATTAAAGTTGGCCAACTCTCATCTTTATTTCTTATTTTATGTTATTTTGTTTGGAAAATGACAATGCGCATGCTCAAAGAGTGAAATTCATAGAACTTGCATAAAATTGTCAAAAAGCTGTGATTTGATTGGTTCATTCATATTTCTTATTTTGTTTTAGATTATCTGTAAAAAACGATCTGTTTAACCCTTAATTCTTATTTTATTTTAATTTGTTTCTTATTTTATCTTATTTGCTGTATAAACCCGCCTTAATGCTCCGAAACTGAAGAAGCTAAAACCCGGAAGTCATAAAAGGGAGAGTAAATACTACGACATTGCAGAAATCCAAAAAAAATATAGACCCCTTGAAAGATGTGTTACTATTTGCATACACTATGTCAGGGTGTAATACGACATCAGCTTTTTTAGGAAAAGCTGAAGTAAAAATCTTCCAATGCTTGAAAAATGCAGAGATGTGGACAACTGTTTCCTTATTTAATGACCCTCAAGCACAAAATTGCGAAAGCTGAGAAAGCAATTGCTTTGTACATATAGGTATAATAAATATGACCTCAAGATGGATTCAGGTAGGCTCAGGTACTTTTTGTTCAACCAGACAGTTACCGAGCAAACCATAAAGGATAATTTCCAGCTTTCATCATTGTCACCTACTAAAGATGGTACTCGACAACACTCGTATCGTGTATACTTACAAGTGCACCGATGGTTGGGAAACTGTCTTCCACCGTGCAAATGGGGTTGGATAAAGCGTGGTTCATCACTTGTTCCAATCACTACTGAGCTTTCCTCTGCGCCTGATAATTTACTGAATCTCATTCGAGAGTAGAAAAGCAGGTTTGACATGTTCCGCAATATGTCGCATTTGTGTTAATACATGATGATGAGGATGTGATTGAATGTTCGAAAAATAGTATTTTTTCCTTTCTAATAAATAATTACAGATCTATTTGACAATTATTTTACTATTTGAAGTTCATTTAAATGTTTTTATTTGTTTAATTTTTTTTACACCCTGTATATCGGTGTATATGACGCAAGAAGCGGAAGCTTGGGAGTTTTGACTAGTTGTTAACTATGAAATACAGAATCAGTATACCAGATTTCAGCTAGTTGTGAAGGATTTTATGTATTTGGTCAATTTTAGTCTGATAGTCCTGGGCTACATATGTACCTATGTGTACACTGAAGTTTTAATGAAAATTATTAAATAAAATTAAGCAATGTACGAACTTTCTGCAAGTCTTGTGCAGATTTTCAAAACATTTACAGCACTATGATACGGCACAGCCTTGAAACACGTGGCTAAAGTCAATGCTTCTTGCTATCTCCAATATTTTATTTAAGTGAATTCTGGCATAAACAACTGAATGTCCACCTTCTTTCAAGGCCACTTCTACTCGCATCGTTGGTGGCATATGGTGGTTCTTCACTCTCATCATAATCTCCTCGTACACTGCCAACTTGGCCGCCTTCCTAACAGTAGAAAGAATGATAACGCCGATAGAGAGTGCACAGGATTTGGCGGAGCAGGCCGAGATCTCTTACGGCACGCTGGAGGGAGGCAGCACGATGACATTTTTCAGAGTAAGTGCCGTTTTATTTACACTTCATTTCCGTCCGCAGTTTAGCCTCGCGTCTTCGAGATCTCAGCCAAGCACTAATTCGATACAGTGAACCGAAGATGACCTAGAAAATATTGAATAGAGTCCCCTGAATGGAACCTACTGAACGAAGGAAGTGGTAGAGTTTTTCAGATTTTTTTATTGTTGCGGGACCTTTTCAATAGGCCGAATAATATTGAGGATGAGGTGAAGCATTCTTTCCGTTTCAATACAGTATTGACTCCAAGTTAGAGTTCGTTTTTTACTCTAAAAGAATGTTGAGGAATAAGAATGTTAGTCAGAAATGATTTCATATCACTTGTTCGCATAGTTGAGTATATCCCATCCTCGATGTTAACAAGCACAATTAAAATGATTTATTCATATGTAAAATGTACATATCGATCTTTATAATCATGTGCATTGTACTGATTCCACTTTTTAAGCTACTCTAATAATCTTTCAGTATCACAGGAACTTTTACTATAGAAGTCTATGACCCAATTGTTCTAACCTTGGCTGTATTGTGATCATCTAGTGAATTGGTAGGACTACTTACTTACGTTGTATAGGCAACCCAGGTTACACTCAATGAAACAAGGAAAATGAGCGGGAAGTTTAAAAATTCAAACAAAGGTTGTGCGTTCAGATACGTATATTGTGTATAACTGGGGGAAAAGAACGCTTGGAAATACCCCCAGTACTGTGATCCTTGTGATCAGACAAAGATACATCAAGCAACTGATACATTCACATTTCTACAAAAATAGTGCGTGGAGTCCCTCCGCGCGGTAAGAAGTAAACCTTCGTAATACGCAAATGAAAATAGGAAGGGGTAGAAAATTACGTGCATGCGTTCGAGTACCACGCATTCACTCTTGCTCTGTCTCTTTCTATTCCACCTTCCCCGTTGTACGTTTAACACAACAGTGCTTTCATACCCCCTCCATGGTAGCGTTAAACGTTTAACGCAACCTTGTTGGAAGTTGCATTAGATGTTGCACTTCAATAATTGGGAACGATAACGAGAGCACCTGGTGGATCATACAGTCTTTGTGCCATGACATTGGAATATTCACCGGATCGGAGGTTAGTAAGCATTAGTGTTTATACCACATTGATATTCGCCAGAGGTGATTCAAGAGCAGTGCTGGACCTCACTCTTTCTTCCTCAAGCCAGTGCCAGTACTACAGCTATCGGGAGGCGCAGGATATGTACAGGGGATGCGCTAACCACAGAGGTGGTCGGTGTCGTTTAGCTTTACAAGAAAATGCAGGAAAACAATCCTGGCATTATAAACTAACTCTGGGTTCACTTTCGTTACATCTGGGACGACATATTACTCATGCACACTCTACCGTATTTATATTCCTCCTTACTGATGCTATCTGGTATCTTCCAATTCCAACACTATTAAGAAGTCACCCTTTTATATGTTCGGTCCCACCATAAATGCTCAGCAATACCTCCGCAAAACTCAGACACAAAAAGCAATCAAAATAACATAATAATCTTTACGTACATGAACTTTCTGAACTAAAGTGCGGCAGGGTTTTCCCTTAACACCGATGGTCTCATAATAATCACATTAAAAAATATACACAAAATCAAATACAGAGATTCATTAAGAATACAGATCCTTTACCAGTAGGTTAATTACACAGAATAAGGCATGCCAAAACATACATAAAGAAGAGACTGAATCATGTCGAGATGCATGCAAAAAAAATCAGTGAACTTAGACTGAAGTCGCAAGAGCACAACGACCAGGTACTACAATATAAATCACCAGATAGGCGTTAAATTAGTATCCCTTGACACAGAACACGCTTAATTGACTAACATGTAACTTGTTGGACACTTATAATATTAATAATGAAAAATGGCGATACCGTTGTTAAAAAATCAACAAGTCCAGAGCGTTCCTGCTAATCGGGTCCTTCATAAATGGCTTCGTATAATAAATATACTTATGCATATATTTCACAAATCAAATAGTCCCCAGGGGGTTCATTGATCTGCCGAGAAAGCAAGAGCAGACGCGTTTCTGGCTTCTTGGCCTTCATCAGTACCCTGTAGCTTCCTCAACAAATTCAACTAAACTGACCCGGGTTAAGCCTCTCAGAGCCGGCTTGGTCGATCATTTTAATCGCCCACGCCACCTATGAGACGAAACACGGAAATCAGCCTCTCCCCACCAGTGAACATCTGAAGCGTGAAATCATATGCCACTATTCACTCGACATTAATCGAGAACGAGGCCCGCAGAGCTCAGACAGTATCTTCTCAATGGCCATGAACGCTGTTTAGCGTTTTCAAAAATAATAATGACTTGTTGATTTTTTAACAACGGTATCGCCATTTTTCATTATTATTTTTGAAAACGCTAAACAGCGTTCATGTTCGTCGGTTATTCGAGGGGCGAGGGGAGATTCGAGGTGGAAAAGGGAACGAGAAAAGACGAAATTTTCTCCGGGTATCCGTCTTTGACGAGAGAAAACGTGGGGAGTATTTTTAAATAAATCGTAAATTCGGGCGAAAACGCCCTTTTCGGCTTAAGGTGCGAATTGGTATGGGAGAGATCTGGCGAGGATGCGACGCTCGAAAAGGTATTTCGTCGGGGTCCGAAAGACGAGATTCGTAGGTAGTCCGTAACGGATCTCGATTTTTGATAAAACGTTCTCTTTTTCCGTGAAAAGATCGCAATCTTTGACATATTTTGAAAACCTCGGTGAAATGTGACGTTTAGACCGGTTCGGCTTCGCTCGACCGACTTCGGGTCCTGCTATAGGAGATAAAACGTGGATGATTTACTTCGATCACAGATGAAAGAAACTTCTGTCAGTTTGAATTTATCGCGAATGAGTTGCGATAAATGTCAAATAGAATTAGAATTTCGAACGGAATTTGTCGGAAATCTTGGATTCGTGAAGATACATTGCTAGAAATAAGAAGAAATATGAGAGAGTCGCCGATTTCGAGCGATCGCATGGCAGAATTTGTGATATTTGAGAAATAATGTATTCTATCAGATTCTACGTTGAAATGACTGGTAGATACCTATCTTCGAGGAAAGATTTTTGATGAAACGGGCCGGAGGTGGAGAACGTAAAATAAGGTAATTATCGATCTATACTTTCGACGATATTACCGATTTTCACTTGCAGGCATTTATATACCAATTCGAAATCCTACCGAATGTATTCTAAGGAAACAGTTTTTAGTTGTTGACAGTTGGTTGTATGAAGTATGATGGGATATCGACTGAATTTAATCTTTCTGTCGAATTTTGAAGAAATCGTGTCGTATTTCTGTACGAAATCTTTTCGCGATTCCTTCAACGTCATGGTTTTCAGTCCGAATGAGGGTCGAATTGTCAAATAGAATTCGAGCTTCCAACGGAATTGGTTAAAAATCCTGGAATCGTGGGTAGTGTTCCATAATTCTCTGATAGGCAAATTGGCCCAGTTGCCACCTCAAGATAACAATTTAACATGAACAGTATTTTCAACATTGTAAAATTGTTGCGAAAGGATAACCGCTGTTATACAGGCTGTTTTCCGAAACGGCTTCACAATATCATCCGGTAGGTGAAATAGCTCGACCGATTTTGATGAAAGTTTGTGTGTGTATCTGAGTAGGTGTGTCAGGTCTGCTATATACCCCGGCAGGTGGCGCTGCAATCGGTCTATAGAAACTCAGAAATGTCTTGGCCGATTTTAATGAAACATTGTATGCGTGTTTGAGTGTGTCTCAGGGTCACAATAGGTGACCGGTAGGTGGCGCTGTATTCGGTTTATGGAAACTCAAAAACGGCTGCACCGATTTCGATGAAACTTGATGTGTATATGTGAGTATGTGTCAGGTTGCAGTAGGTCTATAGAAATTCAGATATGGCTCGAACGATTTCGAACTTTCAAGTTCGAAAAATGTAAATCTACTGGAAAAATGTAGATCTACCGGAAAAATGTAGATCTGCCGGAAAATGTAGATCTACTGGCTAGGTAGATCTGCGGGCCAACTAGTCCCAATATTAAAATGAAGATGGGTTTCATAGAAAAGGAACAAAAAAACTTTTTTGAAAATGTTACTAAAAACGTGACGTTTTTTTGGATGTTAGGAGGGGGGTTAGGGGGAAATTTCCAAGGGGTTTATCGAGGAAAAAGACCGAAGTTTCGTAGGGTTTCGTGTTTTCGGAGTGAACAGAAGGGGGTGTATTTTTAAAAAAATCGCAAAAACGCCGATTTTGGCAAAAGGTGCAAAATTGTGTGGAGGCATCCGGAGAAACGGTGGCGTTCGGAACGACGATATTTGCGGGAAAGCGAAGACGAGATTCGAAATTAGTCCGTAACACGGCCCTTTTTTCGATCCTCTCTTTCGTTTTCCCGGAAGAACGATAGGAAAATGTGACTTTTTCGTGAAAATCGACCAAATTCTGACGTTTCACGTATTTCTGTGGCGAATTTTAACGCGACTCCTTCAAAGTCGACGTTTTCGGTCCGAACGAGCCACGATACGAGCCACGATAAATGTCAAATCGAATTTGAATTTCGAACGGAATTACTCGAAAGTCTTGGAATCGAATAGAAAAACCGTGAGAAATATGAACGAGTAACCGATTTCGATCGATCGATTGACAGGATTGACGATATTGTGAAAATCAAAAGACGGAAATCGTCCCAGTACTATCAGTTCTTTATATGCCGGATAATCGGAACCGATTCGCGAAGCTGGCATGGCCGAGCGGACTAAGGCTTGGATTTATAGCTCCCGAGCCTCGCGGAGCGGCGGGATCGAATCTCCGAGCGTCCGAAATAGCTTTTTCTTGGTTTTTTTTTTTACCCATTGAAAAACTTAAAGGAGCATACTCCAGTAAACGTATCTTGGGATTTGGATCTTTTCGTTAAGTTACGAAATCTATAATGAATATCCGTTCGATCGGACGGATTTTTGCATTAAAATTACTCAAAATATTCAAATATTAAGCAGAAAATTAACTATACAGGGTGTTTCAAGTAAAATGTCATCCCTAGAGATGTATCACTGTATAACCGCTGCTATACGGGGTGTTTAAAAAAAAATGTCAACTCCGAAACGCCTTGACCGATTTTGATGAAACTTTGTGTGTGTGTTTCGGTGTGTCCTTGCTTCACAATAGCATCCGGTAGGTGGCGCTGATAATGCTCTATAGGAACTCAGAAATGGCTCGATCGATTTTGATAGAACATTGTGTGCGTGTTTGAGTGTGTCTCAGGGTCACAATAGGTAACCGGTAGGTGGCGCTATATTCGGTTTATAGAAAATCAAGTACGGCTGAACCGATTGCGATGAAACTTTGTGTGTGTATCTGAGTATGTGTCAGGTCCGCAATATACCCCGGTAGGTGGCGCTGCTATCGGTCTGTAGAAACTCAGAAATGCCTCGACCGATTTTGATGAAACATTGTGTACGTGTTTGAGTGGCTCTCAGTGTCACAATAGAAACCCGTTAGGTGGCGCTGCATTCGGTTCATAACAACTCAAGAACGACTGGACCGATTTCGATGAAACTTTGTGTGCGTATCTGACTAAGTTCCAGATCCACAATATTCCCCGGTAGGTGGCACTATAATCGGCTTACAGGAACTCAAAAATGGTTATACCGATTTTGATGAATCTTTGTGTTTGTGTTTCGGAAGGCCTTAGATTCACAATACAATTCGGTAGGAAGCGCTATATTCGGTTTTCAGCAACTCAAAAACTCCGGACTTATTTCGATGGGACTTTCGTGTGTGACTGATTCTCAGAATCACAAAAAGACCCGTTAGATCGCATTGAACTACGGGTTCAATTGACCTACCGATTATATTGATCTACCAAAAAATGTTGATCTACTGGAAAAATGCAGATCTACCGGAAAAATGTAGATCTACCGGAAAAATGTAGATCTACCGGAAAAATGTAGATCTACCGAAAAAAATGTAGATCTACCGGAAAAATGTAGATCTACCGGAAAAATGTAGATCTACCGTAAAAATGTAGATCTACCAGAAAAATGTGGATCTATTGCTAGGTAGATCTGCTGGCTCAACTGAATCCCAAAATATGGACTGCTGGCTACTAGTCTCTATTACTAAAATGAAGATGGGTTTCATAGAAAAGGAACAAAAAACTTTTTTGAAAATTTTACTATAAACGTGACGATTTTTTGGACGTTAGAAGGGGGGGAGGGGGGAAATTTCCGAGGGGTTTCGCGAGGAAAAAGACGGAAGTTTCGTAGGGTTTCGCATTTTCGGAGCGAGAAGAAGGGGGTGTATTTTAAAAAAAATCGCAAAAACGCCGATTTTGGCAAAACGTGCAAAATTGTGTGGAGGCATCCGGAGAAACGGTGGCGTTCGGAACGAAGGTATTTGCGGGAACGCGAAGACGAGATTCGAAATTAGTCCGTAACACGGCCCTTTTTTCGATTCTCTCTTTCGTTTTCCCGGAAAAACGATAGGAAAATATGACTTTTTCGCGAAAATCGACAAAATTCTGACGTTTCACGTATTTCTGTGGCGAATTTCAACGCGGCTCCTTCGAGGTCGACGTTTTCGGTCCGAACGAGCCACGATAAATGTCAAATCGAATTTGAATTTCGGACGGAATCACTCGAAAATCTTGGAATCGTCTAGAAAAACCGTGAGAAATACGAACGAGTAACCGATTTCGATCGATCGCTTGACAGGATTGACGATATTGTGCAAATCGAAAGACGGAAATCGTCCCAGTACTATAAAATGTTTATGTGCCAGAAAATCGGAAACGATTCACGAAGCTGGCACGGCCGAGCGGTCTAAGGCGTTGGTAAATTGATTTATAGCTCCCGAGCCTCGCGGAGCGGCGGGATCGAATCTCCGAGCGTCCGAAATAGCTTTTTCTTAGTATTCTTTCATTTTTACCCAATGAAAAACTAAGAGGAGCGTACTCCAGTAAACGTATCTTGGGATTTGGATCTTTTCGGTAAGTTACGAAATCTATAATGAATATCCCTTCGATCGGACGGATTTTTGCATTAAAATTACTCAAAATATTCAAACATTAAGCAGAAAATTAACTATACAGGGTGTTTCAAGTAAAATATCACCCCTACAGATCTATCGTAAGGAGAATTCTCAACACTGTAAAACCGTTACGAAATGATAACCGCTGCTATACGGGGTGTTTTTAAAAAAATGTCAACTCCGAAACCGCTGTATTGGGTTTATAGAAACTCAAGAACGGCTGAACTGATTTCGATGAAACTTAGTGTGTGTATCTGAGTATGTGTCAGGTCCGCAATATACCCCGGTAGGTGGCGCTGCTATCGGTATGTAGAAACTCAGAAATGCCTAGACCGATTTTGATGAAACATTGTGTACGTGTTTGAGTGGCTCTCAGTGTCACAATAGAAACCCGTTAGGTGGCGCTGCATTCGGTTTATAACAACTCAAGAACGTCTGGACCGATTTCGATGAAACTTTGTGTGTGTATCTGACTAAGTTCCAGATCCACAATATTCCCCGGTAGGTGGCACTATAATTGGTTTACAGGAACTCAAAAATGGTTATACCGATTTTGATGAATCTTTGTGATTGTGTTTCGGAAGGCCTTATGTTGACAATACGATTCGGTAGGAAGCGCTATATTCGGTTTTCAGCAACTCAAAAACTCCTGACATATTTCGATGGGACTTTCGTGTGTGAATGATTCTCAGAATCACAACAGGACCCGTTAGATGGCATTGAACTACGGGTTCAATTGACCTACCGATTATATTGATCTACCAAAAAAATTTAGATCTACTGGAAAAATGCAGATCTACCGGAAAATGTAGATCTACCGGAAAAATGTAGAACTACCGAAAAAAATGTAGATCTACCGGAAAATGTAAATCTACTGGAAAAATTTAGATCTACCGTAAAAATGTAGATCTACCAGAAAAATGTGGATCTATTGCTAGGTAGATCTGCTGGCTCATCTGAATCCCAAAATATGGACTGCTGGCTACTAGTTATTATTAAAACGGAGCCGTGTGGCTTGGTTGAGCCCTTCAGAACTGTGACCAATATGATCTTATGTTCTATTGCCATGCACATATTGACATATTGAAAGTGCTGTGCCTAAGCTGGCGTCACAATGTAGCAATAAAGTCTAAATCTGCTTTGGCATGCTTGCTAACGACTTGCTGATTATGATTATACTCACCTTCCTATGTCTTCCCCAAATAAACTCTCCAGAGGCTCCTAGGAGCTTCTGCGAGTTAGGAGAGTCAGTCGTCTACTGTGTAGGCTTTCTTACTGTATCTTCACGCCAGCTTAGGCACAGCATTCTCAATAACTCTAAATTCCGCGAAAATGGGTCTACAAGTAATCACCGAGTTTTATTTGGGTCAGATTTGTATATTTTGAGTTATAGAGGAAATAACAACAAAATTTCTGATGAGTATAACTCCAAAACTATTTGACCGATTATGCCAATTAACGAACTCAAATGTCGCATTCCGATGCGAAACCTACCCTGAAAATTGCAGGTCGCTATATCTATCCGTTCTCAGATTATCGTGGCAACGGCCGGACGGCCGGACAGAATGAAATTTGAGCTCGAAATCCTCATTAGTGAGTCGAACCTAATCGTTTAAGACCATTTTTGGCAAAATTCCGAATATTACAGACATTTTGGCAAAATTATAGCACGTGCTGTTCCGCTGAACATGCGCGCAAAAATGGGACAACCGAAGAAAACTCACATATAACGGCTCAGGTGTATTTGATGTACAACATGTGTTTTTTCTGCTTGGCGAATAAAGATTTATGGAATATTATTTCCCCAATTACTTGTAAACATGCCTTTGTCTTTGACAAATATGGATTTTATAAAATTCCAGAATATTTTTATTATTCAGAATGTATGCTCACCAACAAAAATCTGTCAGTGAAAGATGATATTTCGGTTGTTCTTGTATTTTTAGATAGAGGTCATTCTCACATTTTCTTCGTATTATTCCTTCAAACAAATCGACAATTTCCAACATAAACTCACCACAGTATTCATAAAATATACAGAACACACATAACACGCGAAAGTGTATAACATTGTATTGAAGAAAACATAATGCTTTCAATTCCCTGTACTTGAGAATTCGACTGGATACAAGGAATGTACTGATCCGTCAGAAAATAATTAAAAGACATTCACCTCTTTCCCATCCTCTACCGATTTTCTTTTTATCTTGAATTCCTTGCACACGTTATCAATTCTGTCGAAATTGACATTTAAGTTGCATCGCCTCTTCGTATTTCGCAGAGAAATATATATCGAACCCTTGGTGAAAATGTAACCTTACAGAATGTGGAAAGCCATTATGTTGAGTCAGCAGACTTCCGGAATCAATTCAACGACCACACTTCAAAAGTGAAATCGAAGAAACAGGGAATTGGAGAAGTGCATGTATAAACCCATAAATCCTTGTGTTACGATCAAGTTGATGCTGTTCGATTTTTGAAGCTGTAAAATGTTGGGGGTAAATAAATGTTCCTACTTGGTACATAAATTTTCTTCCAGGACAGATTTAATTCAGCCACGCTGACAATAAAATATCCACGAATCAATCTAAAATATATGCGTAAGATTTCATTCTTCGCTATGTATCCTGAAAATGTATGTAGGTTACATATTGAAGTTAAAACACTTATTAATAAGATGTTTTAAAAGTGGGAAAGCCTTGTGGAAAGGAGCTTTGGCGCTCTTGTTCAAACTTTGAAAAAGCATATTATCTCCGAAAGAATTGGTTTATCAGAGTTGAGAATGATATTAATGGATTCTTATGATAGAACTACATCATAAAGGAAATTAAATTCAAATAATAACAATAATAGCAATACATTCTTTCATCTAATGATGAAAAAAGTGTTACCAGAGGTTAGTGTAACAGGGTACCATACAATTCGATGAATGGTACAAGACCTTAGAGAAAAACCTCAGCAAAAAACCCTGTCTTCCCGTGTTGTGATTTATGATAATGATTTAACCTCATGGAATAGGTTGTTGCAACTTACACTCGGTGCATAGTTTTCACAACTCAAAATAGCTTAGGAAAGTACCATAGAAATGTCTAGAGCAAGGCTGGAGACAATCATAGCAGATTGTCCATTTATTCCTGATATTTGAATAGGTAGGTATAGGCTGACGAACAAATTATTTCAATAGTTCATTTAATTTGTTTGAAAGACTAAAGATGTATTTTATATTATTTTTTTTCTCTATTTGAAAACTTATTACATTATAAGACAAAATATATCAATAAAATACAATTCTCTCCTCATAATTTAATAGTTCTGTAGGATTTTTATATCAATCGCCTAGGGGTTGATTGAATTATCTTTCCTAACATTCGTCTTCAACGTCTCTGTGGTTTTCAACAAAACACTTGTTCGGCTATTTACACTTTATTTACATTTGAACTCGAAGAATTATTCACAACTATGCCTACTTCCGCAATTACTGAAGTTCTTCAACTACCGCAAGATATTCTCAATTCGTCTAAGTCGGAATTCAATTAAAACTTCTAATTCTTTAGGGATGAAACCTCTACCTCGGAACCGTCGTCAACGTCTCACCTTCTTCCCTGTTCCGAACAGTCTCCCGATCCCTTGTTCGTACTCTAGGTACTTTCCGTTTTCCACCCCCCCGCAATCGGCTTGCCTTCGATCTTAAAGGGTAGTTCCTTGATTCGTGACTCTCTGACCACGCTCCGCCCCCCATAGACCAATATGATTCCCTGGGAACCTTCTCACGTTCTGGGGAATTTCCTAGAATCTATATGGGTTATCGATGTTGTACGTCAAACGCTCTTCGAAATTATACAACACAGACCCCTTGGAGGCGCCAGAGTGTCGCGATTCTAGTCCTAAATTCTTCATCTCCTGTTATCGTTACATCGTTTTCAGAATCTGCCTCTTATCCATAACGGTGTGTTAATGGATAACTGGCGACAGAGGTTCCCAAGAACGTCTGATGTAACGATAACACGTTGCTTTCACCCTTAAAATGTAACACTAATTCTAACTATATACACGTAGAATACAAATCATAATTGAAATCCTACATCTCGGCCATCCTGAAATATGAATTCGCCCCGAATTCACTTTCGCTATCATTGTGGACCCACGCCTTCATGTACTCCGCACATGTAGACGTATTAACCGGTCCCTCGTGAAAGCCCACCTTCACAACATCATACGTCTCATTTCCCTTGACCTTCACAACTTCATATGGCCCCAAAAATATTTTATTCCTCTTCAAGTCAGGGCCAAAGTACATTCGCTCGATCGCCACCTGATATCCTTCCTTATATCGCGTCGGTTTCCTCCTTTTTACATTGTACGTCCTCCTATTTACTCCCTGATTCTTGAGTAACTGTTGCTCGCAGTTTCTCATCAGTTCCTCTCCATCTTCTGAGAAATTTTCTCTCGTCTCATTCGCTATCGATTCACTTCCTTTTCTCGACTGCACTTCCGTCAACATCTCGAAAGGTTTCGTCGCTATAATTCTTCCACCTACGGCTGAGCTCTCCCTTACGAGGTCAAAACTCCTCGTGATTCGCTCAACCACGGGCTTATCTTTCTTCGAAACGACTTTCTTTTTGACCCCGTCCCCTTTCGTCTGCCGCGGTGTATCACTACATCCGCTACCGTTCACCACTTTGCGTTCTTCCGATCTCATTTTCGGATCCGATACGTGGCCATCTTCGACCTCCTCCTTTTTAGCATCTGTAGTGATGCTCATCACCCAATTCGTCCTACTGACAAAGTTTTCTTTCGGTAGCACCACGATTTCCCCGTCTCCAATCCGAACTGATGCCTGTTTTAGGATATTACTTCCTAAAATGGCCCGGAAACCGGAAGCCGCTGCTTCTATCACGTGAAACTTCAAATTGTACCTGTTTCCATTAATTTCCACGTCCAGCATAAGTGAACCTAAAGTGTTCACCCCATACCGTCCTAATCCCCTTATTGTTGACCTGTCATCGGATAGGGGATGTTTCCCCAGGTATGCTCTATAGAGATCCTCCCTAATAATGCTGATTTCACTTCCCGTGTCAAATAGTGCCTGAACTTTAAATGAATCGATTATTAACTCGACGGCGTTACTGGGAACATATTCGATGACAGCTACATTTTTGCATTCTTGCTTGCCCCCCTCGGTGTTGGTACACATTGTGGAAATGTGACCAAATTCGTGACATTTGAAGCACTTTGGGCCAATGCTTTTCCTCGGACATTCTCTTGACTTGTGGCCCCTGCCTCCACAATTGAAGCATGATACTTTCTTTGTCCAGTTATTGGGAATTTCATTATTCCCAGTAACTCTCTGACCCTCATTTGCATTCGTCCTTATCCTCCAGTTCGCACCTACGTCTCTCTTTGGAGGAGCGAAATCTCGCGTCTTCTTTTCCGACACCTCCTCGAATATTTTTACTTTCTGTTTAAATTCGCCGAAAGTCATCGCACCGTATAAGACAATTTTATTCGAGGTATCATCCGGAATGCCGTCTATAATATACCGGATGATAGCCTCGTCCTCAATGTTCGCGCGACTACCAATTTCCCTCATTATGAGAACATACTCCTGTATATTCTCACTGGGCCGTCTTTTCCTCTGCATAAGAAGTTTATGTATTTGAGCCGTGCTCACCGGAACATCAAACTCCTCAATCAATGTCTTTCTCAACGATGCCCACGTTTTCACCCCCGAAAGAGACTGAACGAACAACTTCGCCAATCCTGAAAGAGACTTCTTTGCAAAAAGAAATTTCTGCAAGTCCGTCCAACCTGTTATCGAAGAAATTTCTTCAAAATCTTCGATCCATTTACCCACCGGATAATCCGGTTTTCCCTCGAATTGACGAACGCTATCCTCTACGTCTCTAAATGTCAACGAAAAATTACTTTTCCTTGAGTAATTTTCACCTTTTCCCGAGCTGACGTTCTGCCTACTTTCTTCCACAAGGTCAAATATTTCTTCATCGCGATCGTCCTCCTCCTCGCTAATACTTGGAGTCACGAGAAAATTGCAAATTCGTTCTGCCAATTCTTCGACCGAACCATCGTACCTCAAGTCCAGTATTCCACATACTGCAATTAAATCAGCAGACGAAAGTCGGTCAACGACAGTTGCGATTTTATCAGCATGTTCTTCCGAGTTTTCATCCCATTTAAAACAGCAAAAATTTCTCAAAGACCTACGACGTCTATAAGGTTCACCTTCTTGTCCGAAACAAACTACATGCAAGGCTTTAATCGCTGCAATTTTCGCGTTAGTGATGTTGGATTCAACTTTCGAAATTTGTCCAAGTGAACACATCTTATCAAATTTCGCCAACAATTTATCAACAATTTCTATGCCAAATCGCGAATTGCAAGTTCAGGAAATTCAGTAATTGCTCACAAAATAAAGAACATACACATGTCCTATAATCACCAAGATTGAAATACAAATTTCTCTAACTTCGTCACAAAAATTATCAATCGTCTAGATATCGTCTCGATAGGAAATACAAATCATCAATAATCTATTAAATATTTCAATCTAATTCAAAATCTAATAACAAATTTACTAATTATTAATTTACTCTTCTATGCGTCTTAACACTAACTAGTTTTCTGCAAATCAAAATTCGAAATTACAATCTTTCAAAAACTAGCGTCTTTCTTGAAATAGAAATTAAATCTAATATTCTATATTTTCAAATATTCACGTCAAAAAAAAAAAAATAAACACAATTAAAAACTCTACCAAAAAAGTTCAACGTCTTCAAAATTACTTTAAGGTTACAATCAATTTCATTCAATCGGAAATAAGGATTAATCCTACCTCAGTATCTCCTAATTAATCCTTTTTCATTGCACTGCACGATTCACAGATTGCCCTTATTTCACAACACTTATCACTATTTGATCGTCTTTGATCTGGAACTTGACTTCCTCTCGTGCGGTCTCCAATTCCAGAAAAATTCGTCTCCCGTCTAGTCGAAATGTATATTTAATTCAGATCTAATTAATCTAATTGATCTAATTAATCCCGGTTGAGCCCCCAAAATGTAAGATTTTTATATCAATCGCCTAGGGGTTGATTGAATTATCTTTCCTAACATTCGTCTTCAACGTCTCTGTGGTTTTCAACAAAACACTTGTTCGGCTATTTACACTTTATTTACATTTGAACTCGAAGAATTATTCACAACTATGCCTACTTCCGCAATTACTGAAGTTCTTCAACTACCGCAAGATATTCTCAATTCGTCTAAGTCGGAATTCAATTAAAACGTCTAATTCTTTAGGGATGAAACCTCTACCTCGGAACCGTCGTCAACGTCTCACCTTCTTCCCTGTTCCGAACACTCTCCCGATCCCTTGTTCGTACTCTAGGTACTTTCCGTTTTCCACCCCCCCGCAATCGGCTTGCCTTCGATCTTAAAGGGTAGTTCCTTGATTCGTGACTCTCTGACCACGCTCCGCCCCCCATAGACCAATATGATTCCCTGGGAACCTTCTCACGTTCTGGGGAATTTCCTAGAATCTATATGGGTTATCGATGTTGTACGTCAAACGCTCTTCGAAATTATACAACACAGACCCCTTGGAGGCGCCAGAGTGTCGCGATTCTAGTCCTAAATTCTTCATCTCCTGTTATCGTTACATCGTTTCCAGAATCTGCCTCTTATCCATAACGGTGTGTTAATGGATAACTGGCGACAGAGGTTCCCAAGAACGTCTGATGTAACGATAACACGTTGCTTTCACCCTTAAAATGTAACACTAATTCTAACTATATACACGTAGAATTCAAATCATAATTGAAATCCTACAGTTCATACCACTAACACATTCATTATGTATTATGAACCTTAACTCAAGAAAAAATATTCGATAATTTGACACACATGTAGATCAATATTTCAGCATTTTTTGCTGGCAACATTATGAAAATACTGTATATAGGAACATGTCTCACTACTTAAGGAAATAAAAGGTAATATTAACCTCGTTGGACAACGAACAGTAATTTCTTTCGATGATTCCATTATGCTGTTCTTTCCTATTGCCTTCATGAACTACATCATCGTTAAAATTATCCAATTCTAAATCTTCTGAAACATCATCCCCACCATATACAGTGTAACGTTTCTTTTTGGCCCGGGCAGGGGTTTGTTTACGTTTGGTTGGCGAGTGTCGTTTATGTCGTTTGTGTTGACGTCGAATTTGAGGTTGGATCTCAGTGGTGCCAGTCGACGCTGAATAGTAATTGTTGGATTCGAAGAACCGAATAAGTTGGCAATATTGTTGAATTGTGACAGTCTGAAATTTGTGAGGGTCTGCGCCAGTCAGGGACATGAGGTCGTCCATTTTGTGAACATTCGAAGGAGGAGCAGTAGGTTAGGCGTATTTTCGGAACTTAATAAGAATTGGTGATTTCTTCTTAGTTGGATATAGTTTCGAAAATCGAATTAGGAGTGAGGGTTACATTGGTTTGATTTGGGAAGATAACAGGTACCTTGCACTCGTCTCGAAAGAGGATCTAACGACCTTTCTGCAAATCTAAGAGTTGAACACGTGAACGATCTTGGCGACTTTGACAGAATATCGCTGTGTGATTGAAGAATTATTTGGTGGAGGCACGGCCAGATTGTGTTTCGAAGCAAACGTGGGCAGGATAACCCCGAACATCAGGGGTTTTTGTAACATCAGGAGTTTTTGTGGCAGTCCGAAGTTTTTGTGGCAGCCCGAGTTTTGTGCCAGCACGAGTTTTTATGGTGGCAGGAGTTTTTGTGTGCCAGCACGATTTGTATATCAAGAGGAATAGAAGGATTTTTGTGGCAGTCCGAAGTTTATGGTGGCAGGAGTTTTTGAGGCCAGCACGATTTTTTATATCAGGAAGAGTGTAGCTGAGACATTCGAATATATACGAGGTGGTCCATAAGTAGCGCTGTGAGACAGCCTACGCAGTGTTACCGATCCCGAGTATATACAAGGTGGTCAGGAAGCAGCGCTGGGGGACATTCAGTCAAAAGTCGCAGACGGCGAGTTCAAAGGGAAGGAGAACGGTATTGCGAGACCATCGAGGCAATAATACGTTCAGGCACAAGGAATAGCACGCAAGTTATAGAAAACATGTCCCGAATCATCTTATACCTACTATATATATAACTTGAACATATATTGTTATCAATTATCTAGGTTATTGTTATCGGAAAGCGGAAATTGGGGCAAGATTTGTAGTAATCGTATATGATCATAGAGGAGAAACGTGAATGCGCCTGAGCTCAAGCGACGCGTATTTGAATCCAAGAATAATATCTACGTACAATTTCCGCCACCCTTATTCAGGGTTTCATAGTAGTTAAATTTTGCTGGATCTAAAGACCTGGGTTGTATGCTATTAGAATAAACTGTTTGTTATTAGCGTGAATATTCTTTTGGTGAATTTAGGAATTAGTACATTACGCAGGGGTATCTGGGAGACTTAAATTTACCTGGCGCCCATTTACTAGGTTCCCTTTTTAGGAATCCACTCCCATCTCCACTGGAGCTAGACCGCCGCGGATCCCTGAGTTCTAGTAGCTCCGATCTTAACCACTGCGACTTGGGAACAGTCGTATGTCGTTATAACAGTAGATGGTCTTTTATGTATGTGGGTTACACTTACACCGGAAAGTTCTAAGATGACATGTATGAACACAGATCCTTCATATTTATTATATTCATAGATACGATTACAGCATTCTTTGAAATCATAGAATCACGATTTAATATTGAAATTTTGAAAAATCATATCTCTGAAAGTATCTGCTTGTTAGAGTTGACTATAATATCAAAGGAATTTTATGATGAAACTGCATCTTAAAAAAGATTTTAATTTAAAATTTGTAATGTAAAAAAACAATTTGTTTTCTTTACTCCGAAACCACCAGGCCGATTTTACCCAATAACGAACTTAGCCGAGATATTTATCTCCCAAACCTACTCTGAATATTTCAACTGTCTAGTTCATTCCGTTCGAGAGGTATCGTGTTAACGGACGGCCGGACAGAATCGATTTTGACCACAGATTCTTGATCAATGAGTCGAACCAAATCGTTCAAGATGACAAAAATTCGAAAATTACAGACATTTGAGCAAATTGATAAGCACTCTGATCAGAGGAACAAGAGTGCTAAAAGTTTTGAGAACTTGAAATAAAAGATCGAAAATTGATGAAATGTTTTTTGGCTTGCTTGTTCACCTGAACAAAGTGTCTTTTAATTTGCTCAAATATGTGCACTTTTCGAGCCGCTGAAGAAGAATCCGATGTCACCAGGCCGATTTTGCCCAATAACGAACTTAGCCGAGATATTTATCTCCCAAACCTACTCTGAAAATTTCAACTGTCTAGTTCATTCCGGTCGAGAGGTATCGTGTTAACGGACGGCCGGACAGAATCGATTTTGACCACAGATTCTTGATCAATGAGTCGAACCAAATCGTTTAAGATGACAAAAATTCGAAAATTACAGACATTTGAGCAAATTGATAAGCACTCTGATCAGAGGAACAAGAGTGCTAAAAGTTTTGAGAACTTGAAATAAAAGATCGAAAATTGTCAAAATGTTTTTTGTTCACCTGAACAAAGTGTCTTTTAATTTGCTCAAATATGTGCACTTTTCGAGCCGCTGAAGAAGAATCCGAGGTCAAACTTAATTAAGTTGCTCCATCTGGTCGTCCGTCGGCACGATCACTCTCGAACGCAATGATTTAGAGATTCGAAAATTTCTGGGTAGGTTTGGAGTTCAAATGGGCCGCTTAATCACGTTAATGGGCAAAATTTGCACAGTGCTTTCGTTATAACCTGCTGAAATCTTGTTTTCCAAATAACTAAAAAAATACTGGTCTGATCGAATTAAAGCTCAGTAGATACTTGAACAATAGTGACAGGACGTATGCAAAATTTCGTGAGGACCATATGGCAACATAATTTAAAAAATATCTTAAAAAATATCTTAAAAAATATCTTAAAAAATCTCAGAAACTATCCGTCAACCTTGAAAATTTATTTTACAGCCAAGTAAAACCAAAATATCGGAATATTACAACGATTACAGTGTACATAGTGTATTGGTCCACTGTATTACACTAGGACTAGAGGAACAAACTTATTAACGCCTTATAATTTTTGACGATTTGAGTAGAATGAATTTCAAGAAGATAGAATTATATGTGCTAAATATGTCGTATAAGAAAAAATGGTGTTATTTGATGAGAGGAATATGTTTAAAATTAATGCACAACTCAAAGACACACCCTGTATATTGTGAATATTAAATAATTAACCTTTATTCGTTTATGCATTTCACTTGTAGATGGCAAATTAATTAATCAAGTTTCTCTTCAACATGGCGGATAAGTTCTTCCCAATTATCTTCTCCACCATCGCAGAACTTTTTCAATTAATGATAACTGTATTTTCTGGGTCAACGTTTCCGGCTTCTATCACAATGGGGAAAAATGTTCTGCGAAAGCGGCTATTGAAAATTGGAAACATAACTCCATTTTGTCTCCTATCCGCATGTGATGTTTTCAGTCCGTTCTCATTATAAATTGGTTTGTTAGTGTTTCGAATAATAATAATCGGTTTTTATAACGCCTGCTGCAATTTTCACTGTTCAGATTCGAAGTACCTACCTATATGTATAATTCCAGAATCGAATGATGAAATTTGAGCACTGACGTGAAGTCAGGAACTTTTTCACTCATGTTCTATCTTCTATTCAAGCCTCACACACCTTCAAGCCGTCATTTTGGCGCTCTAGTTCCTCGGAACTGAGTGCTTATCAATTTGCCCAAATGTCTGTAATTTTCGAATTTTTCGATGAAAATGGTCTTAAACGATTTGGTTCGACTCACTGATCAAGAATCCGAAGTCGAAATTCATTCTGTCCGGCCGTCCGGCCGGTCCGGCCGGCCGGCCGTAGGCACGATAACTCTCGAACGGAATGAGATAGAGAGTTGAAATTTTCAGAGTGGGTTTGGGGGATAAATATCTCGGCTAAGTTCGTTATTGGGCAAAATCGGACAGACGGTTTCGGAGCAACAAAAAAAAAATTTTTTTTTTATGTGAAATGCCAAATTAAATTTTTTTCAATAAGCAGTTTTACCATAAGAATCCATTCATATCATTTTTAACTCTAACAAACTAATACTTTCGGAGATATGATTTTTCAAAATTTCAATAAGAAATCGTATTTCTACGTACTGATATAATTATTCTATGTATGAATTGTCATAATGTCAATTTATTCTCCTGAGACATGACATCATATATCCCTTTTCTATGCATGACATTATCTAATCAATCGAAGAATTGTGAGCGAAGTGAGAAAAATCTCAGTTGTTTGCTCCGAAATTAGTTTTTCTCAGAAAAGTCTTACATTTTCGGAACGGAACATGAAGTGAGAGATCTGAGAGTAGTGAGACTGCTTTTCATCCATAGACAGAATACTCAGTTCTGTCAATTTATGACGGGACTGACGGAAGAAAATATTAGAACTTCAAAAATATTGGGGTTGAAATACTCGTATTTTAGCGATGCAACGGGGACCTCACCCGAAAATGTTTGAAAATATTACGTAAATATTGAAAGCATAATTCTGTAGTTCGAGAGAGGAGAAAATTTGGTGAACGTAGATGAGGAAATTTTTGATCGATTACAAGGTAATTTTTTCATTATTACTTCTCTTCTTTAATACATGTTTTATGGAATATCTACTATTTGTAGGTACTTTAAACCTGTTTTGGGCAATTGTCATACGAAACTTGTTTTTTTGGCGCTCTAGTTCCTCGGAACAGCCCTAATAACACACTTTGTTCCCGGAACGTCCCATTCATGTTCCATACGTGTCGCAATGTCCCGGCCTCCTATGGAATATCCCCGGAACGTCCCACTCGGAATGTTCCCGGAACGTCCCAATTGGAATGCTCCCGGAACGTCCCACTTGGAAATCTTGGAATGTTCCGCTTAGAATATTCCCGGAACATATTATTTTGACAAATATTGTCGTTTAAAAATCCGAAATCAGACAAAATATATATATTATTGATTATTGAATTTTCTTGTGCTTCTTTGATTCATATTTTTACTAGACAAAACAACATGCTAAAAAACTTACGAAAATCTTGCACAAAAATCTATCTATATAATATATATATATAAAATATACTCATTTATGGTTTAATTCACTTAAATATATTTAGTCTGTAAAAGTTTGGTGATATTTCATTTTTTACTCATTCATACTGGACCATATCCATAGCCTGAGCAGGATTTGGTAACAAAGTGAGACCTTCTCGTACTGGATCACCGAGGCCAGCAAACATTTTTGTTCATTTGTCTTTTCATAGAAAAGAGTTTCTCAAATTCTATGATTTGAACCAATATGTCACCATTGTCATCTTGTTTGTTCTTTGTTTGCGTAATTGTCTCCCTTGTAAGTTTGTGTATTGTTGTTATATTCGAGATAAGAATTAAGAAGTATACCTGATTTATATAGGTAAGTAACAAATATTATTCTCAGTTGATATATTTATACAGAAAGAAAAGATGTATTTTAATTTTATGGTTAGGAAAACAAACAATTTTATTGATGCAAATGCCTGATAAAATTATTCGTCAATAATTGATCCCCTGGTTTTAAACCCACAATTAGTATGAATATTATATGTTATGGAGATAATGTAAATTGCAAAATTTACAATGAAAATGTCAATATAGACTAGAGCTGGACCAATTTATAAGGTTATAAAGGCAAAAGTTTTAGTTTTCCCTGGTTGTGAAGTTCATAATCAATTAGAAATTTATATAATATAATTGGATTGCTATTTCCTAATAAATTAATAAGCTGTTCAGTTTTCTTTGTTGAGATAGTAATGTTTCTTGTATTTACTCTGAAATTTCTTCCACTAAGATAATATTTGTATTTCAGGTTCTACTACGGCATGAAATAATCTGTGCGGTGTTTGCTGCAGAAAAAACCGGATAGCAAATCAATTTACGTAATGACATGATTACTGGTGGAACTTAATGTTGTCGATCACCTATTGAAGAGCCATGTGAGCAGGGGAGAACCAGTTGAGGAAATAGGCATTTTGGCAAAGGCCAATATAGATTCCCCTATTGGAAACAAAATAATTCTAGATGAATTTAATGTATTTTTAGAAGAACAGGGAAATTACTCTGGCATGGTAATTTTCATGATTTTTTTAATTGTTCTCTATAGATGTTCAGTTATAGTCAAATCTAATATGACATCATTCGAATTGCAGAAATAGTTAAATATGTCAAAAACTCTATTTTTGCTAGTTTTCATGAGACACCCTGTGACATATCATTGATCCTTTTTTTTGAGGGTAAAATATTTCTCCAAAATCGGAGGAAACAACTCGACAGAATTTGTAAAAAGATACTTGGCTCCGATAATACGGGATGATTTAGCCATGCAGTTCACGTATTTAGGCAGAAGTGGCAAAAATAACTTTGGAGCTTCGAACTTGTCGAAAGCAATTGTTGGTAAGTTTGGTTTAATCTCGAATTCAATTATATTAATTGTACTATGCGATGAATATCAATGGTAAAACTATAAGAAAGCATACTACTTCTGACATGCCTCTAGCTCGATGGTACCTCGCTGTTTATTAATAAATATGTATATATTTTTTTGAACTCAGAGCATTATATTTTGTTCATTTAAC
The DNA here is from genome assembly GCA_937662695.2 of Halyzia sedecimguttata. NCBI lineage: Eukaryota > Metazoa > Arthropoda > Insecta > Coleoptera > Coccinellidae > Halyzia > Halyzia sedecimguttata. The sequence continues at coordinate 136,014,472 of OW569411.2, read as the reverse complement.
ACGAAAGTTTGAAGAAACATACAAATGTGTTAGCAGAGGTTAGTGAAACAAGGTACCATAGAATTCGATGTACGATACTAGAGCTTATGGAAAAACCTCAGCAAAAAAACCCTATCTCCCTGTTAGTGTTTACTAATAAATTACTCTCCATTTAGATGCATCAGAGAAAACAAACTTAATAACAAATAGGAAAGAAACAGAAATTTCTATCGGAGGGTGGTTGAGGAGAGCTCCAGAAAGGAAAAGGAGATCCAGCGTGGTATGATTCTGGAGGCTGTATGAAAAATATTTTGGATTTTATTATACTTTGTATCCTTTCAGTTTATGGCTCAATTAAAAATACATTTATGTATATGCATTATTTTATTACGGATTATTATACTTATATCGTTCTGCCAACCACCCCCAACCTACCCAAAACAATCCCCACCCTCCACCCCGCAATCCAATCCAATGCCCCCTCCCCCGACCTACAAAAAACCAGCCCCCCCCCTCCCCCTCTTAATGTCGCCGGGCTATTCCAAGAATGTCCATTAGTGCCTAAAACGTGTTCCGTCAAAATGTTCCCGGAACATTATCGGAACGCTCTTACGAACTGCCACGGGGATGCCCCTGGAATATTCCGCGAACATCGACGGATGTTCCGGGAATGTCCCGATGGGACATTCCCATGTGCGATTTGCCCATATGGGCTTTACCGGGAATGTTCCCGGGGTGTCCCGGGATGTTTTGCGACATTCCCGGAACATATCTTTTGTCGCAAATGGATATTCCTGGAACATTTTGGGAATACACTTGTGCTATTAGGGAGAGTGCTTATCAATTTGCCCAAGTGTCTGTAATTTTGGAATTTTTGGCTGAAAATGGTCTCAAACGATTCGGTTCGACTCACTGATCAAGAATCCGAGGTCGAAATCGATTCTGTCCGGCCGGCCGGCCAGCCGTAGGCACAATAACTCTCGAACGAAAGGAGTTAGCGGATTGAAATTTGCAAGGTGGGTTTGGAGCGTAAATATCTCAGACGAGCTCTTTAATGGGCGAAATCCATCAAGCGGTTTCGGAGTTATGGCCGATTTTATTAAAAATATTCTTTATGAATATTTCCGAAACCGTTCACTCGATCTATCTGAAAGTTAGCATCAAATTGTAGAATCATGACCTTTATACGCATGTGAAGTTTCGTATAGACCAGATTACCGCAAAGTGTAAAAAAAAATCTTGAAAATTAAAAAAAGTTTTTCTACAATTACTCACGAACGGAATGAGCTAGGTAGTTGAAATTTTCAGAGTAGGTTAGGGATATGAATATCTCGGTTAAGTTCGTTATTGGGCAAAATTGGCCAGATTTAATTTGAGTTGTTCCATGGTGCAGTTCTCATTCTCATGATTGCTCATTTAATCTTGATAAATAAACTATTATTTGAATTGAATTTCCTTTATGATGCAGTTCTATCATATGAATACATTGATATAATTCCCAACCCCGAGAATCATATACTTTCGGAGATATAATCTGACTGTTTGAACTAGAGCGCCAAAAAGCTCCTGTCCACAGGGCTTGAACCCATTTTTTACGCGCATGTTCTGGTGAACAGCGTGCAATCATTTTGCCCAAATGTCTGTAATATTCGAAAGTTTTGGTTTTAATGGGCATAATCGGAACAAACGGTTTCCGTGTACTTGTTTTCAACCAATACAGATCCGATCAAATTGAAACTAGTTGTAGAATACCGGTATAAAGAAATATGTGAAATTTTGAATCGTATCATCAGAAATTATTAAAACGTTCCTTTCTGGTGTAATAGTACGATGGTGTTTTTTGATGTTCTGAAGTTTATTATAAAATAAAGATGTTAGGCCGCTGTCACCAGAGTAAACTTAGCATGGCTTTCATTCCTAAAATAAAGTAAAATCTTAGAAGAGTTCACTTTATTTATCATCAGACTAACCGGTTAAGTTTACTCAAAATTTTGAGAACATACTTCGATCAAGGCTTTGGAAAGGACTATAGGTCCGTGCTCCTTGCACGAAGAAGGAGTCTATATGTTATATACTTTTCTGAGGGATATGGTTAGGAAAGAATACTAGATTTCGAAACTTACTTAAATACTATATTGTCATAAAATTAATTAAATAACCAGTTACACACTTAGAGAAAAACAAATGGAAAATTTCGTGTCTCTGGGACACCGGACCAATATTCAGTTTCAAAAGAGCAATATCTATACAAACAAAATTAATCCTTCAACATCTTTTACTATTCCTAGCTTCAATCGATCTTAACACAAATATCGGGTTACCTCTTTCGTTTGTACGAGGGGTTCAATATTCTATAACAACAAATCCCAAATGTTACATCAAGTCAATTTACCTACGGGAGCTGTCAGTGATTATGGGAATATTTTCATAGAGAATCATAAACTTTGCATTACCTACGACTTACTACTTCTGTCTCGAAAACCATTAATCCAAAAGGGTGTATCAGTACCAAAATTCACCCACTTCACGAATCTACACCTTTTCTTAAATACAACTACTTGCTTCCAATTTACACCTCACATTTACCGCGACTTCGTTCCGTTACTCTACTTTACTTCTTTCTTACAATTACCGGCCCGAACTGCCTAAGTCGCCTTTATTCAATATTTCATCTTCTTCACGAGCTACCGTCTCGGAGGCTAAAACGTAACTCCAATTACCGGCCCGAACTGCCTAAGTCGCCTTTACTCAATATTTCTTCATCTTCACGAGCTACCGTCTCGGAGGCTAAAACGTAACTCCAATTACCGGCCCGAACTGCCTAAGTCGCCTTTACTCAATATTTCTTCATCTTCACGAGCTACCGTCTCGGAAGCTAAAACGTAACTCCAATTACCGGCCCGAACTGCCTAAGTCGCCTTTACTCAATATTTCTTCATCTTCACGAGCTACCGTCTCGGAGGCTAAAACGTAACTAACTCTGTTTTTCCAAACCACCGCCAACGGGGGGTCTGTCCCCTCTTCTTAAGTTTTTTGCAAGCCGGAATTTTTCTGTTCTCATGCCGCCCACTCGAAAATACCCCACGGGTTTTCCAGGTCCACCGACTCTGCAATTTCGGCAGTTTTTAACGATCTACTACCAGGAATATCAATCCATATATCGCTGTTTAAGAGGGCCCCTTTGTCAACCTCCACTGACGCAACAAAGTAGCGTCTTATCGGTCTTGAAACCTATAAAGTCTACCTATCACAAAGGTTAGCCGCCGGATGGGGTACATAACCTTATCAGTCCACGTCTAGACGAAAACCATAAACACTCAATGAACCATTGTGCGATACGATACAATGTATGAATTTACTGCCGAACGATTCTTTCCATATTCTCAACTTGAACTGTTTTTCCCTATATTCCCATATATTACATCGGGTTATCTCTCCTAATCTCTGAAAAATATCTATAAAATAAAAAATTATATATTTTGTGATTTACTTCTGGGTAGGGAACACAAGATATTTGTCAGAAGCCATCAATCGAACAATATTGCCTAACAAACAACAACGAAACAACATCAACGAAGAAACAACTACATCGTAACGTTTCGGATTCTATATCAGACTCCTTCGTCAGACACTTGAGAAAAATCTTCAGAATTATTTTGTTGGTAGTTATTCTGATATCGAGAATAACTTTTTTAAGATTTTCGTGTTCGTTTTTTCATCTATTTTTCTCTTATCAATGGTGCTGTGAAACATATACAGATTATTCAGTTTTTACGATGTAAAATAAATTGATTGCTTCAAAATGTATTATCTTTAACTCTAGAAGTTTAGAAGTGAGTCCATGTGGAGGATATGTCTCGCAAAATTATCATATTATTAAGATGAAATATTAAACTAAAACACATATTCAGATTTACATTTTGAACATGGAAATGTGAATGTGTTATTTGTGAAAGAGAGTGAAACAAGCTTTATTAAACCTGTTTCTAACAGCAAGCGTTATTTGAATATTCTACAAAATTCATATAGTCGGAACCTTAAATTTTCTTCACTAATTTTTATTATAAAATTGAACTTCCCGAGCTTTCTCAAATCGACGAACATAAAGGGAAACATTTGAATTGTTATTCTTCAAGAAAATCGATAAGGATATGCCACTACCACGCATCTGTTTTCGAAACTCGCCCTGGGGACAACAAATAATTTTGTTCGGGGTCGTTTTAGATTTATCTTGAGAGATCACAATAAAATACTACCCCTATATTCTCCTTTCAACCGTGACAAGTAAGGATGAGCTGCCCCAGGTGATTTTCTCTTCAAATATTTACAATCTGCGTGGAATCGAGCATTGCCAAATTTCCATTAGGAAACTGGAAAAAATTTATGATTCAACATTCAGCTATCAAATCCACACATGAGGATATATTCCATTTTTGTTTGCGCATATGTTCTGTGGACTAACGTGCTGTCATATTGCCCTACTCTCTGTAATTTTCGAAGTTTCTGCCGAAAATGGTCTCATACGATTAGGTTCGACTAACTGATCGTCAGATTTCACGCCTTCTGATTATTTTCTTTGGAGCCATGTTAAATCCATGGTTTACGCCAACATCTCTGGAAGCATTGGAAAATAATATTTAATTTTTTTTATGTTGTCATGAAAAGCACTAATTACTAAATATGTTGCCCTACGGTTGATTTCTTCTCGTATTAATGGGCAATTTCTATTCAGCAGTTAAAAGAATCAGTTTAATCTGTTGCAGTATTTCTAAAACAATTATTTTCACTTCAAGGTATGATAAATATTCACCATGAGATTTTCTTTCATTACAGGATTCCAAAATAGGCATTTATCAAAAAATGTGGAGATTCATGGAAAACCGAAAACCTCCGGTTTTCGTAAAATCCTACGAGGATGGCGTTCAAAAGGTCCTGAAAGGAAACTATGCTTTCCTCATGGAATCGACGATGCTCGATTATGCTGTTCAGAGGGATTGCAATCTAACTCAGATAGGAGGTCTGCTGGATAGCAAGGGATACGGGATAGCTACACCAAAGGGCAGTCCATGGAGGGATAAGATATCTCTGGCGATCTTAGAACTGCAAGAGAAAGGTGTCATTCAAATATTATATGATAAGTGGTGGAAGAACACAGGGGATGTGTGTACGAGAGATGATAAAAGCAAAGAGTCAAAAGCTAATGCTTTGGGAGTGGAAAATATAGGTAAGTCTTCGAAAGAATTTCATAATTTTCACAATAATATTCAGCAAAGATGTTTTTATTGAACGGCTATTAGTACAATAGGTTTATTGAAATGAGAGAAGTCGTCCATTTTCAAGAACCAATTTTGGTTGATTTTATTATCTAGTGCATTATCGCGTGTTTTATTAAGAGCTTTGTTTGTGTATAATTTTATTTTTTTTTTAGTTAGCTGTGTTAGGAAAGATTAGTTTTTAGTGTTCAAATAATTTTAAGAGTTACGCTACGGTCTCATTATTCGCCATATGCAAGAACGAATCCGATCAACACTCAACATACCAAATGCCCCTTCTTATTATTATCTCTTCTATGGTTGAAACTAAACGTATGAGAACATTTTCGGCGTAAGATTCGAACATTATAGATATAAGGGTGTTCTATTCGGGGTCACTAGCGCACCAAAAAGGTATACTTTCAATCTGTCACTGCAGTGATAGCAAATGCATAACTAAAATAGTGGGTGGCTGTGGGGATTGTTTATGTGTATTTCCAATGTTCATGCGCAATAAAATTATTGACCTATCAGTTGATGCCCAATGCATTTTTTACATATTTTCACTAAAAAGACGGCTTTAAGGTTCATTTTTGATGATTTTTGTTTATTGGAACAGAGTGCTTATCAATTTGCCCAAATGTCTGTAATTTTTCGAATTTTTTATTTATTTATTTATTCATTTAATAATTTATTTATTTATTTATTTAATAATTACACCATTCTACAGCCAAGGCCAATTACAGAATGGGAAAGAATATATACAAAGAAAGAAACTTAAAAATAATACATTCGAAATTTTAAAAATAAGAAACCTCGAATTAACAAATAAATACATTTAAGCAAGAGCTGAAAAAAAAACTCATTGAGAAAAACAGCTCAACCCAAACAAGCTTTTGCCTGAATATGGTCTCAAACGTTTTGATTCGACTCACTGATCAAGAATATGTGGTCAAAATCGATCCTGTTCGGCCGTCCGTTAACACAATAACTCTCGAAAGGATAAATATCTCGGTTGAGTTCGTTATCGGGCAAATTTGAGTGGTTTCGGAGTAACAAAAACAAAAATTTATTTAGATTGAAAATTTCAAATTCAATTTTTTTAAGATGCTTTTTCCCCATAAGAATCCATTGATATCCTTCTCAACTCTAACGGAGCTCGGAGAAATAATTTTCAAAATTTCAATAATTAATCGTAATTCTATTATTTCATAGACTGCTCTAATTATAATTTGCTGATGAATGTAAATCCAACATATGGGGTGAGTCAAAGACCTACATTTTGAATTTAATTTTCCATGATGCAGTTCTATCATAAGAATAAATTGATACCATTCCCAACTCTGAGAAACCAATACTGTCGGAGATATGATTTGTCAAAATTTTACAAGAGGGCCAAAGTCCCCGTCCATAGAGTTATCCCACATTTTTGTGTACGTCAGTGCAAAATGTTATTACTTTGTACACTATCGATATAATATTGTACCAAAACTTTTACTATTTGTGAGCATGTTCTAGGGAACAGCTATCATTTTGCCTAAATGTCCCAAATTTTCGATATCGTGGAAACGTGTGCGGATGTGAGGCGTGAATAGATAAAAGAATATGCCCGGAGAAGCTCGGCACCTCTCGTAACTGCTCTTTATGATTTTTTTGCGAATTCATTAGTTGATACCAATATTGATGTAATCGAATTACTTCTGTGAATGAAATTACCTTTGTCTACCGTTAATAAGACTTACCATCAGATTCCGCTTCTGCACTTTGACAAACAAGTACAATACCTACAGCCAACCGCTTGGATAGTTATGCACTTTCCAGAAATGAGAAAAATGAGAAATATTTTTAATATGGATTTATTTCGAAAACATATACATATGTATATGTACTCATACCTTTTCTGTACAGGAATGTACCTTTTACTAGATGCTGAACTAAAAATACCAAAAATGTCCAAAAAATATATATGCCCCACCCAGTTTTACGCGTCACTGACTCGACTTAACTTCTTCGTTGTAGTTCATTTCATAGGGTCCTGAAACTCTGAAGGATGTCCAAATGATCATCCACTTTCCTCTATCTGTTTCGAAAATGATGAACTGAAAACATCTTCGAGAAATTCTGTTCAACGGCCTCGACAACGGAGGTTTTTCAGATATGAGTATAGGATTTTTATATCAATCGCCTAGGGGTTGATTGAATTACGCTCCTAACATTCCTCTTTAACGTCTTTGGTTTTCAAAAAACACTTGTTCTGCTATTTACTCACTTCATTTATAATTCAACTCGAAGAAATATTTAAAACTTTGTCAGTATTTACTTTTTCAATTACTGAAGTTCGCCAACTACTGCAATATGCTCTAAATTCGTATAAGTCAGAATTCAATAAAACCGTGTAACTCTAGGGATGAAAACTGGTATTCGCCAACCGTCTTAATGGTACCGTCCTAGTCTAATCCCTACTCAGAACCCATTGGTTTTTCCCTAGATTCCGCACTTCGCTTGCCCACAATCTCACATGGTAGTGCAATGATTTGTGATTCTCTGGCTGAACTACCCCACCTTAGACGAATATGACTCCCTGGGAACGATCCCACGGTTTTGAGGCAATTCCAGGAATATAGTCGTTGTTAATATTGCACTTAGAGAGCTGTTCAGGTATTATAAAATCCAGATATAGATATCCCGTTAACCCGGACCTCCTTGGATTTGCCTGAGAATCGGGCTTTGGTATTAAATTCTTCATCTCCTGTTGGGTGGTACATCTGTCTAAGATCGCTGATGGTATACTGATGGATTTGGAGTGCCCGAGAGCGCAGAGAACGTCTGATGTGTAGATAAACACGTCACTTGCACCCTCGAAATGTAATCCTAATTCTAACTATATACAAGTAGAATTTCAATCCTTATTGAAGTCCTACATAAGTTTATATGAAGTTTTCTTCCTATTTCTTGGCGTAGAATGTACGTAAGTATTATTAAAATATTTCAACCTGATTTCGGGACACTATAAAAAGGAATATTTCATATCTTCTTACGACAAAATTCAAAACCATAAATACTATGATTACCGATTCATAATAATTTCTCTCCATATTATTTTCAGAAATTGGAATTGGCAATACGGATTATCAGACTGCAGGATAAAGCCATCGGCTAAAAGACGTTTATTCGTAATTAAATTCATGAAACTCCAGTAGAATCGAATTCCTGCCTGATACGCAGAGGAATCCGAATCGCGAGGTTCCATTAATCTCAGCTGATTGAATGGAAACGGTCGAATCGGATTGTTCGAAAATCGATCGATTTTAACCACAAGCGTATGGGAAATGACAAGGATGAAGTTTTCAAAATTGACACTTCAAATATAATCCTTTGGAGCGCTTGTTAACCTGAACAGAGTGCCTATTCTTTCTTCTTCTACTTTCTCGGCCTTCTTTTGTCCACTCCTGAACATAGGCCTTTCCTAACCTCTTCCACTGATCTCTGTCTCTTGCCTTCTGGTACCAATTTGCGCCAGCTATCTTTTTTATACCATCCATTATACCATTTCCTGGGAACGATCCCACGGTCTTACGGCAATTCCAGGAATATAGTCGTTGTTAATGTTGCACTTAGAGAGCTTTCAGGTATTATAAAATCCAGATATAGATATCCCGTTAACCCCAACCTCCTTGAAGACGCCAGACAGTCGGTGGTTGGTTTTGAATTCTTCATGTCCTGTTTGGTGTTACATATGTCTAAGATCGCTAACGGTATGCTAATGGATTTGGAGTGCCCAAGGGCGCAGAGAACGTCTAATGTGTGGATAAGACGTTGCGTTGCTTGCACCCTTAAAATATAATCCTAATTCTAACTATATACAAGTAGAATTCCAATCCTAATTGAAATCCTACATAGCTAATGAATTCCTGGAACCATCCTATATTCGAATTAAATATAACCTGCACCATTCATAGAGTATTCACGATTACATGATTTCATAGAAATTTCTTGATATTTCACAGTTCAGATATCGCTGAAATTTTTCAAGAGCCTTCCAACCCATATTTTAGTGGCTACTTTTAAGATATGAACACGATCTTATCTATATTGTAGGAAGGATTGTGAATATATTATTTTTCCTGTAAGCCAAGCTGCCATGAGCGTGGATGGGTGGCTATAAATTTGAACAAGTACGCCCAAGTTTCTAACCCCAGTGCATTTCCAACTAGTTTATTTATATTTCTGGTACGATACTGATTTGAAATTTATCTACAGGTGGAGTTTTTGTGGTTCTACTTTGTGGTTTGGCCCTTGCCATATTCGTTGCCGTGTTAGAATTCTGCTGGAACAGCAGAAAGAATGCCCAGACTGACAGGCAATCGTTATGTTCTGAAATGGCAGAAGAGTTGAGATTTGCATTGAGATGTCAAGGTTCGAGACAACGACCTGCATTGAGGAGATCATGTGCGAGATGTAGCCCAGCGAGTACCTATGTACCAGCAGCTTTGGATTTGCCACATCTGAACGGAGTAAGTGAATTAATCTGTATAATTTTTCGGTTGAATGAATAAAACACCACTATTTTTTGCGCTCTTGTTCCTCGGAACAGAGTGCTTATCAATTTGCTCAAATGTCTGTAATTTTCGAATTTTTGGCTGAAAATGGTTGATTTTTTCGTTAAGCGTATGAAGAAGGAGTCTGATATAGACTCCGAAACGTTACGATATAGTTGTTTCTTCGTTGATGTTGTTTCGTTATTTGTTAGGCAATATTGTTCGATTGATTGCTTCTGAAAAATATCTTGTGTTTCTTACGCAGAAGCAAATCACAAAATAATTATTTTTTTATTTTATATATATTTTTCAGAGTTTGGGAGAGAAAACCCAGAAAGAAACCATTCAATTCACTTCCTGCTACATTTCTACAGTTTTCTGATGCTCCAGTTATGTATGCCAATGATACTAATTTTTGGCACGCTGTTCTATGAAGAGAGTGCATATCAATTCGTCCAAATGTCTGTAACTGTAAATTTCGAATATTTGGTCGAGAAATGGTCTTAAACTGATCAAGAATCCGAGGTCAGAATTGATTCTGTCTGGCCGGCCTGTCCAGCCGGCCGTCAGCACGATTACGCTCGAACGCAGTGAGTTAGAGAGCAGCAATGTTCGGGGTAGGTTTGCAGTCCAAATGCGCCAGCCGAGTTTTTTAATGGGCAAAATCCACCGAGTGGTTTAAGAATTAAAGCCATTTTTAGTGAAAGCAACTGATGTTGATGCTGCCTTGTCAGCATCTAGGTCACCGGTGTCAATAATTGGTGCTGTTGTAGTAAACTTTGTCTCAATCTGCAGAAGACAGAGTGTGTTTTTTCAGACATGCTGAGGCTGGAAGGATGTGCCTGGGGGGATCCTGGGTGTCATTGTTGACGGCTTTTTGAGATGGGACCAGCATATCCTTCAGCTTAATAAAAGACTGAATGTGGTTATTTATACACTGTTTATGATAAGGGATAGGTACGGTTACCCTGGGGGTTCTTCGGAATCGGTACTTCTCAAACTAATCAGAAATGGGCTTTGAGAACCATGTATGGGCTTGGTTATCGTCAGTCTTGTCGCGGTATTTTTAGGGAGGGTGGCTTACTGACCGTTTATGGGCTTTATATTTATAGATTACTTACTTTTATCCATATTATTTTCTCAAATTTAAGAATTTGAACAACTCTAGACAGGTTTTTCCTCACTTCTACCCTTTTCATTCAACCTCACTCAGGGAACATGGTGCAAAATACATGGCTCTCAGGCTGCTTAATAATTATATTACCAAAGCGTATTCATGCATTGACTAATCATAAGTCTTTTAGAAGGGAAACTTGCAAACTTTTAGAGGAGTGTATGTCTTATTGCAAATCATGTGTCTGACTAATTTCATTTTACTTGTACAAACTTACTGATATTTTTGTATGAATATTTTTGAAACTAATAAATTATTATTGTTATTTTTCCATTATAATTTATGAAATTAACTCTACCAAACAGTATATTATCATTATTTCCTATGCATCCACTTGTTTTTTCACGATAATTATTCATTTTTCAGGATGGCGTCGTTCTTCCTATGAGTGAAATGAAAAAACCACCCATAATCTACGACGACGATATCTAGCGCTTCCTACCGGTGGGCGGTAGCACCACCACATTCACCTCGAATCCCATCAGGAACTGCTGTGGCGGGGTTCCTCACAACCTGCAGCGTTCTGGGAGCAGGGCTTTGACCCTCAATTATAGAACAGTTCCCTCTTGTCCTAATATCGCAAAATCGGCTTCCTTGGGCAGGGACAGTGTTTATTTTGACGTTAGTGAATACAACAGAGATATTCCAGAACAGGATAGTGGTTACCGGGAGGGGAGAGACGGAACGTGTCTGTACTTGAAACCTCGGGCATGCGACGTAGTGGAAAGTGGTATGACGTGTAACGTCCCGGAAAATATCCTGTGGAAGTTCGATGCTACGGACGAGAGTTCCAATAGTCCGGATGTAATCGGTCGGATATTACCAGACGCTATCATAAGCACGACTACATTGTGATATATTCAGTTATTCCACTAATGTTGAGTTTATTTAGATAGAAATTCTTAACCAATATAAAAGACGAAAAATTGAAATTTGTACCAGTATTTTTTGTGGAATTTAGGGCATTTCGATTAGATTACAAGTATTGAAATCTCATCCATAACAAACCAACAAGAACGTTATAAGGACATTATGCTGGTAAATAAATTAAAATAATACACTGATATTACAATTAAAAGAAAGATGGAACACAGCAGTATCTCATTGATTTCAAGTACCTACTTAGTCCTACAGCTGAAGACGTTCTAGGATTACTCATTGAAAACTTACCACAACACTTTCAATCGAGGATTTTAGGCTTTGTAAACCTTGCAATTGACTTCGTAATTTTTAGATACCTAGATATGTGATTCCTCAATCCTCATAGTAGCTTATTCAATTGTTCTGAAAACCATTCATCAAACTTTCACAAACAAATTCTTGAGAAGCACTGACGTGAGGTCAGCTTTTGCGCGCATGTTCCATTGTCTATTCACGCCTCATACAAAGTCGATCGAGGTGAAATTCAGTACCCGATTGTGAAACGGTGGTTCCAAGTTATGTGCGGATTCCTACGTAGGTATAGTTTATGAAATATAAACTTTTTGAAGAGAAAATAAATTTATTTCCTTTTTTCGGTGATGCAGTATCAACGACATTTCTCGAAAATTAGCGCGTCAGTAGTCTACAAGTAATTAAGAAGTTTGAATTGGATCGGATTTGTATATTTTGAGTTATTGAGGCTTGAAGGTTCATGCAGCATTTCGTGAGGGTGTGCGAGGCGTGAATAGAACAAAGAACATGCGCGAAATGCTTCTGACTTCTCGTCAGTGCTTCTTAGAATTTTTTACTTAAATAATTTCAAAATGTCCCATCCAATTGAATATTTTTTTTTTCTGTCATAGTTTTAGAATAAGAAATGTTGTGATCCAAATAAATGTTGATATGCAGACTCATTCTAGCAGGAAGTTTCAATTCACTTTTCGAGATTATTTTTGAGGCTCTTGTTCCTCGGAACAGATTGCTCAATTTGCTCAAATGTCTGTAATTTTCGAATTTTTGGCTGAAAATGGTCTCAAACGATTTGGTTCGACTCACTGATCAAGAATTCGTGGTCAAAATCGATTTTGTCTGCCCGTCCGGCCAGCCCTCCGTTAACATCACGATAACTCTCGAACGGAATGAGCTAGACTGTTGAAATTTTCAGAGTAGTTTTAGGAGACAAATATCTCAGTTAAGTTCGTTATTGGTGAAAATCGACCTAAGGGCTTCGGAGTGATGAAAAAAATATTTTGTTTGCATTACAAATTGCAAATTAAATTTCAAGATGCAGTTTCATCATAAGAATCCATTATTGATATCATTTTCAACTCTAACAAGCTAATACTTTTGGAGATATGATTTTTCAAAATTTCAATAGGTAATAAATCGTACTTCGAAGTTTTCACAGAATGCTGTACTTAATTATTCTATCTATGAGTTATTATATTATCGGAGTAATTTGTTTTTTCGTCTTATACACTTTTATGTATTTTTGTTTTGTCATGTGCAGCCATACGATAAATATAATATATATGATCTGTGTTCATACGTGCATGTCATCTTATTTTCCTACAACAGACATGTCTTATTTATTTCTGGTTCTTTATTCTTGATAAAATACCACTCCTGTTCTAGAAAACAAAGTATGATTGAATTTAAAACGAAATTACCTCATCCTGAGCCATATCTAGGGCGTGGCAAAGATAGCACTGGCCACGGGCGCAAAGTCCGCAGTGGCGCCAATAAAAGCTAAAATATTTGGAAGGACCACGATACAGCTCAGAGTGAGATGAATTGATGTAATTTTTTCACTTAGCTTACATATTATATTTAATATTGAGTTAAGATTTAAAATAATTATATTGAATACCTACTATTATATTGCTATGTTCGATCAATGTATCACGGTGTGGAGTAGAGAAAAGTAGCCTGTCAGTCACTTGGTAAAGGAGTAAGCGAATAGGTCTCTTGCATGTAACACGAAATACCATATGTTTATGTTTTCCTGAATCTACTTCAATATCAGATCATCATGTATGCCCTCATCCACTTTCAAAATTTATAAAATTTTAATATTTCGGTATTGAAACTCGGAATATCAGAAAGCAAATTCAAATGAGGTAAAACGCTTCTGAAAGGTACAATCGTTGCCATGACGGCTGACGTAATCAAAATCTAGCCTCGGCGAGACCATCTGTTTTTTACAGCGAAACAAAGAGTGAAACGGACACGAGAAGAGAGAGACGTAATGCAAGTCTACCCTTGGCGAGTCCATCTGCTTGTTGCAGCGAAACTAAGAGTGAAATGGACACGGAGAAGAGAGTGAGAGTAGATATGACGGGTGACGTCACAGACGGGCGCCAAGATTCGATCGTTTGAACAGTTTTTACCCAGGTAACACAGACCTCGCATAGAGGTCTCTGAGAGGTTACAATGTTGATGAAAATGCGAGCTCCCAATGTGAGATCCTCAAGATATCACACAGATAACCAGAATAAGATATTCCTATTGCGAGCACCTAAAGATATCGCACAGATAACCAGACTAAGACATCCTGTTGCGAGATCCTCAAGATATCACATATGTAACCAGAATAAGACATTCCCATTGCGAGCTCCTAAAGATTTCACACAGATAATCAGAATAAGATATTCCTACTGCGAGCTCCTAAAGATATCACACAGATAACAAGAATAAGATATTCTTATTGCGAGATCCTAAAGATATCCCACAGATAACCAGAATATGACATTCCTGTTGCGAGATCCTCAAGATATCACATATGTAACCAGAATAAGATATTCCTATTGCGAGCTCCTAAAGATATCCCACAGACAACAAGAATAAGATATTCCTATTGAGGAGATCCTCAAGATATCACATATGTAACCAGAATAAGATATTACTATTGCGAGCTCCTAAAGATATCACACAGATAACAAGAATAAGATAATCCTATTGCGAGCTCCTAAAGATATCCCAAAGATAACCAGAATAAGACATTCCCATTGCGAGCTCCTAAAGATATCACGCAGATAACTAGAAAAAGACATTCCTATTGCGAGCTCCTCAAGATATCACAAGTGTAACGAGAATAACACATTCCATTGCGAGGTCCTGAAAACCTCGCAAATTCAACAAGAATAGGAAATCAGGTGGCGTGTTGTAGGGATCTACTCCATCCCTACTCTGCACTTCTCGTTTCCACCGGTAGATGGCGCAGTCGTCTACTCTGTACCCGGAAGAACAACCCAATCGCTAATAACCCGAGTGGAATATCGATCTACGCATCGAAGTGATGTATTCGGCGCCACACATGTACTGCACATTTGGAGGATATATAGATTATAGATCCATATCGCAGCCATCTTCTCTCAGTACTGCCCCGGTTGAGCAGCCTGAGAACTTCCCCATGTGATATATCTGAGATGTTACTGGGATCATCCCCTGTGGATGACATTTGGAGGTGATAGAGAGGTCTGGGCGACCTCCCTGCGATATCGCAGTACACATCTCAAAATATTCCCCAGGGTGAGCAGTTTGAGAATTTCCCCATGCGATATCTCCGAGATGTTACTGGGCTCATCCCCTGTGGCGGACATTTGGAGGTGATAGGGAGGTCTGGGCGACCTCCCTGCGATATCGCAATAAACCTCTTGAAATATTCCCCACGGTGAGCAGTTTGAGAACTTCCCCATGTGATATCTCTGAGATGTTACTGGGCTCATCCCCTGTGGCGGACATTTGGAGGTGATAGGGAGGTCTGGGCGATCTCCCTGCGATATCGCAGTAAAACTCTCAAGATATTCCCCAGGGTGACAAGTTTGAACTTCCCCATGCGATATCTCTGAGATGTTACTGGGCTCATCCCCTGTGGCGGACATTTGGAGGTGATAGGGAGGTCTGGGCGACCTCCCTGCGATATCGCAATAAACCTCCCAAAATATTCCCCAGGGTGAGCAGTTTGAGAATTTCCCCATGCGATATCTCAGAGATGTTACTGGGCTCATCCCCTGTGGCGGACATTTGGAGGTGATAGGGAGCTCTTGGCGACCTCCCAGCGATATCGCAATAGGCGTCACAATATCCCGGCAGGAGCTCGCCGAGACATCTCTGGGAGGTCCCTGTGTTACCTGGGTATATGTGCATCCAAATTTGAATGATCGTTTTCTTGTTGAAAATTGAAGTTAAATACATATTCTCGTTTTTACTCGATCCATATAATAAAGGAACACGAAGTAGAAGGAAGAGATCAAATTAAATGACGCCGCAGAGTAAAAAGACCAAATCGTTGCATTTATCGAACTCCGTAATTATTGTATCAAAGTATTAAGATTAGGGTTTTGTGAAAGTGAGAGAAGATGATAGCAAAGTTTGAAATGTTATATTTTTTTCGGACCAATTTATTGGCAAAAAAACCTCATTTCATAAAAAATTGTATTCTCAACCAAAGATCAAACCATGTTTTTTGTTTCATTTGAGTTGGTCTATTCAAAAAGTTATTAAAAATAAAAACTTTTCAGGTAGACCAACTTAAATAAAACAGAAAACTAATATCATTTTGGTTAATTGACATTGAGTATTGAAATATGTAATTATAATATTTTTACCGACAAATGTTCGTCTGAAAAATATACAAGAGTTGGGCTATTATACCTCCAACGTTCGCATAACCCTAGGATTAAATCATTGAAGCATAGAGATTTTAGACAGAAACCACGTATTTTTTAATTCATTGCGCAGGTTGGTTTCACACTGAAAAACGAAAATAGAAGTTCGTGTTTGAAAGGGTTGAAGAATAGAGTATTTGTATGCCAAATTGCAATATTAATATATTTTTAGTTAAAAGATATCATTAAGACAAAGACGCAACTGCAAACTGTCAGAACCTCAATCGTCAATCGGGCCATTAAGGCTTAATAATGGCGCCATCAACAGAAATTCTGAATTTCAGTTGATCGCCGTCATTAAGGCTAAATGATGGTTATTTGGTCTTTGCAGTTGCGTCTTTGTTCTCCCGGAGAAGCGATATATTCTTTTAGAAATGCGTATTTACTACATAACATAAATATGAATATTTTGTTTTTTCAGAATTTATTTTATTGGCGCTCTTTTTCCCCGGAACAGAGTGCTTATCAATTTGCCCAAATGTCTGTAATTTTCGAATTTTTCGATGAAAATGGTGTTAAAAGATTTGGTTCGACTCACTGATCAAGAATCCGTGGTCAAAATCGATTCTGTCCGGCCTCCGTTAACACGATAACTCTCGAACGAAAGGAGTTGGAGGATTGAAATTTGCAGGGTAGATTTGGAGCGTAAATATCTCGGACGAGTTCGTTAACGGGCGAAGTCCACCAAGTGATTTCAGAGTTATGGCCGTTTTTAGTAAAAACGGTTTTTTATGAATATTTCCGAAACCGATCACTCGATCTATCTGAAATTAGATTAGCATTAAATTGTAGACTAATGACCTTTATATGCATGCGGAGTCTTGTATTGATCGGGTTGTCGTAAAGTGTAAAAAAAAATATAATTTTTAAATTTTGTTTCTACAATAACTCTCGAACAGATAGAGCTAGGCAGTTGAAATTTTCAGAGTAGGTTTGGGTAATAAATATCTCGGTTAAGTTCGTTATTGGGTGGAATCAGCAAGATGGTTTCGGAGTAACAAAGAACATTTTTTTTTACATTACAAATCTATTGTTATCATTTTCAACTCTAACCATTTAATACTTTCGGAGATAAGATTTTTCAAAATTTCAATAATGTATATAGTTCTATGTATTCACAGAATGTGAACACAGAATCTGTCTGTGTTCACTGTTCATGAATGAAATCTTATCTAGCTATTAGAGACTTGTCAATTCGTAGTTTGAAAATATTTTCTGTTGGAAAACAAGTATCCGACTCTCGAATTTGTGAATATATACAAGACTTTTTTGAAACCGAAAATCATATTGACTGATTACATATTGAATAATTTATGTATAAATATTGGGGATGATATTTTAGAAGATTTAGAATTGGATCATTTTAATGATGTAGTTTATGAAGGCAATAGGAAAGAAGAACATAATGGAATCATCGAAAGAAATTACTGTTCGTCAATACCGTCTTTACCATAAGGGCACACGGGGCCCGTGCCCAGGGCCCCCATCCTTAGGGGGGGCCCGCAGGACAGACAATTTCTCTCATTTTTATTCTAAAAATATTTTTGTCCTGCACAGTAACAGTGCACCCGAGTCGAAAATAAAATTTACTTTTGTCTTAAAATTTAAATCGAAATTAGGTTTATTTAACCAGATTAAAAATCAAGTCAAACTTTGCCTATTTTCTTTTTGAAGTATAAAATGCCCTAACATTTGACTCGATTTTGACTTAATCAGCTTAGTTAGGATCGATTTAAGACAAAAAAGTCATATAAGACTAAACTTGGCTTGTATATGGCTCAATATAAATAAAAAAATAACATTCCAGGTGGGTATAACTTCGAAACCGTTAGACCGATTGTGCTCAAAATCGATATTAACCCTCCCATTCGGATGCACAACCTACTCTGAAAATTGCAAGTCCTTATCTCCTTTCGTTCGAGGCAACGGTCACCCATCCAGCTACTGAACTCACACAAGGCTGCTCGGATCTCCAACAATATAGATTCGATATTGTTCAAACTTGGATCTTGGCAGTAGAGTTAGGTTTTGAAGGCCCTCGCAAAATTTCAGCCAAGTCCGACGAATAGTTTCGGTTCGGATATATAGAATTTTTTTCAATGATTTTCAATGATTTTTTAAAAATTTTCTAGTTATACAATCCTCTCGAAGTTTCACAAGATTTTTTGCGTTGGCATTCTACAACTAATAACCATGTTTGAATTGGATCGGTTTTTTATTTTTCGAGTCATTTAGGAAATAACAACCAAATTTCAGATGGGTATAGCTCCAAAACCGTTTGACCCATCATGCCTATAAACAAACTCAAATGTTGCATTCAGATGCACAACCTAACCTGAAAATTTCAAGTCGCTATATTTTTCCCTTCTCAGGTTATCGTGACATAAATAATATTTTTCAATAATTTTTTTCATTTTCTAGTGATACGGTTCTCACAAAATTTCACAAACTTCCTTAGGTGTGTGTTCGACAAACACTCACCAAGTTTCAATTCGATCGGATTTGTATTGGTTGAAAACAAAATTATTACTGGGAAACCATTGGGCCGATTATGCCCATTAACGAACTTATCCGTCATATTGGGATGCGCCACCTACCCTGAAAATTTCAAGTCGCTATCTCCTTCCGTTCCCAAGTTATCGTGACAACGGCCGGCCGGACAGAATCAAATTTGACCTCGAATTTTTCATCAAGGAGTCGAATCCAATCGTTTGAGACCATCTTCGGCAAAAAAAATCGAAAATTACAGACATTTGGGCAAAATGATAACGCGATGTTCCCTAGAACATACGCGCAAAAAGTGGGAAAGCTTGATGGGGGCTTTGGCGCTCTTGTCAAAGTACTAGCGGGTAATTATTCAAACTTTGACTGCATCATGAATATTGAAAAATCATATCTCCGAAAGTATTAGTTTGCTAGAGTTGAGAATGATATCAGTGGATTCTTATGATGAATCTACATCTTAAAAAATTGAATTTGAAATTCGTAAAGTAACAAAAATTTTGTTTTTCGTTACTCCGTAACCACCATTTTGCCCAATAGCAACCTTAACCCCAGAACTACTCTGAAAATTATGTAGCTCATTCCGTTCAAGAGTAGCTCATTCCGTTCATGGTAGAAAAATGTATAATTCGCTTTCTTAATTACTTTCCAAAAGGGCCCCAAATTATTGTGTGCCCACGGGCCCCAGCATAGTTTAAGACGGCCTTGCTGTTCGTTGACCACTGAGGTTAATATTACCTTTTACTTCCTTAAGTTGTGAGGCATGTTCCTATATACAGTATTTTCATAATGTTGCTAGCAAAAAAATGCTGAAATATGGATTTACATTTGTGTATCAAACATGTTTTCTTCAGTTAAGGTCCATAGTACAGAAAAGAATGTATAAGTGGTATGAACTATTAAATTTTAAATTATGAAAAGAGGATAGTATATTTTATTAATATATTTTGAACTATTAAAATAATTTGTTCGTCAGCCTCTACCTACTCAAATATCAAGAATAAATGGACAATCTACTATGATTGTCTTCAGCCTTGCTCTAGACGTTTCGATGATATTTTCTTTAGGTATCGAAAACTATGGACCGAGTGTAAGTTGCAACAACCCATTCCACGAGGTTGAATCATTGCAGAGTGCTCATTTAATCTTGGTAAATAAATTTAATGACAATTTTTGAAGCATTAATGCATTGCACATTGCTCTTCTTTTTGCGCGCGTGTTCCGCAAGGAACAGCGTGCTATCATTTCGTCACAATGTCTGTATTTTTCGAATTTTTTTTCGAAAATGGTCTCAAACGATTGGGTTCGACTCCCTGATGAAGAATTCGAGGTCAAATTCAATTCTGTCCGTCCGGTCCGGCCGGCCGGCCGGTCCGGCCGTTAGCACGATAACTCTCGAACGGAACGACTTAGAGCGTTGAAATTTGCAGGGTAGTTTCGTAGCGTAAATATCTCGGACAAGTTCGTTAACGGGCGAAATCGACCGAGCGGTTTCGGAGTTAAGGCCGTTTTTAATAAAAACGTTTTTTATGAATATTTCCGGAACCGATCACTCGATCTTTTAAAATTTGGCATCAGATTGTAGAATCATGACCTTTATATGCCTGCGAAGTTTTGTGTTGAACGGACGGCCCTAAAGTGGCAAAAAAAAATTTTGAAAATTTGAAAATTTTGTTTTCACGATAACTCGAAAAATACTGATCTGATTAAATTGAAACTCAGTAGTTAGATGCAAAAGACCAAAGCAAACACTTTTGCAAAATTTCGTGAAGATCACGTGACATGAAAAAAATAAAAAAATTACTACTATTTTGCGGAATACTTTGCTTTTAATGCCGAAACATATGTTTTTGAGGTTCATGCTGCCCTTTCCGTGCATTTTCCGTATTGCGCATGCGCAGATGAGAAGTCCTTTAACTGTAGTTTTCGTCAGAGAGGATTGGGGTTTTGGGGTGGCGGATGCTATTCCTCCATAGAATTCAGATCCCTGATGAGGGTCTGCGCATGCGTAGATTAAAGATGCGATATCTTCCGAACCACTAGTGTTGGAGAATCGGAGTTTTTTGTAAGGTGTGTTATTTTGAGAGGACTTTTAGCCGCCAGTAGATTGCGCAGCGCAGAAGAGAAGTGACTGTTTTTGGGTTGGATGGGTTATGTTGGGAGTGCTGAGTCGATATTATGAGGTTTTAAAAGAATATTCATAGCAATTCAGTGCAAGGACAAGTCAGTTTGGGGGATGTAGCGTTGTTTCCGAGTTAAAGTGTCCGTACCGTGGCCCTGGGGCTAATTTTGAAATTGATGTTACCCCTTACAGGCATTTTTCGTTATGCGCATGAGCAGACCATCAGTGATATAACTGGTGGTGTTTTCATCAGAGAGGATTAGGGTTTTGGGGTGGCGGATGCTATTCCTCTATAGAATCCCTCGTTGAGGGTCTGCGCATGCGTGGATTAAAGATGTGATATCTCCTGAACCACTAGTGTTGGAGAATCGGAGTTTTTTGTAAGGTGTGTTATTTTGAGAGGACTTTTAGCCGCGAGTAGATTGCGCATGCGCAGAAGAGAAGTGACTGTTTTTGGGTTGGATGGGTTATGTTGGGAGGGCTGAGTCGATATTATGAGGTTTTAAAAGAATATTCATAGCAATTCAGTGCAAGGACAAGTCAGTTTGGGGGATGTAGCGTTGTTTCCGAGTTAAAGTGTCCGTACCGTGGCCCTGGGGCTAATTTTGAAATTGATGTTACCGCTTACAGGCATTTTTCGTTATGCGCATGAGCAGATCATCAGTGATTTAACTGGTGGTGTTTTCGTCTGAGAGGATTAGGGTTTTGGGGTGGCGGATGCTATTCCTCCATAGAATCCCCTGTTGAGGGTCTGCGCATGCGTGGATTGAAGATGTGATATCTCCTGAACCACTAGTGTTGGAGAATCGGAGTTTTTTGTAAGATGTGTTATTTTGAGGGGACTTTTAGCCGCGAGTAGATTGCGCATGCGCAGAAGAGAAGTGACTGTTTTTGGGTTGGATGGGTTATGTTGGGAGTGCTGAGTCGATATTATGAGGTTTTAAAAGAATATTCATAGCAATTCAGTGCAAGGACAAGTCAGTTTGGGGGATGTAGCGTTGTTTCCGAGTTAAAGCGTCCGTACCGTGGCCCTGGGGCTAATTTTGAAATTGATGTTACCCCTTACAGGCATTTTTCGTTATGCGCATGAGCAGACCATCAGTAATTTAACTGGTGGTGTTTTCGTCAGAGAGGATTAGGGTTTTGGGGTGGCAGATGCTATTCCTCTATAGAATCCCCTGTTGAGGGTCTGCGCATGCGTGGATTAAAGATGTGATATCTCCTGAACCACTAGTGTTGGAGAATCGGAGTTTTTTGTAAGGTGTGTTAGTTTGAGAGGACTTTTAGCCGCGAGTAGATTGCGCATGCGCAGAAGAGAAGTGACTGTTTTTGGGTTGGATGGGTTATGTTGGGAGTGCTGAGACGATATTATGAGGTTTTAAAAGAATATTCATAGCAATTCAGTGCAAGGACAAGTCAGTTTGGGGGCTGTAGCGTTGTTTCAGAGTTAAAGTGTCCGTACCGTGGCCCTGGGGCTAATTTCGAAATGGATGTAACCCCTTACGGGCATTTTTCGTTATGCGCATGAGCAGACCATCAGTGATTTAACTGGTGGTGCTTTCGTCAGAGAGGATTGGGGTTTTGGGGTGGCGGATGCTTTTCCGCTATAGAATCCCCTGGTGAGGGTCTGCGCATGCGTGGATTCAAGAAGCGATATCTCCTGAACCACTAGTGTTGGAGAATCGGAGTATTTTGTGAGGTGTGTAATTTTGGGAGGACTTGCAGCCACGAGTATACTGCGCTTGCGCAGACGAGAAGTGAATGGTTTTGGGTTGTTTGGGTTATGTTGGGAGTAATGAGCCAATATTGTGAGGTTTTAAAAGAATATTCATGTCAATTCAGTGCACGGACACAAGTCAGTTTGGGGGAAATAGCGTTGTTTCCGATTTGAAATGTCTGTATGGTGGCCCTGAGGCGAATTTATAAATAACTATATTCGGTAGATCTATATTAAAATGCGTTCGGATTTGGAGGAGATGCAATTTCGTCCCTAACGGAGGACCCACAACCGAATTTTTTTCTGATCTACGGTAAAACTAACAGCCAAACTGTATTGATAGCTATATTTGTTAAAGGAACTTGAAAAAAAAAAAAAAAGCACTGACGTGAAGTCAGTACTCTTTGGCGCGCGTGTTCACGGTGGCTAATTTGAATTGAATGATTCAAAAATTAACAGTGCTGTATCTAAGCTGCCATCAGGATAGAGTAACAAAGTTGGAAAAGAACACAAATGACTCTCCTTAGTCGCACAAGCTCCTAGAAGATTTGGGAGGGTCAGTATAATCCTAATCATGTTTATAGCACGCGCGCAAAAGCAGATTGACTTAACAATGAAAGAAAAAGTGTAAAAAGTCAATCTGCTTTGGCGCGCGTGCTATAAACATGATTAGGATTATACTGACCCTCCCAAATCTTCTAGGAGCTTGTGCGACTAAGGAGAGTCATTTATGTTCTTTTCCAACTTTGTTACTCTATCCTGATGGCAGCTTAGATACAGCACTGTTAATTTTTGAATCATTCAATTCAAATTAGCCACCGTGAACACGCGCGCCAAAGAGTACTGACTTCACGTCAGTTCTTTTTTTTTTTAAATGATAATTTTTGAAGCATTTTTTTTAAACGGCACTTTTTTAAATTTAATTTCTTTCATGATGCATTTCTATCATAGGAATCCATTGATATAATTCCCACCTCTGAGAAACCAATACTTTCGGGGATATATAATTTGTCTATTTGAACAAGAGCGCCAAAAAGCTCCTGTCCACAGGGCTTGAGTCAATTTTTGTATACATTTTATTTATATTTTCAATGTTTTCAATAAAATAAGTAAATTTCCATAATATTGTGTATTAATTAAAAACTGTTACGAAAATATATGACTAAAATTATACTTCAGCTATCGT
The DNA here is from genome assembly GCA_937662695.2 of Halyzia sedecimguttata. Classification (NCBI taxonomy): domain Eukaryota; kingdom Metazoa; phylum Arthropoda; class Insecta; order Coleoptera; family Coccinellidae; genus Halyzia; species Halyzia sedecimguttata. Next base: position 135,990,411 of record OW569411.2, on the reverse strand, counting down.
CGAATTATGAGCATGATATGATATATTATTATACTTTTATGGTGATGCTCGTGCATGGATAATCCATATGATAATGTAAATATATACTTTGGTAAGTTAATCAAATTGGGTTCAGAAAATCTCCAGTAAAAACAAAGCTGGAATATTGGCTATGTTTCAATTATTATTATTATTATTATACTGATCCTCCTGGGTCTTCCACAAGGAGACCCCTCATAAGCTCTAAGAGCTTGCCCTGAGTTAGGAGAACCAGTTGTGTTCTGTGTAGGCTTTGTTACTGTGTCCTTACGCCACCTTAGGCACAGCACTGTTAATTGATATACTATAATTTTCCGAGTAGATTAGAGGAATGAATATCTGGGATAAGTTATTGGGTAGAATCGGTCTGGTGGTTTCGGATTAATAATTTTTGAAAATCGCTTGTTATTTTTTGGCGTTCTTATTAAATGAAACTTTTTTTGCGCGCTTGTTCTGCGTGATTTGAAATTTTCAGGGTTGGTAATGGCACGCCCCAATAATACGACGGACAAGTTCGTAAATGGGCAAAATATGCCCAATGGTTGCCGAGTAATAATTTTGTTTTCAGTCAATACAAATCCGATCGAATTAAAACTTGGTGAGTATAGATGTAGAATACAAAATTATAGACGTTTCAATTTTTTTTTGAGGAACGTATCACTAGAAAATTTAAAAAAAATTGGTTCAAGCACTGACGTGAAGTCAGTAGCTTTTGCGCGTATGTTCTATTGTCCATTCTTCTGTATTGGACACCCTTAATCGAATTTACCATGGTAAAGTATGTTGTCCATTCTCCTGTATTGGACACTTAATTCGAATTTACCATGGTAAAATCTCCTGTATTGGACACTTAATTCGAATTTACCATGGTAAATTCGAATTAAGTGTCCAATACAGGAGAATGGACAACATAATATACCATGGTAAATTCGATTAAGGGTGTCCAATACAGAAGAATGGACAATAGAACATACGCGCAAAAGCTACTGACTTCACGTCAGTGCTTGAACCAATTTTTTTTTAAATTTTCTAGTGATACGTTCCTCAAAAAAAAATTGAAACGTCTTTAATTTTGTATTCTACATCTATACTCACCAAGTTTTAAGCTTCTGACTTCACGTCAGTGCTTGAACCAATTTTTTTTTCGTGATTTTTAAAAATTTTCTAGGGGTACGGTTCTTAAAAATTTTTTTTTCATCATTTTTTTCAAATTTTCTATGGGTACGGTTCTTACGAAATTTTAAACACGTCTTTATGTTTATTTTCTACTACTATTTACCAAGCTTCAATTCGATCGAATATTTATTTTTTGAGTTATCAAGGAAATAATATTCCAGGTGGGTATAACTCGGAAACCGTTAGACCGATTATGCCCAAAAACGAAATCAATTCTCCCTTTCAATTTTCAATTTCAAACGAATAGTTACTGATATATAGAATTTTTTTTTTTTTATTTTCAATGATTTATTAAAAATTTTCTACAAATGCTATCCTCACCAAATTTTGCAAACATTTTCGCGTTGGCATTCTACAACTAATAACAATGTTTGAATTCAATCGGTTCAGTACCTATTTTTCGAGTTAATGAGGAACAAAAGACCACCAAATTTCAGAAAATTTCAGATGGCTATAACTCTAAAACCGTTTGGCCGATTATACTCATAAACAAACTGAAATGTCGCGTTCTGGTGCACATCCTAACCTGAAAATTTCAAGCCGCTATCTCATTCCGTTCTCAAGTTATCGTGACAACAAAAATATTTTTTAATATATTTTTTTTTATTTTCAAGCCATACGATTCGCACAAAATTTCACAAACGTGCTTAGGTTCATATTCTACAACTACCCACCAAGTTTCAATTCGATCGGATTCATATTGGTTGAAAACAAATTTATTACTCGGAGACCACTGGGCCAATTATACCCATTAACGAACTAGTCCGTCGTATTGGGATGCGCCACCTACCCTGAAAATTTCAAGTCGCTAACTCTTTTCGTTCTCAAGTTATCGTGGCAACGGCCGGACGGCCGGACGGACAGAATCAAATTTGACCTCGAATTCTTCATTGGGTAGTCGAACTTAATCGTTTGAGACCATTTTCGTCAAAAAATTCGAAAGTTACAGACATTTGGGCAAAACTATAACGCAATGTTCCCCAGAACATACGCGCAAAAATTATTAAAACATATTATTTATGTCACGATAACCCGAGCGATAACCAGAGGTCGGAAAGAGATAGCGATTTGCAATTTTTAGGTTAGGTTGTGAAACTTAATGGGATATTTGAGTTTGTAGATAGAATTAGCTAAACGGTTTTAGAGTTATACCCATCTGAAATTTGGTTGTTATATCCTCAATAGCTCGAAAAATTCGAAACCGATCCAATTCAAACATTGTTAGGTATTAGTTGTAAAATGCAGACAAAAAACTTCTTACAAAAGTTCATGAGGATCGTATTATTACTGGATAATTTAAAAAAAAATCACTGAAAAAAATTCTATGTATCAGAAAATATTCGTCCGACATCGATGAAATGTTGCGAGAGAGCCTTCAAAACCTAACTTTACAGCCAGGTGCAAAATTTGAACACGATCAGATCTATATTCTTGGAGATCCGAGCAGCCTTGGGTGAGTTCAGTATATGGATGGGTGACCATTGTCACGATAACTTTCGAACGGAAAGAGATAGCGACATGCAATTTGCAGGGTATGTATTGCTTATCCGAATGGTACAGTTAAGTTCTATGTTCGGCATAATCGGCCCAATGGTTTTGGAGTTATACCCATCTGGCATATTATTTCCTCGATAACTCAAAAAAAAATTGCACTGACGTGAAGTCAGAAGCTTTTGCGCGCAAGTTTTATTGCACATTATCCTGTATTTGAATTTAATTTCTTGCATATGATGCAGTTTCATCTATCATAAGAATCCATTGATATAATTCCCAACTCTTATCAATACTTTCGGAGATATATATGATTTGTCAAAGATTGGACAAGAGCGTCAAAGCTCCTGTCCACAGGGCTTTCCCCCCCCTTTTTTTTTCAAAAATTTTATATTTTAGAAACTGTCAGATTTCGCAACCATTTTACAATACCGGATTTCGGCTCTGTATTTTTAGAATTCTTCCATTTTAAAATTTTAGTTCAATGCAATTTTTCACGTGTTAACGCTTCCCTTATTCATACTCAACATCATGCATTATTTCGTGAGGGTGTGAATAGACAATGGAACATGTGCGCAAAAGTTCCTGACTTCATGTCAGTGCTTTCTAAGAATCTCTTAATATTGGGACTGATTTAGGTATTTTTACACAATGGGGGTAACCTTGCTTTAAAGGATAGATTAATAATTCATTTTTATTGATGACTAGCTAACCTACGCAACTTCGCCTGCGCCAAATCGGTTATTGCGGTTGCAATTTTATTTCCAAATGCGAAAAATCTGTAAAAAACCTAGAACCCGATTGCAGCGCCTCCTACCGGGACAATTGAATTTCCAAGTTATCCAGGGACCCACTCAAACACGTAATCCTAAAAAATACCTAGAACTACAGTGACTATATTCTCACTGTAGTCACTGTACCTAGAACTCGATTGCGGCGCCACCTACGGGTTCAATTGCGAATACGAACTACCCACTCAAACGTATCTGGTTAAGAAAAGTGAGAAAAGGTGAGAAAGACAGGAGACCGGCTTCGTTCTCATCCCTATACTCCGTGCTGCTTACTGGGACGGGACATCGGTATAGTCTGGCAAATGAGTGTTGTTCCAGAAAGACGCGGAAATTTTAAAAAATCTAACACTAACGGCGGGTTTCACGAAGATACGCTTAATTCACGATTAACTAATTCCTTTGTCAAATTTAACAAGTCGATTAACGGAATTCGGGTTTCACAAAGCTTTTCGATGGTATCTAAATCGTCGATTAGTTAATCGAGGAAAACAATCTGACAACCTCGCATTCACTCTAATTTAACACGGACAGCCACAGAAATGTAATTATTATTAGAATAATTTCATATTTCTATGTCACAGCGTCGGTTTGATTACTTTGATTATTTCGAGATTTGAAAATTAGTTTGGTGTTTCGTGAATTTGAAGAGTTGTGAATTTGAAGAGTTGAGTGGTAAATTTTAGAATGGAGAGTCAGCAGAAAATTATCAGGGGAAAGAATTTTACTTCTGAGGACAGAAGTTTACTTTTGTCTCTAGTAGAGTCGTAAGTAGAATATATGATTGAATTACCGTTGTGATATACCTCAAGAATTTATCTTTTTTCAGAAAAAAAAATATCGTTGAATGTAAAACGACAAATAAGGTCAGCTCAGAGGCCAAGAAGGAGGCATGGTCTTACATAGCCACTATGTACAATGCCGGATCGACAGTACTGAGGACTGCCGATCAGTTGAAAACCCTATATGCGAATATTAAAAGGGAAACGAAAAAGGACGTGGCGAAGCAAAACGTTTGTGATAATGAAATGATTAAATTTTATTCTGTATGTATTTATTTGTAGAAGGACAGGTACCTCGACTCAATCCATTCTCGGCAATTGGACGATGAGCTGGTTGAATTAAGAGAAAGAGCAAGACAGGAAAAAGTAAGCCCATGTATTAACGTTTTGAGTTTTGGTGAAATCATTGTTCAGTGTACATGAAAACAAAGCCATAGCCAGAAGAGGAAATTGTGTTAAACATGCACACTATACTAAGATTGATTTAAGTCCACAATATAGTCGAATTGTAGCGAGTAACCAGTGCGGATAAGACCAATCTCTTGTTAATCATAACCGATTGGTTATAATAGCAAGGGATTGGTCTTAACCGCTCTGTTCTGGTTACTCGCTTAAATTCGACTTATGTTTATCATGCTCAGGTCTACAGATCACTCCAAATTTTTTTCTGGCTACAGTCTTGCATGGAAGTCACTAACTCATTTTATGATTCAAATTTATCTTGATGTTTATATTACAGAAAGAAATACATCAAACAGGAGGAGGAACTTTCAATAAATCACTGACGGAGAGTGATCACAGGATGCTATCACTTTTGGGTGATAATATAAGGCCCTGGGATAATCCTTATGATGATGCAACTATATACTTTGGTAAGTTACTGTGTTTGAATTATCTACGGTACAAACAAATCTGGAATATTGGGTAAGTTTCAATTGAAATATCCTTACAACTTACTTACTCGTTCTTGATTAATTCATGCATATTGTTTATATGAGTAGATTGCACAAACATGGGTTTATATATAATAGGCCCTTTCCATGAAACTAAATGGATGTACATGTGTATGTCAGGATTGTGTGCATAGATAGATTAGACTTGCTCAGTGCCGGTATATCCACTGGGTGCTTGGGCCCGAGGCCTGGAGGTGCCTTTTTTGATGATTAGTAAGTGAATCCAAGAGATCTGTCAGTGCCAAGGGGCCTGTAAATCTTCTGCGCACAGGGCCTGAAAGCACCTTGAATCGGCTCTGGCATTGCTCATCTCACATACATAAGTCCGTCCATTTAGTTCCTTGGAAAGCACTTCACATCGATAAATTAATTGAATAGGTAATTTTCTCATTTGTAAGTTAGTCTATAGCTGGGTGTCACAAGATCTACTAGACTATAGATTTAATTCTTGCGTTGCGTTAAATATGAACCGAAATCCAACATAGAATCGTAATGAACATCAAAGTTTTGTGAAACCCACCATATAAATGAAGTAAATTATGCTTGTTATAGTATGAATATTGTATTTATACCTGTACCTATGATATTTTGGTCCAGTTCTGATGAAAGCCATATCAAATTCTCACTGTTAAGAAATATGGAAGGAAGATGTTTACGTTGGAGTACTATGCCCTGTTAATTCAAAAGGGCGAATTTGCAAACTAACTTATACTGTTCCAACCATGAGCTCATTCAGATGTCTGTGAATTTTTAAAGCTGTATCTACTACCAAAAAATTTTACATATGTGGACGTAACTGAAATTTGCACAGCTTGTTATGTAAAAAAAATGATAGTAACTAAGTTTCAATATAGATTTATCTCAAAATGAAGTATTCAGTGGATGAGACCTTTTGAATTAACATTGCATTTTTATGCTAATTACTAATATTAATTGCTTTTCAGCTAATCCTATTCCTTTCCCACAAGAGGCCAACCCTATTATCACCCAAGCAATGATACATCCTGCCTCTACCAGCATAATGAACCAAGAAATAGATCCTGCTCCTGTTAACAACGATACCTCCCCCCTTCCCATGAATGTGCAATTGCAAGAACCCCATTCTTCCTATGCACCTGCACCACAAGTGCATGAGAAAAAAAAGACCAGACGAAGACAAATTATTCGCAAAAAAAGAAATTTTCTGTCTCCTAAAGACAGGTATTATTTGGTAAAATTAGAGAATGCCAAAATAGAGCAAGAGATACTGAAAATAAGGCTCGAAAAGGAAAAAAAAGGATTGGCCAGTTAGGCACTTAAATTTTGTATTTTTTTCCAATAAAGTTTGGTTCCTTTTAGAAGTTTGTCTTTCATTTCCCAATTGCCTCATACATTTGAAAATTCAATAGGAAAACTACTTACAAAACTTAAAATGTTTTCATTCAAAGTGCAAAATGAGTTTGCATAATACTATGACAATATAGAAGGATTGCTAACACAAATAACAATTACCTATTGAAGGTTTCTGAACTCAAAACTTTTCATGAATAACATGAGACGGATAGTAATTCTCATTGTAAATTATATTATTGGTACATAATGATTGCTATAAGAATTAGTAACTGTAATATACAAATTAGTAACTGTTGCATGCACATAACTATCTACACGTTTAATTCCATTTTCCATTTGAATTAAAAAAAAATTGTAGATTATTTCCTTAAATATAAGAGTATAACTGAGAATTTATCTCAGGTCTAATGTTAGATTGCAAATATTATTTTATGTATGAATGTAATGAATTCAACAAAAGTATAGTTTTGTACACAAAATTGAACTTCATAGAAAGAGGAATCGATTCCAGATTACAAATTCTCTTTATTTCGAAGGTTTGAATTACTGAACTCAAATATCAGAGACCTGTCTGAAATAAAAAAAATACTCATAAGAAACTTCAAGAGGATGGTGATTTTTTTCAATATCATCGAAAGATAAAACGGTAAGTATGAAATGGAATGGCGGATGTAGCTCACTCACTTCTAATATGTAGATCCAGTAGGTATAAAGTAATTACACAATATTATAGAAATTAATTTTTTATTTACACATTTATATTGGACTTTTATTCAAATTTACAAGACATCAGTAGTATTTAATGAAGACAATAATCAATTACGGAGATACACGAATATCAGATATAGGAGTGATCCCTCCCTAAATTATGTTAGCGAATTTAAAAACTGCTTCAGATTTAACAAGAGTATAGTTAAGGAACTGATACATAAAATTGGATCATAAATTGAACCACATACTAGAAGAAACAAATCAATAGTAGCAAGATTGTATATTTTAGTTGCCTTGCCGTTTAAAGCAAAGGTGGTTTCCAAATGACGACAGGAGATCATGTCAATATCACAAATCCATCTGTATGTAAAATAGTCAATAGGGTACAAGCTCACATTGCCAAGTTGAATCCCCAGTACATTTCTATGCCAAGAACCACTCACAGAAGGCTGGAAGTGACTGCAGGGTTTCACCATATCATTGGATTACGAAGGGTTTTAGGAACGATCGATTAAACCCATATTCACCTGGGTCAATAAATGCAGAGTTTTTCAAAAATCGCAAGGGCTACTTTTCAATCAATATGCAGGTAGTGTGTGACTCCACAGTAATCAAATGCAGCCATATCTAAAAGAAATCCACTGGAAGAACACAACGCTAATGGGGTACCCTCCTCGTTGCAATACGGACACTTTATCTGAAAGTATATTGATAATTATTCAGTTGTCATCATATCTTACTGAAAACATACCTCTCAAAAATGTCTGATATCAAAGCATTTCGTACTGCTACATTATGACCAGGATGAGCAGGATCAATTTGAATATTTTCATCAACTTCGGTGGTGAATTCTTCCAATTCCTCCATATCATCAAATTGAGTCAGTGCATAATTATGGAGCACACTGCAGGCGACTATAATGCATAGCAATGTATCCATCTTGTTCCTCAGTCCGAGATGCAAGCACGGAAAACGCCTTTTTAATGCTCCAAAACACCTTTCAACTGGGTTTCGTGCTCTTATTTGGGCCCTGTTGTATCTTTTCTGAGCTTCACTTTGAGGATTGATAATTGGCGTTAAAAGAAATGGTTTACATGCATAACCACTGTCACCCAAAAGATATCCATTGCCATATATGCCCTGCTCCAATTCGACAATCAACGGGGAATCATTGAAGATGGTTGAGTCATGGACTGAACCTGGCCAACGAGCTATGATATGCATGATGCGTAAATTCGCATCACACACTGCCTGCACATTGATCGAAAAGTAGCCCTTTCGATTTCTGAAAATCTCTGCATTTATACCCCCATGTGAGGTGATTCGGATATGGGTGCAATCGATCGCTCCCAAAACTCTTGGTAATCCACTGATATGGTGAAAGCCTGCAGCTACTTTCAGCCTTTTTTGCGTGGTTCTTGGCATGAAAATGTATTGGGGTTTCAACTTAGCAATTTCAGCTGATACCCTGTTGACAATCCTACATACAGTTGGTTTTGTGATATTGACGTGATCTCCTATCGTCATTTGGAAACCTCCTGTTGCATAAAATCGCAACGCAACTAATATTTGCAATCTCGCATCGATTGATTTGCTTCTTCTAGTGCGTGGTTCAATTTTTGATCCAATTTTATGTACCAGTTCCATAACTGTACTCTTGTTAAATCTGAAGCGGTTTTTGAATTCACTTTCATTATAATTTAGGAAAGGGTCACTCCTATCTCTGATTGTTCTGTATCTCCGTATTCTCCGTAATTGAATATTATCTTCATTAAATTGAAATTCTTCTGATGAAGATGAACTGATGTCCGAAAACATTTCGAAATAATATAACTTTATATTGTTGTCGTGAACTATGTTAATTTGTTAATCGCCCAAATTCTTCCGATTAACTAGACAGCCAATCAGGTACCGTTGTTAAGTTAATCGCATGACAAAAATGTTTCGTGAAACCCATTTTGAGCTTAATCGGGAATTAAGATGCGTTAATTCTCGATTATTTAATCGAGTTGCTAAATCCTTAATCCGCGATCAAATTTGGTAGATGTCATGTTTGTGAGCATAGAATTTCATAGTTAATTTACGATTAAGCGCTTAATCGTGGATTTAGAGTTTCGTGAAACCCACCGTTAGTATAGCAGGAATAAACTGCCTTGATACTTTAATAAAAATAAATATTTTTTTTGCACAAAAATGTTAGCTTTGCCATAAGCTCAGGGAAATTTCAATCGAAATAGAGTGCAAAACATTCACAAAAAATACAGCGACTTGGTTTTAATCAGCTCTTTCTCTGGGATAACTTACCAAGTGATAACTGATCAGTTATCGAGCGGGATGAAAAATGATTAATTACTAAAATGACTATTAAAAAATAGGTGTTGGTGATAGAAGGGTGAAAATTTAGGATTGTATGTATTTTGTAATGCCACATTATAAAAAAATAAAAACAAAAAATTTCGTGCAAAAATTTAAAAAATTTAAGGGTAAACAACCGTTATCACTTAGGGGTATGAAAAATATATAGTAGCCGATTCTCAGACCTACTGAATACGCATATAAAATTTGGTAAAAATCGGTAAAGCAGTTTCGGAGGAGTACGGTAACTAACATTGTGACATGGAAATTTTATATATTAGATAAAGGCAAACCAAAAATATTCGAAAAAAGCACTGATGAGAAGTCAGGAACTTTTGAGCACATGTTCTATTGCCTATTCACGTATGATACACCTCACGAAATACTGCATAAACATTCTTTTTGCCGCTCTTAATTGTTAGTGTTAACAAGTGGAAAAATTAATAGGGCATCATCTGAATTAAAAAAAAATAAAATAGTTTACCTACTTAGCGGGATGCGAACCCGGATCTCCTGCGCGGTAAGCGAACAAACCTCTAAGCCTCACAGTGTTTGTTAGAGTATTCTAGTTTGAGTTGAGTTCACATTGGACTGATTATGAATACTACACTCTTGTCCACTACAAATAAATTTGTAGTGTGCTTGTTTGAATTCGAAAGCATGCTGGGCGGTCAAAAATTATTGCTTGATACTACCTAAAAACATTTAATATGAATTGGAATCAGAAGTATTGTGTTACGTGAAACTGATAAATTCTGCACTGCCTTGCTTATTTACCACTCTGAATATACAACATGTATATACATTAAATAATATTAATGACACCTTCTCAAGTATGGATTGACGAAGCAAACACCTAATTCTTATTTAAATATTCGTTCTTCTTCAATCTGAACTGATGAGCTCCAACAAGTGTGTGGTATCTCAAGTAAATCCGTGTGCTATATTTTCATTTCATTAAGCATTCTTTTCATTTACATAGATGCAATTATGGATTTGCAACAGTAATGCTGATGCTAATAATATTTGATCCAAATTTTGTACTTAAACCTATTTTAATTTTTTTTTGTAGCATATCTTACCCTTAATCGAATTTACCATGGTAAATTATGTTGTCCATTCTCCTGTATTGGACACTTTATTCGAATTTACCATGGTAAATTCGAATTGAGAGTGTCCAATACAGGAAAATGGACAACATAATTAACAATGGAAAATAGATTAAGGGTGTCCAATACAGAAGAATGGACAATAGAACATACGCGCAAAAGCTTCTGACTTCACGTCAGTGCTTGAACCAATTTTTTCTATTAATTTCCCTAAATTACAAATCCTATTCAATGAAATATGAACTAACATTTTTCTAGCAGAAGTTTTTTTTATCATTCTCATTAATGTGAATTGAATTATAATTATAATTATTAATTAACAATTGTATAATTGTTATTATAGTTTTTGATTTATATCATTTTCTACTGGGAATATGTTGACTCAAAAGATACTAATTTTATGAGCATACACTAGATGTCAGCATTACAGCATCCTCAAAAGGAAAATTCCCATTCACAAGATCCTTCTCGGATTCCAGTCAACAGGGAGGATTCATCTAATATAAAAAATATGATAAACCAATTAATTTTATAAATTACTTTATTTCTCATTAATATATTGGATATGATGAAGAGCTTGAATATACAATGGTGGAGATTATTTGAGCAAACTTGGTAATTTTTGACACAATTTGTCATATTAGTATGAAATACATTAGGGTCATTGCAAAATATAAAAATGGTATTGCGTTCATGAAATAAATGAAATTTTCTCAGTTAATATCAAAGAAATGAGATGATGTCAAAAGCAAACAATTAAATATTGATTGTATAGCAGTACTTCTTATAAAATCTATAACTAAATGAGAACATCCAAAATCTATAGCTGACATAAAATAAAATTATTAACTCCTTTACTTGTTATGCACAGATATTTTTGTGCATTACCGGTTCAATTATAATTGAAGCAGGCAAGTTTAAATGGGAAAATCTTTCATTATTTCATCTGAAATCGTTAAATTAGTAATTCATCGAATTTCACCATTTTAACTCCACTTTATCAGGCCGACAATATACCTACCTATTAAAGATCATTTTGAGAATTCCATATAATAGATAATTGTGCTTTTTATTTGAACTGCCTCAAAATTGATGTTCCTTTTTCACTTTTGACGGCTTGAACAAATATGCTGCAACCATTACTGAGGAACTCAGGAACACATTTATGGAGAAATTCAATAAGAGAGCTGCATCTGCAGAATCTACACTAATTGTAAATACCCTTGCTAAAATAAAAAAAATTAAATTAGGAGGACTACTATCAGCAGAGTCCTTTATACACATATATGCAGTGTTGTAAAACAGTAGCATACACGAACAAAAGCTTTTTCAACTCAAAATAAATTGATATTGGGTTCTCACAAATCACTTGGTCAAACCTTTATAAAAACTATTAGTCTAAAGAAAAGCAACTCGGTTTTGATATTCATATTATAGTATGTTGTGGACATAGGGTACTCAGTATTGAAAAAAAATATGAGATACCTTAAACCCAAAACATATATGTTGACAACATATTATTAGATCTTGTGAAATTTGAGCAAAGTTGTTTTTCTTTACATTAATAATAGATGATTACAGGATGGCCATATCCAGACATAGATTATATTACTTCATATTGGAAAACCTAGGGAGTATATTATAGCACAAAGATTAGCTCTTAATAATAATAATAATGAATATGATCACGCAGTATCATGGAGGCACAATGCCCTGAATATCTACCTCCTGTTTAATAGAATCTATGTAGTCTAAAGTACTCACTGAAATTGGTGAATGCAGATATAAACCATGTGAGAAGACTGACAGATTCCGAATTCTTGGTTCTAAGTATTTCTATCAATTGGATAACTTTGGACGATGCTCCAACTGGAGTACAGAGAGGCTGAAACATTTTGATTTTTCAACAAATTTCACTAAATATTTGATAGTCCCTTACCACGAGGAAAGTAAGGACTCCTTTCGGGATCACAGACAATAATCCGATAGCAACAATAAAATAGCACCAAGAACCAAAGAAGCAATATACATTTAAACATTTTTTGTAATGCATAACACAGATAATTAATATTAGTTCTTGTACAAGGATTATTGGATATTCCAAGTAGGATATTAAATCATAACCATTTCTATAATTATATGACATCATTATGGTATAACTAAAAAAAATTTGATGGAAATAATTATATGCCAGTTATATGAACAGCATTGAGAAAAATATATAAATTTTCATTATTTATAACAAAGATGAATATTTAAAGAGTACCTAGATAAACAGAAATCACAATCCGCCGTATTCACAAAGCATTCAATCTTCATTAAGTCCTAACTGAGCTCCTCAGTTAAGGATAAATTTGAATGGCAACCTCAGTTAAGGTGAAAATTAACATGAAACTGGCCTGTTTCACCACCCTTAAATATGTTATTGAAAGGTTTCTTTCTGGGTTTTCTCTCCCAAACTCTGAAAAATATCTATAAAATAAAAATTAATTATTTTGTGATTTGCTTCTGCGTAAGAAACACAGGATATTTGTCAGAAGCAATCAATTGAACAATGTTGCCTAACAAACAACAACGAAACAACATCAACGATGAAACAACTATATCGTAACGTTTCGGAGTCTATATCAGACTCCTTCGTCAGACGCTCAATGAAAATCGTTAGAATTATTTTGTTGATAGTTATTTTGTGAAATTCAAGAATTGTCACATTGACAGTATTTAAAAATCATAGCTAACATAAGTCGAATTTAAGCGAGTAACCGGAGCAGACCGGTTAAGACCAATCTCCTGCTAAACATAACCGATCGGTTATAATAGCAAGGGATTGGTCTTTACCGCTCTGTTCCGGTTACTCGCTTAAATTCGACTATAGTTTTACTTCGCATAGAAATTTCCAAGTTAAATACTGTCAATGTGACAATTCTTGAATTTCACAAAATAACTATCAACAAAATAATTCTAACTATTTTCATTGAGCGTCTGACGAAGGAGTCTGATATAGACTCCGAAACGTTACGATATAGTTGTTTCTTCGTTGATGTTGTTTCGTTGTTGTTTGTTAGGCAACATTGTTCAATTGATTGCTTCTGACAAATATCCTGTGTTTCTTACGCAGAAGCAAATCACAAAATAATTAATTTTTATTTTATAGATATTTTTCAGAGTTTGGGAGAGAAAACCCAGAAAAAAACCTTTCAATAATGAGTATACCTCCCACAGTATCCTTTAATGATTACTTAAATATGTTAACTGAGGTTGCGATTCATATTTATCCTTAACTGAGGACCTCAGTTAGGACTTAACGGAGATTGAATGCTTTGTGAATACGTCGGTATGAATGAGAACTATAGACATAATGTCTTATAGTAATTACCTTGATAGTTCCATTAGAAGACTTACAAGGCTTACACCATGTGCATTTCCCAGTTTTAGAATGCGAATAATTTGGGGAACTTTGAGGATGAAGCATGTTAAAATTGTAATAATACTCAAGACATCAGATAGTAATTGTAAGTAAGATACTTCATTTCTGACCATAGTGGATATTGACACAGATATATTGGTATAATAGTTGTAATTTACTGAAACTCAGTCAGAAGTGATTATTAGAGCGTCTATTTTCAGTAATCAATCTTTTTATAATGAGACAAATTTTACTTCTTATCTTAACTTTTATTCATCACATTTTGATGATTTACACAGATGATTTATATGAGGTTAGGATCACGTTAGGATTAAGAACAGAAGTCACAGAACATTATTAATTACTTAATTAGGCAATCCCATAGACAAGGGCAATCCATGGGGTGGAAACCACAGAACACTAATATATAAGAAGTGAAAGCCACAGAATACAAATTATGGCGATTTCCATTGACACGCTCGGAGCACTCGAAATCGATCTCATCTGTCATGCATCTGTCCAAATGAACCGAAAATATCTGTCAAATATGTCAGTGTGACAGCTCCGAGTGATCCGGGGGTCAATTCTCGAGACCATTCGCTCGTCGAACGTATACGTTCGTGACGTCATGAGCGTAGATTTCTGGAAATTGCTATTCTCGGGGAACGAATTCGTATTCTTTTTACCTTGTCTCATCTCAATAGATGCATAGAATCTTGCATTTTGCCTTCTAACTACTGAGTCTGAACTGAGAATCTCAGTTTATCTCAGCTAAAGTTGGTAAAAAGAATACGCCTAATGAGCGAATACATGAGCTACTCGTTCGTTCGAAAACATCGCTGCTCAACTGTCAAATGTTATTCCATTCAGATCATAGACAACATTCATATTTAAGATATGAATTGTTTAAAATGAACTTAGGAGGTTCTTTTGTGGGATAATATGAATAATATAATTAATATTGTGGCTGAAAATGTTTGTACAAGAACTTAGCGAGAGGCATTGTAATGAGCAATTTAGTCAAACCCATTTATCAGATGATATGTTTATGCGTTTATTTCATTTAAACAATGAATTGGTTCGTGATTTGATAGAAAAGATGAATCCGTTTATCATTCCTCCTAGAAGACTTCATGATTTGGATATAAGGAAACAAAGGTGAGACTGTTTTTCTCAGAAGTGATATTAGGTGTTTATATTATTTTTGCGCGCGTGTTCCGCAAGGAACAGCGTGCTATCATTTCGTCACAATGTCTGTATTTTTCGAATTTTTTTTCGAAAATGGTCTCAAACGATTGGGTTCGACTCCCTGATGAAGAATTCGAGGTCAAATTCAATTCTGTCCGTCCTGTCCGGCCGGCCGGCCGGTCCGGCCGTTAGCACGATAACTCTCGAACGGAACGACTTAGAGCGTTGAAATTTGCAGGGTAGTTTCGTAGCGTAAATATCTCGGACAAGTTCGTTAACGGGCGAAATCGACCGAGCGGTTTCGGAGTTAAGGCCGTTTTTAATAAAAACGTTTTTTATGAATATTTCCGGAACCGATCACTCGATCTTTTAAAATTTGGCATCAGATTGTAGAATCATGACCTTTATATGCCTGCGAAGTTTTGTGTTGAACGGACGGCCCTAAAGTGGCAAAAAAAAATTTTGAAAATTTGAAAATTTTGTTTTCACGATAACTCGAAAAATACTGATCTGATTAAATTGAAACTCAGTAGTTAGATGCAAAAGACCAAAGCAAACACTTTTGCAAAATTTCGTGAAGATCACGTGACATGAAAAAAATAAAAAAATTACTACTATTTTGCGGAATACTTTGCTTTTAATGCCGAAACATATGTTTTTGAGGTTCATGCTGCCCTTTCCGTGCATTTTCCGTATTGCGCATGCGCAGATGAGAAGTCCTTTAACTGTAGTTTTCGTCAGAGAGGATTGGGGTTTTGGGGTGGCGGATGGTATTCCTCCATAGAATTCAGATCCCTGATGAGGGTCTGCGCATGCGTAGATTAAAGATGCGATATCTTCCGAACCACTAGTGTTGGAGAATCGGAGTTTTTTGTAAGGTGTGTTATTTTGAGAGGACTTTTAGCCGCCAGTAGATTGCGCAGCGCAGAAGAGAAGTGACTGTTTTTGGGTTGGATGGGTTATGTTGGGAGTGCTGAGTCGATATTATGAGGTTTTAAAAGAATATTCATAGCAATTCAGTGCAAGGACAAGTCAGTTTGGGGGATGTAGCGTTGTTTCCGAGTTAAAGTGTCCGTACCGTGGCCCTGGGGCTAATTTTGAAATTGATGTTACCCCTTACAGGCATTTTTCGTTATGCGCATGAGCAGACCATCAGTGATATAACTGGTGGTGTTTTCATCAGAGAGGATTAGGGTTTTGGGGTGGCGGATGCTATTCCTCTATAGAATCCCTCGTTGAGGGTCTGCGCATGCGTGGATTAAAGATGTGATATCTCCTGAACCACTAGTGTTGGAGAATCGGAGTTTTTTGTAAGGTGTGTTATTTTGAGAGGACTTTTAGCCGCGAGTAGATTGCGCATGCGCAGAAGAGAAGTGACTGTTTTTGGGTTGGATGGGTTATGTTGGGAGGGCTGAGTCGATATTATGAGGTTTTAAAAGAATATTCATAGCAATTCAGTGCAAGGACAAGTCAGTTTGGGGGATGTAGCGTTGTTTCCGAGTTAAAGTGTCCGTACCGTGGCCCTGGGGCTAATTTTGAAATTGATGTTACCGCTTACAGGCATTTTTCGTTATGCGCATGAGCAGATCATCAGTGATTTAACTGGTGGTGTTTTCGTCTGAGAGGATTAGGGTTTTGGGGTGGCGGATGCTATTCCTCCATAGAATCCCCTGTTGAGGGTCTGCGCATGCGTGGATTGAAGATGTGATATCTCCTGAACCACTAGTGTTGGAGAATCGGAGTTTTTTGTAAGATGTGTTATTTTGAGGGGACTTTTAGCCGCAAGTAGATTGCGCATGCGCAGAAGAGAAGTGACTGTTTTTGGGTTGGATGGGTTATGTTGGGAGTGCTGAGTCGATATTATGAGGTTTTAAAAGAATATTCATAGCAATTCAGTGCAAGGACAAGTCAGTTTGGGGGATGTAGCGTTGTTTCCGAGTTAAAGCGTCCGTACCGTGGCCCTGGGGCTAATTTTGAAATTGATGTTACCCCTTACAGGCATTTTTCGTTATGCGCATGAGCAGACCATCAGTAATTTAACTGGTGGTGTTTTCGTCAGAGAGGATTAGGGTTTTGGGGTGGCAGATGCTATTCCTCTATAGAATCCCCTGTTGAGGGTCTGCGCATGCGTGGATTAAAGATGTGATATCTCCTGAACCACTAGTGTTGGAGAATCGGAGTTTTTTGTAAGGTGTGTTAGTTTGAGAGGACTTTTAGCCGCGAGTAGATTGCGCATGCGCAGAAGAGAAGTGACTGTTTTTGGGTTGGATGGGTTATGTTGGGAGTGCTGAGACGATATTATGAGGTTTTAAAAGAATATTCATAGCAATTCAGTGCAAGGACAAGTCAGTTTGGGGGCTGTAGCGTTGTTTCAGAGTTAAAGTGTCCGTACCGTGGCCCTGGGGCTAATTTCGAAATGGATGTAACCCCTTACGGGCATTTTTCGTTATGCGCATGAGCAGACCATCAGTGATTTAACTGGTGGTGCTTTCGTCAGAGAGGATTGGGGTTTTGGGGTGGCGGATGCTTTTCCGCTATAGAATCCCCTGGTGAGGGTCTGCGCATGCGTGGATTCAAGAAGCGATATCTCCTGAACCACTAGTGTTGGAGAATCGGAGTATTTTGTGAGGTGTGTAATTTTGGGAGGACTTGCAGCCACGAGTATACTGCGCTTGCGCAGACGAGAAGTGAATGGTTTTGGGTTGTTTGGGTTATGTTGGGAGTAATGAGCCAATATTGTGAGGTTTTAAAAGAATATTCATGTCAATTCAGTGCACGGACACAAGTCAGTTTGGGGGAAATAGCGTTGTTTCCGATTTGAAATGTCTGTATGGTGGCCCTGAGGCGAATTTATAAATAACTATATTCGGTAGATCTATATTAAAATGCGTTCGGATTTGGAGGAGATGCAATTTCGTCCCTAACGGAGGACCCACAACCGAATTTTTTTCTGATCTACGGTAAAACTAACAGCCAAACTGTATTGATAGCTATATTTGTTAAAGGAACTTGAAAAAAAAAAAAAAAGCACTGACGTGAAGTCAGTACTCTTTGGCGCGCGTGTTCACGGTGGCTAATTTGAATTGAATGATTCAAAAATTAACAGTGCTGTATCTAAGCTGCCATCAGGATAGAGTAACAAAGTTGGAAAAGAACACAAATGACTCTCCTTAGTCGCACAAGCTCCTAGAAGATTTGGGAGGGTCAGTATAATCCTAATCATGTTTATAGCACGCGCGGAAAAGCAGATTGACTTAACAATGAAAGAAAAAGTGTAAAAAGTCAATCTGCTTTGGCGCGCGTGCTATAAACATGATTAGGATTATACTGACCCTCCCAAATCTTCTAGGAGCTTGTGCGACTAAGGAGAGTCATTTGTGTTCTTTTCCAACTTTGTTACTCTATCCTGATGGCAGCTTAGATACAGCACTGTTAATTTTTGAATCATTCAATTCAAATTAGCCACCGTGAACACGCGCGCCAAAGAGTACTGACTTCACGTCAGTTTTTTTTTTTTTTTTTATCATTAACATAGGAACTGAATCATTTGATAAGTCCTTTGAGTACCTCTAAATATAAGTCATTCACTACATCCCTTTCCAAGACAAAATGATAGGCGAAGTGAACTTTTACTGAAATTTTTAATTGAAAGTCTCATATAGTATAATGGCACTATACTATTTTCATAGGCTCAACTTCTTCATCATAAGATCATTTTTATATTTTACAGTTTCACTCGGAAATTTGGGCTTCCTGCTGTAATCGATTGTCGTAATGTAGGCATTTTACCCCCTTCTGGAGATAGTGGAGAATATCTGTATGTTAACAGAAAAAAATACCACTCATTGAGTGTTCAACTGGTAATAATTTCTATCCTATGTGATATTGTTCATTTTATATATATATGTATTTACTTTTTTAGGATATGCAGCAGTAATTTCAGGATAATGGACGTGAATGCATGTTTTCCAGGAGCAACTCATGATTCATTCATTTGGAATCAATCTAGATGCCAAGATGCCCTTTGTAATCTTTATTTGAGAACAAGCAGATCTTTCTACTTACTGGGTAAACTGTATATATAAATTATATATTAAAGAAGCAGCTTATAATCAATGAAAGTCCATTACTAGAGTAAAGAAAAAACACTTGCACTGAAGAATATCAGGAAAGGAGGGTCTATAGAACCACAACACGTGTTTTGCTAAACAGCATCGAGTGGAAAGTATCTGTTCCACCTGATATAAACCCTCCATTTATGAAAATCTTCAGTGCAAAGTGTTTTTTTTGTTTACTTTATTCAGAATTGTATTTCAGGTGACTCTGGATATCCACTGAGAACGTGGATTTTCATTCTGATGGTAAACCAGAACCAGGTACACATCAATTCGAATTCAATCAACACCTAAAGCACACTCCTTTGATTGATAGGTGTAATGGTCTACTGAGATGCCCTTCACCCTAATAACACACTTTGTTCCCGGAACGTCCCATTCATGTTCCATACGTGTCGCAATGTCCCGGCCTCCTATGGAATATCCCCGGAACGTCCCACTCGGAATGTTCCCGGAAGGTCCCAATTGGAATGTTCCCGGAACGTCCCACTTGGAATGTTCCGCTTAGAATGTTCCCGGAACATATTATTTTGACACATATTGTCGTTTAAAAATCCGAAATCACACAAAATATATATATTATTGATTATTGAATTTTCTTTGATTTATATTTTTACGACATGGAGGCAAGTGGTGCAGTCAGCCAAAACCCACCCAGGGTTGTAGAGCTAAAGAAGAGAGAAGAGAAGAGAGAAAACAACATGCTAAAAAACTTACGAAAATCTTGCACAAAAATCTATGTATATATATTTATATATAAAATATACACATTTATGGTTTAATTCACTTAAATATATTTAGTCTGTAAAAGTTTGTTGATATTTCATTTTTTACTAATTCATACTGGACCATATCCATAGCCTGAGCTGGATTTGGTAACAAAGTGAGATCTTCTCGTATTGGATCACCGAGGCCAGCAAACATTTTTGTTCATTTGTCTTTTCATAGAAAACAGTTTCTCAAATTCTATGTTTTGAACCAATATGTCACCATTGTCATCTGTTCTTTGTTTGCGTAATTGTCTCCCTTGTAAGTTTGTGTATTGTTGTTATATTCGAGATAAGAATTAAGAAGTATACCTGATTTGGTAATTATCTAGAACAGGACATAACTCGAAAATTGATATTTAAAAATCACTCACTTACTAATTTTGGGTCGTAGATTGCGAATCTGAAGTCAAAAAAGGTTGGTCGCATCTAGTTTTTTCGAAAAAAATTCCGAAAGTTTCCAATTTAACCTCCCTTTGTCACCATAATAACATCGTTATAAACCGTTTTATAGCTGAATATTCATCCTGAATGATATCTTATTGACTCCTTAATCATTTCTGAAGAATGATTTTCCTCATGATTCCCTTATTGCAATGAAATTTTCTTGTTTATGTGTAACATATTTTCATCCATTTTGAATCCTGAAATTGACATAACAGCTGATCATACCGGCAATGGGCGACGTTGCCATATTGTAACTATATTCAGAATATGGTAGTGTTTTAATTTCAATTAATTTTTGTGATGGATTCAATCGGCCATGAGAATACGTTTAAAGGCCGAGTCATCAAAATCCATTTCGGTTAATATGCAGTTTAACGCCCCCTCGTAATTATCGACTTTTTCAAGTTTTTCGAAGAAAATATGCATTGTACAGTGATTTTTGATGATTTTCAATAGTGGCAAACTAGTTTTTTTGGAGATATCCTTCGGAATGGGGAGTGAATAGGGGTGCTGGGTGGGGTAATAAATTTTTTTCGTAATTTTTTTTTTAATTTTCAGGGGTACTGTACTAACCTAACCTAACCTAACCTACCATATTCACCTGAGATGTCGTAAAGATTAAGACTGTACCTATGGCGAAAATTCATAAAGGTACAGTCTTAATCATTACGACATCTCAGGTGAATATGGTAGGTTAGGTTAGGTTAGGTTAGGTTAGGTTAGGTTAGGTTAGTACAGTACCCCTGGAAATTAAAAAAAAATTACGAAAAAAAATTTATTACCCCACCCAGCACCCCTATTCACTCCCCATTCCGTTAGATATCTTCAAAAAAACTAGTTTGCCACTATTGAAAATCATCAAAAATCACTGTACAATGCATATTTTCTTCGAAAAACTTGAAAAAGTCGATAATTACGAGGGGGCGTTAAACTGCATATTAACCTAAAAACACTACCTAATACTTCTGAATATAGTTACAATATGGCAACGTCGCCCATTGCCGGTATGATCAGCTGTTATGTCAATTTCAGGATTCAAAATGGATGAAAATATGTTACACATAAACAAGAAAATTTCATTGCAATAAGGGAATCATGAGGAAAATCATTCTTCAGAAATGATTAAGGAGTCAATAAGATATCATTCAGGATGAATATTCAGCTATAAAACGGTTTATAACGATGTTATTATGGTGACAAAGGGAGGTTAAATTGGAAACTTTCGGAATTTTTTTCGAAAAAACTAGATGCGACCTACCTTTTTTGACTTCAGATTCGCAATCTACGACCCAAAATTAGTAAGTGAGTGATTTTTAAACATCAATTTTCGAGTTATGTCCTGTTCTAGATAATTACCCCTGATGGTATATAGGTAAGTAACAAATATTATTTTCAGTTGATGTTGATATATTTATACAGAAAGAAAATATGTATTTTAATTTTATGGTTAGGTATTAAGGCAGCAAAGCTTAGACCTAAGTGTGTGTAGATAACCTCTTTATTTTTCATTTACGTGCCTGTATATTTCTTAGTATGCCAAATAGTTGTTTCGGTTTTAGTTACTCCTGGAATGATATCCACCCCAAGTGAAAATTTTTCAAAAAGAAAATTACTTAACAAACATTATGAACGGTTTAAACGCCAGAAAGCACACGCTTCTCAAGAAGCACCAATATATTCTTCCACCGTTGGAGAACCTTCATCTTCATATGTTTTTCAAGAAGCATCAACATCTGCTTCCATTACTTCTCAGGATGCATCGTTATCAGCTTTCCTCACTACTTCTCTAGAGGATTCACCTATTCTTCACAGTGACAGTGAATCGGACAATGAAATTGTGGAAAATCATACCAATAGCGAATTAGATATTGCAATAGATAGAAACCATGGAGAATCTTCTTCTCAACCAACTCTTACGGAACAATTGTCAAAGCCATCCTTCTAAATTCAACACGGCACGTAATTAACCCACCTAATTATATTAAATTATTATTTATTTGTCATCCACATAAAAAAGTTATTTATTTTGGCCATTTTAGGGGACTATGCACTAGCCAGAGCTAAAGCGAAGAAAGCCGAGTTTACCAGCGATTTAAATACTGACACAGAAGTCCAAAGAAGGAGAATAAAGAGATTGTTTTCTTCATCTGATTCTGAAGATGACATCTCCAATAAAAAGAAGAAGAACAAAAGATTGCATTCCCTTCCACCACCCCCTCAAATGAATTTATATACCCTCTTGAGTGAAGAAGAGATTTGCATTGGTAATTACATTAATTTTAGTTTACCGGGTATTATTTGATTTTAAGATCAGAAAATAAAATAGTAAGGGTTCGAAACTAAATGCAATTTATTGCGTTTATGTATGCAAAAGCAACTATGTATGCAAAAGCAACTACTAATTTTTTATTTTCAGATAATAATACAATGAGTCCTAGCACTCCTAGCGCATCTCTGGTTGACAGTTGATTTTTTTAAATTAAAACAAACAATTTTATTGATGCAAATGCCTGATAAAATTATTCGTCAATAATTGATCCCCTGGTTTTAAACCCACAATTAGTATGAATATTATATGTTATGGAGATAATGTAAATTGCAAAATTTGTTTTAGGTCTGGAAAATACTCCCTAACGAACTTTAAGTTTTAGGAGTTCTCCGGGTCCTTCGTCAGTACAAGCTTATAGTGCCCCAGACACTCCCTCGATAGCAAGATCTTCACACAACGACCATAAGGGAACGTAAGTATTTTAAGGTCACCTTATGTAAATCTAACCTAGTTTTGGAAATGTATGGAAGGAACTGTCGGTTCTATTATTATTGTACATGAAAAGGTCAATATAGACTAGAGCTAGACGAATTTATAAGGTTATAAGACAAAAGAATTAATTTTCCCTGGTTGTGAAGTTCACATATCAATTAGAAATTTATATAATATAATTGGATTGCTATTTCCTAATAAATTAATAAGCTGTTCAGTTTTCTTTGTTGAGATAGTAATGCTTCTTGTATTTACTCTGGAAATTTCTTCCGCTAAGATAATATTTGTATTTCAGGTTCTACTACGGCATGCAATAATCTGTGCGGTGTTTGCTGCAGAAAAAATTAGGATAGCAAATCAATTTACGTAATGACATAATGATGTAATGAACTGGTGGAACTTAATGGAAAAGTCGATCACCTATTGAGCCATGTGAGCAGGGGAGAACCAGTTGAGGAAATAGGCATTTTGGCAAAGGCCAATATAGAGTTCCCTAATGGAAACAAAATAATTCTAGATGAATTTAATGCATTTTTAGAAGAACAGGGAAATTACTCTGGCATGGTAATTTTCATGATTTTTTTTAATTGTTCTCTATAGTTGTTCAGTTATAGTCAAATCTAATATAACATCATTCGAATTTCAGAAATAGTTAAATATGTCAAAAAATCTATTTTTGCTAGTTTTCATTTGACACACTGTGACATATCATTGATCCTTTTTTTTATAGGTAATATATTTCGCCAAAATCGGAGGAAACAACTTCGAACTTCGAACAGCTTCGAACTTGTCGAAAGCAATTGTTGGTAAGTTTGGTTTAATTTCGAATCCAATTATATTAATTGTACTATATGATGAATATCAGTGTTACAACTATAAGAAAGCATACTACTTCTGACTTGCCTCTAGCTCGATGGTACCTCGCTGTTTATTAATAAATATGTAAATATTCTTTTGAACTTAGAGCATTATATTTTGTTCATTTAACAAGAAAGCTTGAAGAAAAATACAAATGTGTTAGCAGAGGTTAGTGAAAC
This sequence comes from Halyzia sedecimguttata, assembly GCA_937662695.2. NCBI lineage: Eukaryota > Metazoa > Arthropoda > Insecta > Coleoptera > Coccinellidae > Halyzia > Halyzia sedecimguttata. Next base: position 135,965,975 of record OW569411.2, on the reverse strand, counting down.
GAGGTACCATAGAATTCGATGTACGATACTAGAGCTTATGGAAAAACCTCAGCAAAAAAACCCTATCTCCCTGTTAGTGTTTACTAATAAATTACTCTCCATTTAGATGCATCAGAGAAAACAAACTTAATAACAAATAGGAAAGAAACAGAAATTTCTATCGGAGGGTGGTTGAGGAGAGCTCCAGAAAGGAAAAGGAGATCCATCGTGGTATGATTCTGGAGGCTGTATGATAAATATTTTGGATTTTATTATACTTTGTATCCTTTCAGTTTATGGCTCTATTAAAAATACATTTATGTATATGCATTGTTTTATTTCGGATTATTATACTTATATCGTTCTGCCAACCACCCCCAACCTACCCAAAACAATCCCCACCCTCCACCCCGCAATCCAATGCCCCCTCCCCCGACCTACAAAAAACCAGCCCCCCCCCCCCCCCTCTTAATGTCCCCGGGCTATTCCAAGAATGTCCATTGGTGCCTAAAACGTGTTCCGTCAAAATGTTCCCGGAACACTATCGGAACGCTCTTACGAACTGCCACGGGGATGCCCCTGGAATATTCCGCGAACATCCACGGATGTTCCGGGAATGACTCGATGGGACATTCCCGGAATGTGCGATTTGCCCATATGGGCTTTACCGGGAATGTTCGCGGGGTGTCCCGGGATGTTTTGCGACATTCCCGGAACATACCTTTTGTCGCAAATGGATATTCCGGGAACATTTTGGGAATACACTTGTGCTATTAGGGCAGGTGCTTATTGGAACATAGGGTGTTACATTACACACCAGAAAAGGCAGTAAAATTAATAAGTGCATGCGTTATGCTTCACAACATATGTATCGAACATTTTATGCCTGACCCAGACATAGGTGATGATCTTCTAGATTATGGAATAAATGCTATTGGCAATGAAAACAACGTGGGAGGAGCTATGGCATGAATGGCATGAATCCTGAATTAGTAGAGGAAAGAAATATAGTGATGAATTATTCTAAGAATACATGAAGTAATGAAATAAATATATCTGCACTTTGTTTTAGTATTTTTTCCATTGTATAATGATTTCAAAACGATGACATCCCACATTCTTTAGGGCCGATTTATTCAACCTCTCCGTAAAGTATTTGTTAACTATGTGCTCGTTAAATTAACGGACACCCTTTAAAGTAATAAAATCTATTCATATTTCACAGATGTTCCATAGATTTGCAGATCACTTCGTATAACCACAGCCCACTCTAGAGATAGCCTGGAACACAGTCTGACAACGCCGCAATTAATTGTCTCTTAGAGGCATACTCCTTCAATGCGGTAGCGCTGGATTTTGATGAAATTTCGACTATTTCATCATTTTTCGAATGATTTACTGTCGAAAAATGATGAGGACTACAATAAGATCTTATTTATGATGAATATTTACCGATAAAACAGTTTAAAACAATGTAATTACGAGATGAAGTGTTGTGATTTTGGACACTTTGGGATTTAAAAAAAAAAAAACTAGAAGAGAGTACGGATTTTCAACTTCAGATTCGTTATCTACAACCCAAAATTAGCAAGTGAGTAAATTTTCAGGACGATTAGACAGTTATGGGATGCTACAAGTCTATGTGAATTCAGAATATCAATTCAATGCTACAAAGAGTAAATTCACATTAAATTATTTTTTGATTTGAACTGTGTAAAAATGTTGATAAAACAAATTGATAAATGCCGAATCTGAATCCCCATTAATTATATTTCTGTAGCGGGAAATGTTTTCTTATTGATCTGAGGTTGAGACAATCTGCTCGGGTAAAGGTAAGATCGAAAGGAAGAATCCATTTCAAATCACTGCAGAAAATCTGAACATTTTTAATGAATAATAAGGTCCTTATTGATTTCAACTGAAGCATCTACAGATGCAGACTTTTGGAAATTGAATACATATATATAAAAATAAATAGATTATTTGAGCTTCTTGATCTCCTATCCAGATGTATCAATTTTAGTTGAAAAATTATTAGAAAGGTCATCAAAATGTTTTATAAAATCGGAAGAAATGAAAGTTCTATTTCACTCATATTTCTAGTCCATCTTGTTGTCTATAGTCTGAACTGAAATGTACTCATCTCCAATAAGTAGAAATAATCCAAAGGAAATTTCACTATTTACACACTGCAGTTTAATCACAGAACATCCTTTAAACATATTTCAGTATCAGAAACGTTTACGAAACAATATTTCGAAACATGAAACATTTCATTCTATGGTACAGACACATTCCAGGGACGTCTATGAGATCCTTAATGTCCACCCTCAGATACGTTTCTGCGAAACGTTTCAGAAATAATGTTTCTGAGAACAGTCACCAAAATGTTTCAGTTATGTTTCTTGAAACGTTAGAGGAACATTTCATTCTATGGTGCAGAAACATTCCAGGGACGTCTATGAAACCCTTAATGTCCACCCTCAGATACGTTTCTGTGAAACATTTCACCAAAATGTTTCAGTTATGTTTCTTGGAACGTTAGGGGAACATTCAAATGTGACTTGCAGAAACATTTCAAGTATGTTACAATGAAACATACTGAAATGTCGGTTTGCTTTAGCTCTTTAAAGGTAAAAAACCCAACGTGATTTAACTTTATAACATTTTACTAATGATTCATCAAGTTTTACAATATAAATTTACTCTTCTCTCTATTGCATCTCCCTATTCAATCCTTTGGCATATCATTCCATTCTCCTGCATCTCCATCACTTATTCTGACTTCTTATGTACCTGAGCATCGCCTGCCGTAACCAATTTGCCACAAATTTCTCATAGTTCTTATCCCTCAAAGAAGGGAAATTTTTGGTTACTGCAGCTGAAAATAAAATGAAATGTGAATAAGAATAGGTTTGATGCTAAGTTTCAACTCAAAATAATATCTATAATATAATTTCGAGTAGACATTGTAGAAATTGTGGTGGTTGGCCTAGTGGTAAAGGCTCTGGCTCGGGAATGAGAAGTCCTGAGTGCGAAGTTCAAGCTGGGAAAGATATTCAGGGCTATTCACTAAGAGAAGTTGTTACGGATAGCAACAGTAAATCGTGGTTACGCCTTGAGCATAACAAAGCGTAACCACGATTTACGGTTGTTATCCATAACAACTTCGCTTAGTGAATAGCCCTGAATTTCAGGTTCTAGGGGACCACCCGACCATTCGATGTTGGGTAAACAATTAACTGTGCTTATGAGGGGCCTTCTTTTAGAAGACCTAGGATGGTCAGTATAATACCAATAAATAAAATGTGAATTGTACAGAATATCACAAAAAAGTGAAACACTCAGATGTATAATAAATGACAAGAATAAAAATATAAATAATTTCAAAATCAGGGATGATTGCTAGGCAATGAAACTTATGGAAATTCCATACTTATATTCCTCAAATTTTAGGCCAATAGACATTATATTATTGCACTTGCCTTTAAGGATTTTAATGGTAATTAATTCTGAAACTGGAAAGTTATTTTTTCTCCCCAACCAGGAGCACTTTTTTGCTAATTTGTCAGTAAAAATTTTTTTCATGCATCTAATTATGTTATCTTTTTCGGATACTCCTCCACATCTCACAAATATAGTTTCCTAAAACAAACTTATTGAGAGTGATACTGTCAACAACGCAGTATTAAATTTTACCAATTGTGTTCTTGATTCCTTGCATTCAGCAAGTTTTTTTTCGAATTCCAACAACTTAATATACTTTTTGAATGGTTTTGGTAATAATTCGTTGCCAGATAAAGGCAGGAATTCTCGGAAGCAATTAGTATTAGGCAAATTATTGATTATTCGTTCTAGAAGAATTCTGTTTTCAATAGTTTGCTTTAAAATGGCATCCATTTTAGATTCCATCTGGTCTGCAAAATAATTAACATGAAACTAAAACAGTCACTGATGGTAAGAAAGCACAATTTATACTTACTTCTTGAATCTTCGATGAGGTTATCCTCAACGATTATATCTGGAAATAATAAATTTAGAAACACATTCTTCTTTTTGTTCAATTAGTTAAAAATCCATCATACCTGAAATTTTCAAATCAATTCCTTCGATATCAATTAGTGTTCCTGTATTTATCAGCAAGGATTAATATATTCCAAGAGCATTCAACATGAAACACATTTAAGTTAAACACTGAAGTGCAATTATGGCCTATAAGTATGATAAAGAAAAAAATGTAATACCTTCAGCTGTATTTTTAGGTGCTTCTTCCATTTGACTTTCAACCTCATTTACTCTTGCAGAATAGGGTGGTGGTGGAGGTGGAGGCATCAGCTCCATAGAAGTAAATGATCCTATAAATAAAAAGAAACTATAAATATAACCTGATGAAGAGTTAAAATAAATGCGAAATCTTGGCAAAGAATAAAGTTGAAAACCTTTATTCTCATACAATCCAGAGTCGATAAGCTGGTTTGATTATATACATATATCCCTTTGTCTTATATATATATATATATATATGTATATATATATATATATATATATAAATGAATAGATTCCAATACAAAATATGTATTAATTTTCTTCTACCTCTCAATCATTATCCCGGATAGGCTGTCATTGTTGAAGACAAATATAAAAATTATGTTAAAAACTCACTCGTGTCATCTGAGTCTGTATCCATTTCCACGAAGTCTGGGTATATGGCAGGTTTCTTTTTACGAGCATCTTGAGCTTCATCTTCACTAGCAGATTCTACAATTTTTTTTTCTTGTGCAAGAGCATCCTTGTATGTAACTGAAAACCAAATTTTAAAACTCCATGTGTTCATTTATTCAATAATTATACCTGGGGAATCCAGAAGGTTTTCTACAGGATATTTCACCCAATCTTCTTTTGGGAGTGAAACATTTCTAATGTGCTTCCTCTCCTTATTTGGTGGCCATACGCTATTGAGCCTTCCATGTATTTCAACCAACCATTTCATAGGTATGACGGAAATTTCAAATTTCTCTGAAGTTTCGTTGTTTTTGTTAGATAGGAATTGCACTACGGTCCACTTAGAAAATGAAAATACATTAGATACTGAATAACTAATTATAATAATAATTAATGGGATATAAAAATTGTCCAAATAGGAATTTCAAATTATCTTAGGGAAAAATTCAAATTTCACCTTACTTTAGCTAATATATCTCCTATATTCCGATTCCCTTCAACATGGAACGTAGGAAGAATAAAGTTATTCATGGTAAAAAGCATCTAAAAAGGTTAGTGAGCAGGGAAATGTTGAAAGTTCAGAATAATAAGAATATGGTTTCAAGTCATCATGATCAACCTCTTCTCGGTACTTCTAAAACACTACATGCTGAAGTTAATGGAGATATTAATAAATTGCCTGAAAATGAGACACTGAAAAATTTGCCAAATTTCGTATTAGAAAGCGCTTCTACTAGGCATATTATCAATCCAAACTTGGAGACAATAAGCTCAGATTTATCTGTTGATAATTTAGTTAACCACTATGAGTCTCGAGGACAAGAATAAAATAAGACCCTGGAAGATAATATCCATTTTTGGATAGTAAAGCATCGAATCTTACTCAACCAACAAGCAATAAACGAGCTATTGAATATTTTAAACCAATATATGGCTATAAATTCCCCAAAGATTCTCGAACGCTTCTTGGCACTCCCAAGAGTTGTAATGTTATTAACCTAGCAGGAGAAACTTATAAACATTTTGGACTAGCCAATTGCCTTCATTACAAATTTTCCAAAATTTCATTGCTGTCAAATATTACTAGGATAAAAATTGAGGTAAGCATAGATGGTTTACCTTTGAAAAAATCATCATCCAGTCAGTTTTTTGCTAAAGAGCATCTAACAGATTTGATGAATTGAAGTTTCTTAATTCCTCCCAAGAGAAAGAAAGTATATTTCGTTAACTTGAAAGTAGATTTGAAAGTGATGATTCAAACAATGTTCAATTTACGTGTTATAAAAGGATAGTGCTGAAAAATTTCATTCTCACTGTTCATGAAAAGGATAACTGTGTAATTCTAAAAGACAATAACATTTATATTGTATCATTCGTATATTCCAGAATTCAGAGAACAATATTATTTCATTTGAAGGAAAGTAATACAAAGTGACTTCTCCATTGTACACAAACCCATGTAACTCGTCAAACATGTTTAATATATCTATAGTGGAAGCTACAAGCTTCATATCAATTTTTTACATAGAAGATATCAAACATAAATGTATGAAATTACCATCTACTTAGAGTTGTTTCGTTGTATTACCATTACTACACAACGAAATACTTGAATATGATGTATTATAATGATTGAATTTAAAGAAAAATTATGAATTATGAGTTTACCCTCATGAGTTATTTTCATTTCAAAGCACAACAGCACTAATTATTATCTTAGGGAAAAATAAAATAAAACTTCCTAATAGTACATATATATCCTATGCATCTTCAGACCTAGAACCTTCGCACTACAAGATAAATACAATTCAGTTGTAATAATTCAAAAGGACAAAACAAACGTAAACCTACTGCTGATACTATTCTCAATCAGGGTCGTCAAAAATTGTTACTTTTGTTTTGTCCTTTTGAATTATTACAACTGAATTGTATTTATCTTGTAGTGCGAAGGTTCTTGGTCTGAAGATGCACAGGATATATATGTACTATTAGGAAGTTTTATTTGATTTTTCCCTAAGATAATAATCAATGCTGATGTGCTTTGAAATGAAAATATCTCATATGAGGGTAAACTTATAATTCATAATTTTTCTTTAAATTCAATTATTATAATACATCATGTTCCAGTATTTCGTTGTGTAGTAATGGTATTACAACGAAACACCTCTCACTAGATGGTAATTTCATACATTTATGTTTGATATCTTCTATGTAAAAAATTGATATGAAGCTTGTAGCTTCCACTATAGATATATTAAACATATCTGACGAGTTACATGGGTTCGTGTACAATGGAGAAGTCACTTTATATTGCTTTCCTTCAAATGAAATAGTATTATTCTCTGAATTCTGGAATATGCGAATGATACAATATATGTTATTGTCTTTTAGAATTACACAGTTATCCTTTTCATGAACAGTGAGAATGAAATTTTTCAGCACTATCCTTTTATAACACGTAAATTGAACATTGGTTGAATCATCACTTTCAAATCTACTCTCTAGTTTAGGAAATATGATTTCTATCTCTTGGGAGGAATTAAGAAACTTCAATTCATCAAATCTGTTTGATACTTGTTTCAAGGGATGCCTTGAATACTTTACCATTTTTTTTAATATATATAAAAAGTTTTCATATTTGAATGAACTGAAGTTATCAAGGCATCCATGCTCTCTACAGTCATTAGCCAGATGAACTAAATTATGCACATTGTGTGACAAATATTGATTGCCATACAAACTGCCGTAATGGCCAACAAAATATTTCAACAGATTTTCTGCATAATCAATATAGCTTTTCAAAAGGTTTTCAGAACATAATAATCTTATACCAACATGCAATGCTAGAAAGTGAATATATTGCTTTTTTGGAAGCACATTTGCTAGAATAAAGGGACCAGTATATAATAAAATTTGTCGGAATTCAGATGCCTTGAATCTGTCGACCTCTGAGAAATTTCTAGGGGTTCTAGCAAATTCTTGAGGAATATACTTTTTAATTCTTTCTATCTGTTTAGACAAATTTCCTAAATTATCATTGCTGACAACTCTGACATTCCGCTTCCCTTTCATCCAGAATGATATCAACCGCTTCATAACTCCTAAGCACACCAAGTGCATGTAATCCAAAGGAACTCCTTTAACAAGATCGACATCAAGAGCTTCAAATGCACATACATTTGGATGAAAATCTTCATCTAATTTATTCCTGAATGTCTCATCAGTACGTAATGTGGCATTACATTCAGGAAAAGTTACACGCCCATCTATATATTCTCCCTCCTGTGAGCATTTGGTGCATCCGCTGTAACCGGTATGCCCTTTGACACCCAACACAAAGGATTTCGCTGGAGCATCACACAGAATTCGTACTAACTTCACCTGTACTCTCCTTCCACCAATAACAACACCATTTTTTTCTATATAACTAAACTCATCAATGAATTCTCTTAAGAATTCTACAGCACTTGAGGGTTTATTATTTCCATGATATAATCCTACCATTAGTGGTTCAGTTGCCTGATGAGGATAACCATAATCTGCTGATATACAAATTGGCCAAAACTGACTGGATGATGATTTTTTCAAAGGTAAACCATCTATGTTTACCTCAATTTTTATCCTAGTGATATTTGACAGCAATGGAATTTTGGAAAATTTGTAATGAAGGCAATTGGCTAGTCCAAAATGTTTATAAGTTCCTCCTGCTAGGTTAATAACGTTACAACTCTTGGGAGTGCCAAGAAGCGTTCGAGAATCTTTGGGGAATTTATAGCCATATTGGTTTAAAATATTCAATAGCTCGTTTATTGCTTGTTGGTTGAGCAATATTCGATGTTTTACTATCCAAAAATGGATATTATCTTCCAGGGTCTTATTTTGTTCTTGTCCTCGAGACTCATAGTGGTTAACTAAATTATCAACAGATAAATCTGAGCTTATTGTCTCCAAGTTTGGATTGATAATATGCCTAGTAGAAGCGCCTTCTAATACGAAATTTGGCAAATTTTTCAGTGTCTCATTTTCAGGCAATTTATTAATATCTCCATTAACTTCAGCATGTAGTGTTTTAGAAGTACCGAGAAGAGGTTGATCATGATGACTTGAAACCATATTCTGATTATTCTGAACTTTCAACATTTCCCTGCTCACTAACCTTTTTAGATGTTTTTTACCAAGAATAACTTTATTCTTCCTACGTTCCATGTTGAAGGGAATCGGAATATATAAGGAGATCTATAAATTACCTAAAAGTGAAGTGAAATGAACGGAAAATTGAAAAACAATGACATATGCTGGATCGTAATATTAGAATAATGCTAGAATTGATTCAATAATAATAATTCTACTATGTATTTGTGGACTGCTCAGTCGATTGCTACTAAACAGTACTAACTATATGTTCAATATATATTTACCTGCAATTCATCCATCGTTGCCACCGTTCAATGCACACCACTAGTCTACAACTCTATATAATATTGAAATTAACGGTTGAAAATAAAATAGCGCGAAACTTTTCGATATTAATCGTCAATAATTCGTTTCCGTTGACCGTTATTAGTTTATATATTTACAGGTTAGGATCACAGAGTAGAGTAACATTAGAAGTTGCTCACAAGTCCACAGAAATTTCTGTGGACTTGTGAGCAACTTCTAATGTTACTCTACTCTGTGATCCTAACCTGTAAATATATAAACTAATAACGGTCAACGGAAACGAATACCTAACCTATACCAATCAATTAATTGATTGGTATAGGTATTGCTCAGAGAAAAAACTGTTATAATATCTAATTTAGTAATTTAACAACAGTGTTTTGATCTCAAAAGGCATTTTGAATGAAAAATTATAGAAATATCTGCGACAGAGGTCTATAGTAAATTCGTTATCATCATTACATTATATTACTAACGCCAAGATCTCGGGATCACAGAGAGAAGTCAAAAAAGATTTTTTCCTCGAGGAGGTCGATATTTTCGATTTTTTCGTCGGTTATTCGAGGGGCGAGGGGGGATTCGAGGTGGAAAAGGGAACGAGAAAAGACGAAATTTCTCCGGGTATCCGTCTTTGACGAGAGAAAACGTGGGGAGTATTTTTAAATAAATCGTAAATTCGGGCAAAAACGCCCTTTTTGGCTAAACTTGCAAATTGGTATGGGAGAGATCTGGCGAGGACGCGACGCTCGAAAAGGTATTTCGTCGGGGTCCGAAAGACGAGATTCGTAGGTAGTCCGTAACGGATCTCGATTTTTGATAAAACGTTCTCTTTTTCCGTAAAAAGATCGCAAACTTTGACATATTTTGAAAACCTCGGTGAAATGTGACGTTTAGACCGGTTCGGCTTCGCTCGACCGACTTCGGGTCCTGCTATAGAAGATAAAACGCGGATGATTTACTTCGATCACAGATGAAAGAAACTGTCAGTTTGAATTTATCGACGTTTTCTTTGCGATTGAGTTGGGATAAATGTCAAATAGAATTAGAATTTCGAACGGAATTTGTCGAAAATCTTGAATCGTGAAGATACATTGCTAGAAATAAGAAGAAATATGATAGAGTCTCCGATTTCGACCGATTGCATGGCAGAATTTTTGATATTTGAGAAATAATGTGTTCTATCAATTCAAAGTTTAAATGACTGGTAGGTACCTATCTTCGAGGAAAGAATTTTGATGAAACGGGCCGGAGGTGGAGAACGTAAAATAAGGTAATTATCGATCTATACTTTCGACGATATTACCGATTTTCATTTGCAGGCATTTATATACGAATTCGAAATCCTATCGAATGTATTCTAAGGAAACATTTTTCAGTTGTTGACAGTTGGTTGTATGAAGTATGATGGGATATCGACTGAATTTAATCTTTCCGTCGAATTTTGGAATCTTTTACGAAACGTGAGTATTTTCGAATGATATCGTTGTAGAAATCGTATCGTATTTCTGTGCGAAATCTTTTCGCGATTCCTTCAACGTCATAGTTTTCAGTCCGAATGAGAGTCGAATTGTTAAATAGAATTCGAGCTTCCAACGGAATTCGTCAAAAATCTTGGAATCGTGGGTAGAGATCCCTAATTCTCTGATAGGCAAATTGGCCCAGTTGGGGGAGTTGTGGATGTAGGCTCTGGGCCACGCGAGCCTACAGCGACCTCAGTACGTTTCTTTTCAATTTTATTAATTTCTACCGAATGAAATACTTCAAGGAGCGTTACTTCCATAGACCTATCTTTTGATATGGTTCTTTTCGTCAAATTACGAAATCTATAATGAAATTCCGTTCGATTTTTTCCATTAAAATTACTCAAAGCAGAAGATTAACTATAGGAAATGAAACCATTGCTATACAGGGTGTTTTTAATGAAATGCCACCTCAAGATAACAATTTAACATGAACAGCATTTTCAACATTGTAAAATTGTTGCGAAAGGATAACCGCTGTTATACAGGCTGTTTTCCGAAAAATGTCAACTCCGAAACGGCTTGACCGATTTTGGAAAAACTTTGTTTGTGTGTGTTTCGGTGAATCATTGCTTCACAATAGCATCCGGTAGGTGAAATGGCTCGACCGATTTTAATGAAAGTTTGTGTGTGTATCTGAGTAGGTGTGTCAGGTCTGCTATATACCCCGGTAGGTAGCGCTGCAATCGGTCTATAGAACCTCAGAAATGGCTAGGCCGATTTTAATGAAACATTGTGGGCGTGTTTGAGTGTGTCTCAGGGTCACAATAGGTGACCGATAGGTGGCGCTGTATTCGGTTATTTATTCTACTAATGTAAAGATCTCGGGATCACAGAGAGATGTCAAAAAAGTTTTTTCCTCTAGGAGGTCGATATTTTCGATTTTTTCGTCGGTTATTCGAGGGGCGAGGGGGGATTCGAGGTGTAAACGGGAAAGAGAAAAGACGAAATTTTCTCCGGGTATCCGTCTTTGACGAGAGAAAACGTGGTGAGTATTTAAAAAAAAATCGTGAAATCGGGTGAAATCTCCGCTTTCCGCTAAACGTCCAAATCGGTAACGATAGAAATCTCGCGAGGAGGCGACGCTCGGAAAGTTATTTCGTCGGGGGCCGGAAGACGAAATTCGTAGGTAGTTTGTAACGCAGCCCGATTTTCGATAAAACCTACTCTTTTTCCGTAAAAAGATCGCAAACTTTGACATATTTTGAAAACCTCGGTGAAATGTGACGTTTAGACCGGTTCGGCTTCGCTCGACCGACTTCGGGTCCTGCTATAGAAGATAAAACGTGGATGTTTTACTTCGATCACAGATGAAAGAAACTGTCAGTTTGAATTTTTCGACGTTTTCTTTGCGAATGAGTTGGGATAAATGTCAAATAGAATTAGAATATCGAACGGAATTTGTCGAAAATCATGAATCGTGAAGATACATTGCTAGAAATAAGAAGAAATATGATAGAGTCGCCGATTTCGAGCGATCGCATGGCAGAATTTTTGATATTTGAGAAATAATGTATTCTATCAAATTCTAAGTTGAAATGACTGGTAGATACCTATCTTCCAGGAAAGATTTTTGATGAAACGGGCCGGAGTTGGAGAACGTAAAATAAGGTAATTATCGATCTATACTTTCGACGATATTAACGATTTTCACTTGCAGGCATTTATATACGAATTCGAAATCCTATCGAATGTATTCTAAGGAAACATTTTTTAGTTGTTGACAGTTGGTTGTATGAAGTATGATGGGATATCGACTGAATTTAATCTTTCTGTCGAATTTTGGAATCTTTTACGAAACGTGAGTATTTTCGAATGTTATCGTTGTAGAAATCGTATCGTATTTCTGTACGAAATATTTTCGCGATTCCTTCAACGTCATGGTTTTCAGTCCGAATGAGGGTCAAATTGTCAAATAGAGTTCGAGCTTCCAACGGAATCCTGCAATCGTGGGGAGAGTTCCATAATTCTCTGATAGGCAAATTGGCCCAGTTGCCACCTCAAGATAACAATTTAACATGAACAGTATTTTCAACATTGTAAAATTGTTGCGAAAGGATAACCGCTGTTATACAGGCTGTTTTCCGAAAGGGCTTCAAAATAGCATCCGGTAGGTGAAATGGCTCGACCGATTTTGATGAAAGTTTGTGTGTGTATCTGAGTAGGTGTGTCAGGTCTGCTATATACCCCGGCAGGTGGCGCTGCAATCGGTCTATAGAAACTCAGAAATGGCTTGGCCGATTTTAATGAAACATTGTGTGCGTGTTTGAGTGTGTCTCAGGGTCACAATAGGTGACCGGTAGGTGGCGCTGTATTCGGTTTATAGAAACTCAGGAACGGCTGCACCGATTTCGATGAAACTTGGTGTGTATATGTGAGTATGTGTCAGGTTCCAGTAGGTCTATAGAAATTCAGATATGGCTCGAACGATTTCGAACTTTCAAGTTCAAAAAATGTAGATCTACCGGAAAAATGTAGATCTACCGGAAAAATATTGATCTACTGGAAAAATGTAGATCTACTGGCTAGGTAGATCAATACATATACTAAAGTGAAGACTTGGACCATCGAAGTAGATCAAGGGAAACTTTTTGAGAAGGTCGTTGTAAACGTGGTGTTTTTTTGGTCGTTAGGAGGGGGATTGGGGGGGAATCTTGAGGGGGTTTAGCGAGAGAAAACACGGAAGTTTCGTAGGGTTTCGCGTTTTTGAAGAGAAAGGATGGGGGTGTATTTTTAAAAAATTCACGAAAATGCGAAAAAACGCAAATTTTGGCAAAGGTGCAAAATGAAGGAAACGAGATCGAACGAACGGCGATGTTAGAAACGACGAGTCCGCGGGAAAGCGAAGAAGAGATTCGAAATTACCGGATAGGCTATATCTGCTTTCGATCTTTTCATTCGTTTTCCCGTAAGAACGATAAGAAAATGTGACTTTTTGCGAAAATTGAAAACATTCTGACGTTTCACGTATTTCTGTGCTGAATTTTAGCGCGGTTCCTGCAAGGTCGACTGTTTTGGTCCGAACGAGCGGCGCGAAATGTCAAATCGAATTTGAATTTCGAACGGAATCAGTCGAAAATCTCGAAATCGTCAAGAAAAATTGCGAGAAATATGAACGAGTAACCGATTTCGATCGATCGCTTGACAGAATTGACGATATTCTGGAAATCGAAGGACGGAAATCATCCCAGTGCTATAAAACCTTTATATAGAGCATAATTCCTACTTTTATCTATAGCGAAAGTGGCCGGGACGGAAGCGTCGCGGGCTTAAAGGTCAGCATCGCGGGGCGGCGGGATCGATTCTCGGAGTGGCCGGCAATCGTTGAAGTTATAATATTTTTCATTTTTACGGAATGAAAACTTAAGAGTGTGTTATTCCCGTGTAAACTCATCATGGGCTATTGATCTTTTCGTCAAATTACGAAATCTATATTGAATTTCCGTTTGTTTGAAAATTCTTCTTTTAAATTAATCGAAATATTCAAACTTTAAGCAGATAATTAACTGTCGAAAATGGGATTTGGATCTTTTCGTCAAGTTACGATATCTATAATCAATGGTTCCATCAGACGGATTTTTGTATGTATTTGATTAGGAACCTACGCCACCGCGTTCAGTGCATTGTTTATTTTTGATCCAACTGTGAGTGTATGTATTTGAACAAGGACCTTACTTAACCAAAGACACAGCATTGAATATTTTTGATCCAATTGTGAATGTTTGTATTTGAATATGAACCTACGCCACCGCGTTCAATGCATTGTTTATTTTTTATCCAACCGTGAATGTATGTATATGAATAGGTACCTTACGCAACCACATACACAGCCTTGATTATTTTGATCCAAAAATGAACGTATAATTTTGAATGTTTTGCATTGAAACTACACAAAATATTCAACCATTCAAGTAGAAAATTAACGGTCGAAAATGAAAAACCATTGCTACACAGGGTCTTAAGTGAGATATCACCGCAAGAGATTTATCGTGAAGAGAATTCTCATCATTGTAAAACCGTTACGAAAAGATAACCGCTGTAATACAGGGTGTTTTTAAATGAATGTCATATCCGAAACGGCTTTACCCATTTTGATGAAACTTTGTGTGCACCCGTTAGGTGGCGCTGAATTCGGTTTATAACAACTCAAAAACGACTGGAACGATTTCGATGAAACTTTGTGTGTGTATCTGAGAGTAGGTTTCAATCCACAATATTCCCCGGTAGGTGGCACTATAATCGGTTCACAGGAACCCAAAAATGGCTATACCGATTTTGATGAATCTTTGTGATTGTGTTTCGGATGGCCTTTGGTTCTCAATACGATTCGCTACGTGACGCTATATTCGGTTTTTAGTAACTCAAAAGCTTCTAACATATTGCGATGCTTCGTGTTTTTGATTCGGCGCGTCTCTGATTCACAATAGCATACTGTAGGGGGCACCCCGATGGATTTATGGTTACTCAAAAACAGCTCGACCAATTTCGATGAAACTTTGTGTTGTGTTGTGTATATCGTTGAAAATAAACCATTACAATACGGGGTGTTCTTTTTTTCACGGCACAATTTTACACGATTGAATTGATTCGTGCCACAAAGAAACCGTTATCTAAATAGGAATCTTGGATGGATTCTTATAATGTATTTTTGAGAAATCTCTATACAGGGTGTTTTTCTTTTAACGTCAATCGCAACTTGCTGCTTTTCACGACAAATCGTACTATTGTATTCAATTATGATAAAAGATAAACTTTCGGGACCTACATCGTTGAAAATAAACCATTACTATACAGGGTGTTCTTTTTCTATCGGCACAATATTACGCGATTGATTTGATTTGTGCCACAAACAAAGCGTTATTCAAATAGGAACCTTGGATGGATTCTTATAATATATTTTTCAGAAACCTCTATACAGGGTGTTTTTCTTTTAATCAATCAATCACAACTTGCTGCTTTTCACGAAGAATCGTACTATTGTATTCAATTGTGATAAAAGAAATGCTTTCGGGACCTACATCGTTGAAAATAAACCATTACTATACAGGATGTTCTTTTTCTATCGGCACAATATCACGCGATTGATTTGATTTGTTCCACAAACAAAGCAATATCTGAATAGGAACCTTAGATGGATTCTCATAATATATTTTTCAGAAATGCGTATACAGGGTATTTTATAATTCCGTTTTATTTATAATTTAAATTTTTTTTATAGTTAAAATTTTTTTAATGATTTTTTTTTCAATTTTGAAATTTAAAAAAAATTTTTTTTTATAATTTTTTTTTCACTTTTTTTCAATATTTTTCTCAATTTTTTTTTAATTTTTTTTTCATCAAATTTTACCTATGAATAAAAACTACTGGCTAATCGAAGCCTCCAACAATAGACTGCGGGCCACTAGTCACTATTACTAAAATGAAGATGGGTTCTATAGAAAAGGAACAAAAAAACTTTTTTGAAAATGTTACTTTAAACGTGACGATTTTTTGGACGTTAGGAGGGGGGGAGGGGGGAAATTTCTGAGGGGTTTCGCGAGGAAAAAGACGGAAGTTTCGTAGGGTTTCGCGTTTTCGGAGCGAAAAGAAGGGGGTGTATTTTTAAAAAAATCGCAAAAACGCCGATTTTAGCAAAAGGTGCAAAACTGTGTGGAGGCATCCGGAGAAACGGTGGCGTTCGGAACGACGGTATTCGCGGGAACGCAAAGACGAGATTCGAAATTAGTCCGTAACACGGCCCTTTTTTCGATCCTCTCTTTCGTTTTCCCGGAAGAAGGATAGGAAAATGTGACTTTTTCACGAAAATCGACAAAATTCTGACGTTTCACGTATTTCTGTGGCGAATTTCAACGCGGCTCCTTCACGGTCGACGTTTTCGGACCGAACGAACCACGATAAATGTCAAATCGAATTTGAATTTCGAACGGAATCACTCGAAAATCTTGGAATCGAATAGAAAAACCGTGAGAAATATGAACGAGTAACCCTTTTCGATCGATCGCTTGACAGGATTGACGATATTCTGAAAATCGAAAGACGGAAATCGTCCCAGTACTATAAAATGTTTATCTGCCAGAAAATCGAATATGATTCATGAAGCTGGCATGGCCGAGTGGTCTATGGAGTCGATAAATAGATTTCTAGCTCCCGAGCCTCGCGGAGCGGCGGGATCGAATCTCCGAGCATCCGAAATAGCTTTTTCTTAGTATTCTTTCATTTTTGCCCAAAGAGGAGCGTACTCCTCTGGGATTTGGATATTTTCGGTAAGTTACGAAATCTATAATGAATATCCGTTCGATCGGACGGATTTTTGCATTAAAATTACTCAAAATAATCAAACATTAAGCAGAAAATTAACTATACAGGGTGTTTCAAGTAAAATGTCACCCCTACAGATCTATCGTAAAGAGAATTCTCAACACTGTAAAACCGTTACGAAATGATAACCGCTGCTATACGGGGTGTTTTTAAAAAAATGTCAACTCCGAAACCTCTGTATTCGGTTTATAGAAACTCACGAACGGCTGAACCGATTTCGATGAAACTTTGTGTGTGTATCTGAGTATGTGTCAGGTCCGCAATATACCCCGGTAGGTGGCGCTGCTATCGGTCTGTAGAAACTCAGAAATGCCTCGACCGATTTTGATGAAACATTGTGTACGTGTTTGAGTGGCTCTCAGTGTCACAATAGAAACCCGTTAGGTGGTGCTGCATTCGGTTTATAACAACTCAAGAACGACTGGACCGATTCCGATGAAACTTTGTGCGTGTATCTGACAAAGTTCCAGATCCACAATATTCCCCGGTAGGTGGCACTATAATCGGTTTACAGGAACTCAAAAATGGCTGTAACGTTTTTGATGAATCTTTGTGATTGTATTTCGGAAGGCACAAAGGTTCACAATACGATTCTGTATGTAACGCTATATTCGGTCTTTAGCAACTCAAAAACTCCTGACATATTTCGATGGTACTTTCGGGTATGAATGATTCTCAGAATCACAACAGGACCCGTTAGATGGCATTGAACTACCGGTTCAATTGATGTACCGATTCAATTTATCTACCGATTATATTGATCTACCAAAAAAATTTAGATCTACTAGAAAAATGCAGATCTACCGGATAAAAGTAGATCTACCGGAAAAATGTAGATCTACCGAAAAAATGTAGATCTACTGGAAAAATGTAGATCTACCGAAAAAATGTAGATCTACCGGAAAAATACAGATCTACCGGAAAAATGTAGATCTACCGTAAAAATGTAGATCTCCCAGAAAAATGTGGATCTATTGCTAGGTAGATCTGCTGGCTCATCTGAATCCCAAAATATGGACTGCTGGCTACTAGTTCTACGCTAAAAATATAATATGTTCCATATACCCATCTGAGATGTCACATTGCAAATGTTTCATTTAGGTACCTAATACCTCTCAAATAAAAATTATTTCTAATCAGAGTATCCCGTTTCTTGAAACATTTATGCAACGTTTACGAAATAATATTCGAAAATGTTTCACAACGTAACCTTTAGGGACTGTTCGGAACGTTTCAAATATGTTTCAGGTTTCATGAAACATTTATGCAACATTTACGAAATAATACTTTGAAATGTTTCAGAACGTTTATTTTAGGGGCTGTTCGAAACGTTTCAAATATGTTTCGTGTTTAAAGGGTAAATATCCGACCATATTTATCACTGCATTGCATTAATTCACATTTGACACCGTTGTACACAAAAATTCCACGAAATGCCCGCGAAAAACAATAATGGTTAACTCCAGACTCAGAAGTAATCGTCCATTTTTACAATAACAAACCAACAAACGTTCGACTGACGTACGTCTCCGAGCTGAGTTGCCATTTTATCATCTTCCAGGCTAGTAGATATAGTAGGTTGTGGTATAACAGAGAGATGAATAAACAATTATAGAATACTTTCCTTTCGGTAAGGCTACTTGAAAGTTTACAGTGAATATATCGGCCCTTACTCATTGAATACAACAAGTAAATAATTGAAAAAAGAAATATTTTCTCAGAAACAAATTCATCAAATAATAGTAACAAGATCGTTATATGGTTCCATAATAGAAACATTTTGATAAAGAAATAATATACATAAAATACTATATAAGTCAATACATCTTTATTTTTCATTAAAATTTATTTCAAATTAATTATAACAAACAGCTAATCAGACCTATTCTGTTCGCGCATAGCAATATTGCTAAGAAAAAGATATTGCTTCCACAGCAAGATCCGAAATAATGCTATTCTGATCATTGATTTTGAGCAATATGATCTGTCATTTTTATAAACATATTGTTATCCACATTGCTATCTCAGCAACCTCAAAATAGTACTTGCTAAGAGCATAACAAGATTTGGAATATGGCTGAGAACCACTTTTTTGTTCCAAGAAATCGGAAATATTGAAAATAGGTAGGTACTTTGATAAATATAGGTATACATAATCGTATATATTTATTAAAGGTACTTGATTTCAAGGGAATTGCTAAGACATAGGTCTGACACTAACAATCCCTTCTATTTGTAAACAGAAAAGTTCATAAACTATTCAACCTCAAAAATAAAAGGCTGAGAGAATTTTATTCATATATCTATTAGTTCATGAGCAAACTAGGATAGATACTCTTTCTTTTAAGTTAGAGATATGCATTCGAAGACTGACCGACTGGATGAAATAAATTAAGTAAACTATTAATTCAGCCTTAGTAAAAAGATGACTGCCTTTGATTTCATTGAAGAGCCGAGGGTATTTATTCATTTATTTATTTGTTCATGAGCAAACTATGAGATATACTGCTTCTTTTGAGTTAGATACGCAATCGAAGACTGACCGACTGGATGAAATAAATTAAGTAAACTATTAATTCAGCCTTAGTAAAAAGATGACTGCCTTTGATTTCATTGAAGAGCCGAGAGTATTTTATTATTTTTATTTACTTTATTTATTTGTTCATGAGCAAACTATGAGATATACTGCTTCTTTTGAGTTAGATATGCATTCGAAGAGTGACTGACTGGATGAAAAAAATTAAATAAACTATTAATTCATCCTTACTACGAAGATGACTTCTTTTGATTCACTTGAAGAACTGAGAGAATTAGTTCAGGAGAAAACTAGGAGACATACTGTTGCGTTTAACTTGTGCATTCGAAGTCTGACTGAAGACAGGAAAAAATAGAATTTAATATTTGGTTGGGTGTTTGCAAGTCTTCAATGTTCATGGTAGCGGTTACCAATATTCGATGTGTTCCTGAAAATTGATCAATAACTCCATCTTGTTAGTTTCATAAATAAAATAGTTCGTTTTTCGCTTTCGTGATATTTAAATATTTGGTTAGGAATTACGGATAACCACCGAAAAACGGACGAAAGGTTTATCAATTAAGGTTAAATTCTTCTTCTAATTCACATAAAAGTTAAGAAATACAGTGTTGTCAGCTCTAAAATCAATAAATTTTGACCTACTCCTACTAGATAGCAATATTGCTGGAAGAAAATTGACAACCAACATTGCTATAACAGTCCGAACAGAATACGTAATACCATAGTCATATTGTTAAAAATTAGGAGGATAGCAATATGACTTGAATAGCAATGTTTATAGCAATACGCAAACAGAATAGGTCTGAATGTCGGTTAAATATAACATAATAATATAAGGACACACTTCATTAATAGGTACCTACATATTTTCTGAAATTACTTCTGTCTGAATTATTCCATGTTAAACGCTTTAATCGAATATATGTTCTCGTTCTGCACATACATAATATTTCATAAGGAAATTTACCAGCAATATCTGGATGATTTTGTTTAACGAACGCGGTCTCTGCGACTTTATTACATAATAATGTTTCCTTATTAAAACTCCATTTCAAGCTCTGGCCAACTCAAATAATACTTGAGGTAGTAAGGCATTAAATTCAACCTGCAGGTTTTGTACCTACTTAACATCCTTTTTGGTATGCCTTAATTCAATGCTGAATATTCAATATGTTGGATAAGCAATGTATTTCCATCCTTCATTGGGAATTGTTTCCCAATGTTTTATTATTCCACATTATAAAAGCTGTAGCATAACAATTTAAAGAATTTTTATATTCCTCCTTCTTGCCCAATTCATATTTAAATATATATATATTCTATGGATCGATGATGATCGATCGTTCGTTGAGCGAATACGCTCATAAACGAGTGCAATCGAACGTATAGTTCGTTTTGAGTCAATTCTCGAGCAAATCTTCAACTACTCGCTCCATCGAAAGTGTACGCTCATTTCGAACGAAGGATATAAACTTGGCATCGTGGCAAAATTCATCGAAGAATGTGCTAATCATAGAAATCTAATGTTTATGATCTTGCACCTTGATCAACTTATCTAAGGTTAGGGTAATATGTTTTGATTAGGGAGCAATTTGAAAGATTCGTAAAATCAGATTTGCATTTGCTGTGAATAACATTCTATTTTTCTTTTGAATATCAATTGTTTCTTGTGGTCAAACATGGACAGAGAAATAAGTCTCTCTTCCTCATCTAATTAATTTCACCAGACAGGACTCAATATGGAAGGATATAACGAATAATTAAATGTAACCCCGTGTGCAAACAATGAGTGGAGGTATATAAAAGAGATCCTTGCTTTATATTTTGTATAGTTACCAATAATGTAATTTTTTCCAGGGTACGCATGATATTCAGACCATGGCTCCAATCACTTTATTTTTATTTCCAACAGCATATATTCCATAATCAATAAGTTCATAACCTATATCTGGGTCAGTTCCAGGTTCCAGGAATATTACTGTGTGTAATACAGCACCTGAAGAGCATCTTCAGGACCCCATTACACCTCTGAATCAAACAACGAGGGTGCATGCCTTTATTATGAAAATTTTAGCCATCTAAAGATGATTCAAAAATTGACCATAAGATAAATGATTACCATCTGACTATACGTCAATGAATTTTGATGTTCCTGCCCAATTCATATTAGGCGCCCATGAATCCTTCTTTTCCACACCAATCCAGCAATAGCTGGATATATTGCCTCGATTTAAGCAGGAATATCCAACATTGCATTTAGGCCTTCTGATTGCAGATTGGATTGAATGCCTATCTCAGGCGAACTTACTTCATCCAAGTAATGTGTTAGTTGAGTTGGCCCATAAGGCTAAAATGGACTTTTAATCCACAATCTTTTTTTTTCCCATAGGAAACATACTTATACTCAATAATCTTGCAGATTGCAATAAATAAAATTATCACGATATTGCTGCTTAATTTTCTTATGAAATAATATTATGCATGTTCAGAATCAGAACATCAATTAGATTAATGCATTGGAAAAAAAATATTTTAAAAATGGAGAGGAAAGGTACAAAAAAATATTTGAATTGACAAAGTGCTCATGACCATTGTTTATTGTCTATAGAGAATCTCAACCCTCACTTGAAATATTTCAATCAAAAATATTTATAAATGTAGTGTGCAGTGCTTCTATGTATACCTATACTAAGATAATATTTAACCGATGTTAACTGTTTAATTTGTCAAATAATAAATTTTGATGAAGAAAAAAGATGTATTGTCTAGGAATTACCTTTATTTTTTAGACCATACTATAATATTAATTGAATAATTTCTAGTAATCTCAATATTAGATGACAAGAAAATAAAAGTAGTATGTAAATTGTTTCACGTTTTCGATATTTTCACTCAAGAATGTCTGACAGTCCTTTTACGTGAAACATATTCTGGCAAATAACAGGAATATGTTATTTAACAATAATGTTCAATAGCGTTTATAATTGAAATATAAAAAAGCACTGACGTGAAGTCAGTTCTCTTTGGCGCGGATGATTCACATTGACCAATGTGAATTGAATGATGAGTATTTCATGCTCAGTGGATAGTGCGAGCCGGAGATCTAGTTAGATTATGGTTCACTGTTGGGTCAAAAATTAACAGTGCTGTGCTCAAGCTGGCCTAGAGATACAGTAACAAAGCCTACACAGAAACAAACACAACTGCCTATCGTAACTCGCACAAGCTCCTATAGGAGCTTCTGAGGGATTTCCTTGGGGGGCCTAGGGGGGGCAGTGTAATCATGTCATTAGCAAGAGCGCCAAAGCAGATAGAACCCGCGTCAGTGGTTTTTTACTTCTTTCAAATTGAAGTTAATCAGCATCGGCGTGCTTACTAATGACATGATTATACTGACCCTCCTAGGTCTTCCGCAAGGAGATCCCTCAGATGCTCCTAGGTTCTTTTGCGAGATAGGAGACTAGTTGTGTTTGTTCTGTGTGGCTTTGTTACTGTATCCTTACGCACATCACTGTTAATTTTTTGACCCATTAAGCTAATATACCGTCTGACTATATAAGATCTCCGGCTCACTCTATCTATTACAATAGTTGAATATTTTTGTTCTATTAATGTGATCATCATGAAATTTGGCATAAGTCTTCGTTTCGGTAGTCTGCAACTAACTACCTAGTTTCGATACGATCAGATCAGTATTTTTCGAGTTATTGGGAAGACAAAACTTGCAAATGAAAGATTTTTTTTTTAGTGTACGTAGTCATTCGATCCATCCAAAACTTCGCGTGCTTATAAAGGTTGTCATTCTAAAATTTGATGCTAAATTTCAGATAGATTGAGTGAGTGGTTTCGGAAATACATATATAAACGGAAATAATGCTTCAACTAAAAATGGCCAACACTTGACCAAAACTACTGGGTGGATTCAGATCTCAGATTAACAAACTCAACCGAAATATTTGTGCCCCAAACCTACCCTGCAAATTCAAACTCTCAAACTCATTTCGTTCGAGCGTCATCGTGCTTACGGCAGGACAGAATTGGTTTGACCTTGAATTATTATTATTCATCAGTGAGTTATACAAAAATGTGGAAAAGCTCCGCGGACAGGGGCTTTGGCGCTCTTGTCAAACTACCGCAGCGAGTATTCAAACTTTGAGAAATCATATCTCTGAAAGTAAAAAAATTTCAACTGTACGTCCTATATTATAGCTCATTCTGTTCGAGAGTTATCATGTCAACGGCCGGCCGGACATAATCAATTTTGACCACGGATTCTTGATCAGTGAGTCGAACCACGTTTGAAACGATTTTCAGCCAAAAATCTGAAAATTACAGACATTTGGGCAAATTGATAAGCACTCTCTGTTCCGAGGAACAAGAGCGCCAAAAAAGAATTAGTTTAGTTTATTTGAGAAGTTGAGTTTATTTGAAGAATATTTGCAGCAATCAAAACCATAAACCCCTTTAGTTTATTAATATTATTAAATCTATGAATGAAACCGTCAAAACAAGCGTTCATCTCGACGAGCGTGTGATATAGAGCACTCGTTGTCGAACGAACATTTGAGCGATGATTTGGAACGATTAGCTGGTGTTTTCGTTCCCCGAGAATTGCAACTGGTGCATATCTCTGAACACTTTCGGTGGTGCCTCATTCATTATGTCTGTGTTTCCAAATAATAAAGAAACAACATTTGACATATCTAAAATTCTAAATTTACGCGTGATTTACTTATTCTATTTCAAAATTTAAATTCAACGATGAAGCGCCACGCCAATATCAATAAATAAATTCTTCCACGATGCCAAGTTTATTCTTCGTTGGAAATGAACGTCTATGCTTTCCTTGGAACGAGTAGTTGAAGATATGCTCGAGAATTGAATTGACCCGAACTACACGTTCGATTTCACTCGCTCATGAACGTATATACGTTCAACGAGCGATCGATCTCGAGAATTGACCCCCCGAGCGTGTCAATGGAAATCGCCATTAGTACTAATCCGAGGCAACAAAGATGGCGTCAAAGCCGCCGCCATTATGGGTTGCAGGATAATTCAAACGGCGGGAATTTTGAATATATGCATGTCCTCAAGATACCTTATACCATACAATTGCATTTTCTGGGGCATTGTATTTATTCATCTTCAATGTAAATTCAGACCTCTGTTTTATAAAATCTGATCAACTCAGTATATCCATGAATAATTGTAAGAAAATTACATTGATGATACATAAACTGAATAGTTGAATTAGATGTGCAAAAATGGAATAATAAATTTCAAGAATGTATTTATTAATTTTCTAATTCAATAATAATAATCATTTTCATTCATATATAGAGTATATATACATACAACAATAAATAATATCACAGTGTTTGTTGCATTCAGGCATTGTCCAGTCCTAGTCTCATCCAAAGAGTTCTTGAAAAAAAAGCAGTGTCAGAATTCATAAAAAGCAAAACATTAGAATGTGTTAACAATTCTATATTAGGAATGGTATAATTCATCTCGGTCATATCATCTCCATCATCAATGATATCAGGGAAACAAGTGAAATCTTCAGCTACGATGTTGTCATTAGTTATTGCAAATTTTTGAATAAAATACCCAAAATTACCTATATCTTGATAGAAATGGTTTGCACATTATTATTTTAAAATAGGAGAGGTGAAATTATTTAAAACAATAACTTTTAGAGCTGTTTGTTGAACTGATAGAGCAAACTCGCTTCCAAGCAGCTGATCGGGAAGTATCCACTGGAAATCGAAAAGATTTCTTCTGAAACCTACAGAAACATCGGAATGATTATGCATTTTCTCATAGGGAAGACCTGCCAGAATAGGCGACAATCCTAGAACATGGAGATACAACTGTATCTTTTGACATTTTATATGTAAAATAGAAGAAATAGGAAAAAACAATGAGCAATATCGGTTGTACTCACCCAATTACACGAAACAACAGAAATATGATAGCTTCTCCTTATCTAGTGGATTCTCGTGGCACCTGAAAATCATTTTTCTAATTGAAAATAAATTTATCACTAATTAAAAAAAAGTATTTAACAGGAGCTTTCTGGCGCTCTAGTTCAAACAGACAAATTATATCTGGTATTGGTTTCTCAGAGTTGGGAATTATAGAGAACCTGCGTGACCTTGAGATTCGACACTAGCGCTCATGGTGGCGAATTTTAGCATTCATTACGTGAGAGAAATAAAATTTTGTACTGATCGCCATACAAAGTAATTATTAATTATTATTTATAAGAATTATATCTTGTCTATGGTAATAATAAATTTTGAAAAATTTCAAACGTTTTATTTATTAAAAGAGGTTGTCAAACAAAAAAGGTGAAAATGTATTCAGAAGTAACCATGCTGAAAATGTAGAAGAGTGGAAGACAAACTAATATTAAACCATTTGATTATTGTTATTTATTAATATCATTTAAAATATCAAATAAAGATATGAACTCGTCAAAATACATTTAATTCTATTTTCCTACTTTAAAAATAGGTTTTTGTAAGTTTACTAGTACACAGCATATATGAATAATTAAAACGGCAAAGTACGGCACAAGATCAATGTGATATACGGTAAATGGTAGTGGCAGAGTTTCATACATATTCTCTTTTACTAGGCCAGAAAATATATTTTTTTGTTTTCTGCGCTAGTGAATCTAGATCTACATGTTGGATATACATAACAAAAATTAAGTACCATAAAAAAATAGACCTGTCTGTATTTAAGTATAAAAATAAAAATTAGTAATCTGTTTCCAGAGATATTTTGTTGGATTTTGATCAGTGGTTACACATCTAATAATAATTTAAAAACTGTTCCCTTTACAGCGGTTATAGCCAAAAGTTGTTTCTCATTTTTTATAGAAGTACATCCTCGAAACCGATAATGAAATTGGAATGTCAGGTCCACAAAACACTCTTTGACTCACGATCAAAGTCACATGAAAAAACAAAGTCATCACTTATGTGCTCAAATGAGACCACTGGAATCGATCTATCGACTGTTGAATTGATCCTTGTAGCTAACTGAACACCTTCAGATAAATCATTTATTAATTTCTTCACTATCATCACATGACACTTCAGATACTCATGTTCTTTTTTTCCAACGATCTACATTGGATGTTTAACGCTCATTAAATCTATAATTACATAGCTTGAAAAATTGTCGTATGTTTTGGTGGATGAACAGGCGTTTCCGCCAATGAAATGATTACTGCATATTCTTGAGTTGTTTGTAGATAGCCATGGGGTACCTTCGGCACTAAAAAAAGTAAAAACTTAATGTGGTAATAAAGATGATTTCAACACATTTACCATTTACACTTACTTGATACGATGTACGGCTTTCATCCACTTTTGTTGACGTTCTAACAAATTTGGTTTTGAATAAAATGTTATATTTGTATCAGTTTTTCCATAAGTATTAAAGTATTATGACATGATACAAAACAACAACTTGTGTTACCAGATCTGGATTTGTTTTTAACGTTATTTCCAATCATAATCACCCAATTATAATTTTACATGTTTGGATTTCTACGTTAAGTGACAGTTCAACATCACGTATAAGCTTACGAAATTACCGAAAGAGGCGCCACTAGTGTTTACGCAGTTTCTCTATATCAATGTATTAATATGATAGAACTGCATCAAAAAGGAAATTCAATTCAAATAATAGTTTATTTATGAAGATTAAATGAGCAATCATGAGAATGAGAACTGCACCACATTTTCAAATTTTTTTTTTGACACTTTGCGGTAATCTGGTCAATACAAAACTTCACATGCGTATAAAGGTCATGATTCTACTGTCTTCTACAGTCTGGTGCTAAATTTCAGATAGATCGAGTGATCGGTTTCGGAAATATTCATAAAAAATATTTTTACTAAAATCGGCCATAACTCCGAAACCCCTTGATGGTTAACGCCCATTAACGAACTTGTCCGAGATATTTACGCTCCAAAACCACCTTGCAATTTTCAATCCGCTAACTCCTTTCGTTCGGAGTTATCGTGCCTACGGCCGGTCGGCCGGCCGGACAGAATCGATTTCGCACTCGGATTCTTGATCAGTGAGTCGAACCAAATCATTTGAGACCATTTTCAGCCAAAAATTCCAAAATTACAGACACTTGGGCAAATTGATAAGCATTCTGTTCCGAGGAACTAGAGCGCCAAAAAAACAAGTTTCGTATGACAATTGCCCAAAACAGGTTTAAAGTACCTACAAATAGTAGGTATTCCATAAAACATGTATAAAATAATAAATTACCTTGTAATCGATCAAAAATTTCCTGATCTACGTTCACAAAATTTTCTCCTCTCACTTTGGAATTATGCTTTCAAATTTACGTAATATTTTCAAACATTTTCGGGTGAGGTCCCCGTTGCATCGCTAAAATACGAGTATTTCAACCCCAATATTCTTGAAGTTACAATATTCCTTTCTGTCAAGTTGACTTTATGGCAATTCATACATAGAATATACATAGAATAATTATATCAACCTGTGAAATACGATTTACATTGAAATTTTGAAAAATCATATCTCCGAAAGTATTAGCTTGTTAGAGTTAAAAATGATATGAATGGATTTTTATGATAAAACTGCTTATTAAAAAAAAATTTATTTGGAATTTGTTCTGAAAAAAAAAAAATTTTTTTTTATTACTCCGAAACCTTCTGTCCGATTTTACCCAGTAACGAACTTAGCCGAGATATTCATCCCCCAAACCTACTCTGAAAGTTTCAACTCTCTAGCTCATTCCGTTCGAGAGTTATCGTGCCTACGGCCGGACGGCCAGACCGGCCGGCCGGACCGGCCGGACAGAATGAATTTCGACCACGGATTCTTGATCAGTGAGTCGAACCAAATCGTTTAAGACCATTTTCATCGAAATATTCGAAAATTACAGACATTTGGGCAAATTGATAAGCACTCAGTTCCGAGGAACTAGAGCGCCAAAATGGCTGCGCATAACAGAATGAAATGAATAGAATATACAACTTATATCAACAAACCCACCTTTAGATTTTCAATAATTCCAGATATCTTTCTCGAAATCTCCCAAAAATATTCTATTTGCAAAATGGCTGAACCGCTGAATGTTTACCATTTGTTTACCTTCATAACATAACAGTTGAATCGGATTCAATCGGCTATCTTCGGTTTATGCCGAAGGAAGCCGCCATCTTGGGTTGCAAAGGACCACAGAAGGCGAAGTTTCATCCCCACCGCTCCTCGATTACTTCTATCTTCTATATTTCAATATTTTGTCTATGGTCCTAACCACAGAACATATAATATCCTAACCTAACAAGTGACAAGATGGCGGCTTCCAAACAAAAACAATAAATATAAGATGACGATAACGATAAGAGTGTGGTAGTTAAATAGCTGGGCATTATATTGAATTACCATATTCTTTTGTATATTAGTATTACGCAGTTTTACTGAAGGTTCATTCATAATTAGTCCAAAGCAACAAAATAATTTAGATAAAATGTCTGTTGCGCTGGATATACTTTTGAAACAGTCTTTACGAAAATTGGAATTCCCTTTATGTGCAAAGGAGGCTCTTGTAAAGATAGGTAATTGAATACATAACCAGTGTACTACGAATACATTATTGACTTATTATAGCTCACATATTTTCACGAATTTTAGGTGAATTAGTTTGTGCCAGAGTAACTAATATTAAACACATGGATTTTTGTTTGGCACTCATGTCTGAATTTTTATTTTATGAGATTGATAGGAGAGGAAACAAGAGGATTAATGCTCTATCACCAATATCTGAACTTCAATTACTTGAAGTTCTTTATAATTATTTTACAAGTTTATCAAATGAGTCTACAAGGAATACAGTTTTCTTATCTCTCTTCACTGGGACCACTGCAAATCAACGTATTGGTATCTTGAGTAAACTTGTATCTATTGCAGCAGGCATACCATCCCCTAGTATTTTGATCTCTGCTACTGCTTGGATGCAACAGTTGGGAAATAACTCTGAGATAAGTTGTAAATTAGCAGATTCCTTGGTTACTGATTACTTTACATTAGTACCTCCTGGGAATTCAAGATTGAAGTTGCTTCCTGAGATTGCTCCCCAATTCATTGCGAATTTTCTAACAGCAATGGCAGAAAATTACTTTGTCGAAAGTGGTAAAGATATGGCTTTTCCACCATTCAGCCTACTGGAAACAGTCACATATTTTGTAAGTATATGTTAAAGCACATAAATAGTTACTGGTCGATTGTAAAATGAATAGCTTCAAATTTTTTCTCAACTTTGTAATTAATAGTCTGGTATTAAGCGGCCAATATACGCTCAATATTATTGTGCAATGTGGGTTGCCCAATATATTGACGGTAGTCCCTAGACGGTCAATATTATTGTACAATATGTTGGTTGGAGCAAAGGATTGTATCATATGGAGGCGATATTTATGGTTGTGCAATATATTGCGCAAGCTTTCAATATTGCCCACACACGGTCAATTATATTGCACAAACAAGAATATTCCACAATAATATTGAGCATGTATGCGCTACATTAGTGCTTAACCAATCAGATTTGTTAGAAAATAGAATGACCAGGTAAATAGTGTATGCTAGAAGTATTGAATCAAAATATTTATTTTCTGAAATAATTAATCACTGTTCTCTATCAATTCAAGCATCTAATTTTTGGCGCTCTTGTTTCTTGGAACAGAGTGCTTATCAATTTGCCCAAATGTCTGTAATTTTCGAATTATTGGCTGAAAATGGTCTCAAACGATTTAGTGCGATTCACTGATCAAGAATCTGTGGTCGAAATCGATTATGTCCGGCCGTCCGTCCGTTAACACGATAACTCTCGAACGAAAGGAGTTATAAGATTGAAATTTGCAGGGTAGATTTGGAGCGTAAATATCTCGGACGAGTTCGTTAACGGGCGAAATCCCTCAAGCGGTTTCGGAGTTATGGCCGTTTTTAGTAAAAACATTTTTTATGAATATTTCCGAAACCGATCACTGATCTATCTGAAATTTAGCATAAAATTGTAGAAGAATGACCTTTATACGCATGCGAAGTTTGTATTGATCAGGTTGCCGTAAAGTGTAAAAAAAAAAAATTTATTTTTAAATTTTATTTCTACAATAACTCTCGAACAGAATGAGCTAGGCAGTTTCAGAGTAGGTTTGGGAGATAAATATCTCGGTTAAGTTCGTTATTGGGCAAAAAAAACTTTTTTTAACTTGCAAATTTGAATTTTAATTTTTTCAAGATGCAGTCTCCCATAAAAATGTATTGATATCATTTTCAACTCTAACAAGCTAATACTTCCGGAGATATGATTTTTGGAAATTTCAATAATGAATCGTACTTCTATGTTTTCACAGAATGCTATAATTATTCTATCTATGAATTATTATATGATCTGTGTTCATACTCGTACATGTCATCCTGTACCATAAGAGAGAGTCAAATTCATTTCAGCGATTTTAATTTTGATTTCTTCCATGGTGCAGTTCTCATTCTCAGGTTGCTCATTTAATCTTGATAAATAAACTATTATTTGAATTTAATTCCATTTATGATGCAGTTCTATCATAAGAATACACGGATATAATTCCCAACTCTGAGAAACCAATACTTTCGGAGATATGATGTGTCAAAGTATGAACAAGAGCGCCAAAGCTCCTGTCCACAGGGATTGAACCAATTTTTTATTCAATTACTATACATATTATTCATGTGCTAACCCTACATTAATTCTGATAATTTTTGTGTAGATTTCAACAAACAGTTCTTTGTGCATAGCAGCTCAACAGAGACCACCAATGTTACCTCCTGGTGCTATTGCAATGGAATCTAACACACCAATTGCAGGCCTACTGAGATGGTGCGTATTAGCGCCCTTATATCACCAAAATTCGGAACTCTATGGTCATCTTCACTTAGCATTATTAGATAGTATACTTGAAATACCTTACACAAATCCCCCAAAGGCAATTTCTGCTCAAAGCCTCTCTATTACAATCCGTCCAATAATGGTATATGTTTCTAATCTAAAAAAGCAAAACAAGAGTTTGAATGAAATAATAGATCACTTTCCTTTACAAAGATCATTAGATAGGCAATCTCAAGCTATACAAGTTGCACTACGTGTTAAATGTGTTTATGGCAAAGTAGATGAATTGGTTAACCATCTGCAAGTATTGCCATATAATAAGTTGATGAAAATTGTGATAAATACTCATAAGCAGATAAAATGATAAATTGATTAAAAAATAGGCACTCTGATCATAGAACAGCGTGCCAATAAATGAAAACTGTTCATACATAATTATTTTTTGTGAAGAAATTGGCTGCATTTGGCCCTCTCTTTGCTGGCTGCTAACACGTAACTCTAGTTAGCATAGCAACACAAGGAACTTTAGTGCATACAGTCGGAATCCATATTGATATATGTATAGTTTAAAATAAAGATCAAAATATTTACCTCTATTTTTTTCAAAGAATTCTCACAATTCCTTTTAAATACTGGTCATTGTCCTGAGGAGTAATTGCAAGTCGGTTGAATAATCTTGTGTAAATATTCGATATTAGACATTTAATCATTAATAAATTATCTATAATCAAGCAAGACCCATTAAATCAAAAACACTGTGATTTTTAAGGAACCATATGGTTAGAGAGATTTAAAAACTGACATTAGAAACATATTTTGGTAAAAATTCATTCTTTCAGGAATTGGCAGTTGCTTAGTTGGCATTAGATGTAATAGTGAGACCAGTTGAATAGTCATCAGATTTACTGATGGAGAACTCGTGGTCAAATTTACTTCTGTCCGAAATAATAATTTAAATAATTTACTGGATAGATTTAAGCGTCAAATGAGGGAGGTCGAGTACCTGAATGGGCAAAATTGCACATTGTGTCTGGCAATATGCCAATTCGAAATTTTGCTCTCTTTCTATCCCAAAAATGCAGAAATTTGATTTTAAGTAACGATTGTAATGTTTAGGCTCAGTTAGTGTATTGCCTAGTTTTTCTAAAATATTTGAACACGCAATGAGTAGAAGATTGATAGATTTCATTGAAAATTGTGGCCTCTTTTCGCCCTCTCAGCATGGTTACCTACGAGGTAGAACAACGCACACTGCCATTTTTGAATTTACGAAAGTAATAATAGATCTGATAGAACAAGATAATTTGGCACTAGCTCTTTTCATAGATTTAACTAAAGCTTATGATTGTTTGTCGAAACCACTTATATTGTATAAAATGAAAAGAATGGGAATTAGTGGTAATGCTTATACATGGTTTGAATCATATCTCACTAACAGAAAACAAAGAACTGTGATAAAAAAATCAGGCACTAAAGCTAAATTCTCATTAGGTAGTTGTGATTATGGGGTACCCCAGGGTAGTGTATTGGGACCTATATTATTTGTATTGTTCATAAATGATTTATATGATATTTTTGAATTGGACTTAACATCAGTCACAGGTTTTGTAGATGACACTAATATAATAATTGGCGGAAGAACAGGCCGAAGAGTGGAATACAAAGCTTCTATTATCTATGAACAAGTAAAACAATGGTTAGCTATGAATAAATTAATTTTAAATGAAGATAAAACTACAGGTATTCTATTCACAACAGAAAGATATAGAAAAGAAAGAATTAATTCAATAAATATGAAGGTTAGGTCAATTGCCTTGGAACATAACACTAAATTTCTGGGACTCTGTATTGATGAGTTTTTAAAATGGTCTTATCATTTAGAATGGCTTGGCAAGAAATTGAGCACATTGTGCTATAGTATGAGAGTTTTAGTTAATTATCATAAAGACGAATGTTGTAAAAATATCTATTTTGCTAACTTTGAATCTGTAGAACGTTATGGCATTATTTTTTGGGGTGCTAGTGCTGGGGTTAATGAAATATTTTTAATACAGAAAAGAATTTTAAGAATTATGTTCCGAATGTCATATCAAGATTCATGTCGGAGCGTTTTTAGGAATAATGGAATATTAACAATATTTGGTTTATATATAATAGATTCATTGAAATTTTTATACAAAAATAGACATAGATTTGAATCTTATGTGAACGACAGATACCCTGTGAGATCCAGGGATCTTCAATATCCAATACACTGTCTCAGTTTGACGGAAAAACATCCTGAATACATGTGCAGGAAATTATTCAATCACTTACCTGAACAGTTGAAGGTGTTTGGTTCTTACAGGGTGTATGTCCGAAACATAAGAAAAGCTTTATTCTCTGAATGAATACTTCCAAAGGAATAGGTAGTGATTATTTATTTGAAACGTCAATCCATATTATGTACTCTCATTATTCAAGCATTTTGAAGCTATTTGGCAATATATGATGGGTTCTACATCCCATTAAAGAGAGTCACACCTTTGAAACAAACCTTTATCTAAAATGAGCTTCTGGATCAGTGATGGCTCGTCAGAGGGGGGAACGAAGACTAATCCTCTTCAAACAACTTAGATACAAATTTATGCTTTACAGGCATCATTTTTTATTTATTTATCAGAGTGCACTCTGATAGCATCTCATTCAAAGAAGGAATTGGCAGCTGATGTAAAATGCACAACGTTTGCAGGAAATAGATTCATTCTGGTTTAGTTTCATCCTTTTTGCTCGAACCAATGTCCACCCAGCCTACAGCCCACATTCAAAGAATACACACGTATGTCCACACCAAAGATAACAATCACTGCTCTGAAGGTGGTTGGTTAAGTCACAAGTTTATTTATTTACCATGGACAAGTGCTTGGCACTTGTGGGTCTATACTAATTTCTTAATGCAAATGTATCGAGTATATTTAATTTTTCATGTGGGTTTATTATTAAACACATTATCTAATCCAAGAAAATTTGAACTAGTGACCTAATATATGTATAGTTGAATGATGTCTATGTATGATCATTATACTGTTATTATTATTATTTGACAAAAAGGAGTGAAACAGTGATTCACTTGATGAGTCATGTTAAAGTACCTAGTTCTTTATTAGTATTGAGCAGATTGATGGATGATTTCTGGAACATACATAGTAATTTATTCCACTGGACCACTGTTACTCCTGGATCAACTTGACTTCTGAAACCAGCACATGATTAGCAAGTCAGAATGTAACAGCAACCAAGAGTGCTGTTGAAAATCTTTGTTTCATCTGTCAATACTGCCAGATAAAATCTAATACTGTTTCAAAGATCAAACAATAGAAATAAAGAGGTACATGCATTCAGGGCAAGTCCTCTGTCACTTGCCTTATGTAATATGATTCACCAACTTGCTCTGTGGAACCACAGAACTGCCATTTTAGAAAGAGTTTGAACAGCTTTTTAAAGGAACGGAACAATACTACCGGAATAGTTATCCAGTTTCTGTGATGTTTTGAGTTACGTATGGGCTAAGACTTTAGAAATTCTAAGGGTTTAGGTAGCTGCATTTGTCATTCAATGTTTTCATTATGATTATCAAATACAAAATCATTTTCTTTTCTCTTTCAACCTAAGATGGTTTTAAAACACCTGTGATTTATTAGTTATACTACCAACATGTGATTGGATTTAAATTATCACTAATAAATTACATGAATAAAAATTTGAGAAAAAGGTTTCATTATATAATTCCTACACTGTACATCATCAGATTTGTCCTAATATGGATTTGAAATTTCGAAGCAAAACAATGAAATATTCAAAACACAATAAATTCGCTTTGCTGTAAGGAATCACTTAGTCATAACACTTGTTTTTCTAATTCTGCTTGCATTTCGCGTTCTTGTTTATCTTTGATTCTCTGCATAGTTTCTCGAAATTTTATAATCTCGGCAGTATCTGGTTTGTGGAATTCTCCAATTGAACTTTCTACCCAGTCTTTGAAAAACCTTGGTTGATTGAAATAATGGAACAACCCTACAGGAAACATTATATACAAGCCCATCTTGAATGTTTCCAATTTCCACCCACCCATTGCAAAGTATATTTATTATTGATTGTGTTTTGCTTCAAGACATTGACTTGACATATTTATTTTTCGACGAATTCTGAGGTTACATTCAGTCGTTCACAGAACATTTGCAAATCTATAATAGACCATTTCCAGTCAGCTGTTTTTGACAACATCAAAACACGTGCTGAGGGGCAACCATACTTCATTTTCCCTTTGCAAAGTATAGAAAATGCACGTATAAGTTGTGCTGTAAAGGTTTTTATGTGATTTTTGTTGATTATTTCTGGAAGAATGTCTTTTAGGGATATTATGAATCACTCAGCAGTGATGAGAATGAGCGCTATCTACAAAAAATGGCAGTTATTGATGATATTGACCCGTACACCATGAAAGACTGCGATCTCTCAAAAAACGTCTACAAGCCTACAAAGTACAAATTTAATGAATCTGGTATTGTGCAGGAGGTTTTGGCTGAACTGATCAATCTGGTGCTTTTGTTGCTTTGGGAAAGGTAAGATTAATACCACTAGTTTTCAAAATGAAGTGTAACAGAGCATTATTGTTGTATTCCATCAGAACAATACATATTTGCAGTGATTCATTATTAATTTTGTTTTAGGAGAAACATTCCCTGAAACTTATAGTAAAACCAATGAATTTATGCTTAGTTGTTGTCGAAAACAATGACATCTGTGCCCATTGCGTCTGTATGGCTGGTTCGAGTACGGTATGCAGCCACATAGCAGCTATATTATTCTACCTGGTGTTTCGTCCCTAAGATGTACTGTCCCTTCTATATATAAAATGTCGACATGTTGAAAATCAAGGATATATATATGAACAACACTGACACAGGCAACGGAATTGACCGATAAATAATTACACGATATGCAGCAATTGCTCGTTCAATAGAGCCATTTGTTCTGCTGGCTATTCTTCTATAACTTACAAAGAAGATGCATTGAAAGTTTCCTACAAACAAATACCAGAAGCTTGCGAAGCCATTGAAATTCACAATGATATTGTTGCAAATAACCAATTGGTGAATAGCTTATATGATCCAATTACAGATGTGGAAGAATCTCCTCTTCAAAATTTGAAGGATCAAATGGAAAAAACATCGAGAAGCTTCCATTAACACTCCTAAAAAGTAATTGCTATCCACGAAAGATGGTACGGATACCTTGAGGGGTGAATTTATCATTCAAATGTAATTTATTATCAATTAAGGTATTTATTAATTGTAAATGTCTGAAAATTTAATAACAATTATTACTGTTTCAATCTTGTTTTCTTTATTTTATATTGAATGTCTGATAATTAGTTGTGAAACACCTTTCCATTGGGTCATCTTCCGTATTTGTGGCCACGTTACTACTTGATGTATCACATCTTAACACTCTCATAACCAAGGATTTTGGTTGGAATCCAATCAAGATCGTTTTCATCCTGTAATATGGAAGTTTCGCCTTCAAATATAAAACAAATTTGAGCTTCTTTCTAGACATCTTTCCTCTTTTCAAGCTTCCTATTCACCATTCCCATCGAAGACTTGACAATCGATTTACATCATCTTCTCTATTTTTTAACTCCGCCGGAATTCTAAAAAATGTAGCCTGGTACCTTTCTGCTCACAAAGAGCAGCCGACAAGTCAACAAATCGAAAGCATCTTATCAAAAACTTGCAATAAAATGAGTATAAACTCCATGTAAACAAATAACGACTAACGTTTATGTGCCCCTCAAGGAATCTAACTGACAGCTGTGACGTCACTTGGAAATGGTCTATTCTTTTTGGCGCTCTTGTTCCTCGGAAGTGCTTATTGGCGATTCAAGTTACAGTGACTATATAGTCACTGTAATTCAAGTCGATCTCCGAGCCACCTGGTGGCGAATTTTGAAGCGTCGTGTATGGGTAATGGTGTTTGTTTTGCTTTGAGATGGTATATTTCTTAACGCATTAACTGTTGTTTGTGAGGATTGAATGCTCAAAATTTATTTTTCTGCATTTCTTTTATATATTAGACTATTGAGGTTAATGATAAATTACTTCAAATGTCCAAATCAAAAGTGTTTTGTTGTGTTTATGGATAGTTTGGCCAACAGGGATAAAGTGTTCTGACATGGAATCTGGTTCCCAAAGTAGAGGACAATTATGTTGTGCTGTGAACTTATCAAACCCTATTTGTTTCTGAAGATCGTTTCTGTACGTAGTTTTTTTATTTTTGAGGCCTAATGTACTTTTCTTTCTATTTATTATTTTGTATTGCTCCATAATACGTCAATATTGCCCAAATGTATATATTGCTCATTTGAAATTTCACATTATATTATCTGAATCGCATTGTAGTGCTTTGAAAAACCTCACCCTTACCACCTTGTACCTACATAATTTTATCAAGGTATTATTTAAGACCTTCAGGATAAGTTAATGAAAGTTTCATGGAACGTCACACATATTTAATTTATACATTAATATATACATAAATAAAGAAACGAAACAGAGTATAATGTCAAAGTACTTATGAGCCAATCAGAGGAAAACTGGTATAACTCACACTTCATCTACGAGAATTTTTCCTCTAATTTCATGTGGATGTGCTGAGAGGGCCGATGTTCGTAAACACAAACCAAACACTTCTAAAACTCTGCAAATGTTTTTGGTATACCATGTTTTTTCCCTAATTTCCACATAGTATTAAGTGGCCAGCATTTAAAACTGCTTCTCCTAAAATGTTTAGTCAATGAAAATATTCAATAATTTTTATGAACTCACCTTCCAATATATTTGTACTATTGGGAATGGAATCTAAATTTCTAAAATATTCGCTCAGACTGAGGAAAACACTATTTTCATCTTAGGCCATCATTTTTCCCTAAATAAAATGTGAAAACTAAACAAATATCCTTGTATTTACACTTATTATCAGTGTTGCCAGAGGCTTCGACTGAAATTTCCCAGCATGGCAACTGAAAATTCCCGGTTTTTCCCGAACAACGGTATATGCAGTATGACGTCACAAAATGTCTCCATTAGTAGCCTCTTGCCAATAACTTTGAATCAGAGAGTTTGCGCACGCCATCTTAAGATGTAATATTATAACAAATTAATTTGGCGAAAGAATCTTTTATTAGTGGTAACAATCTCGAGTTTCGTGGCGAAAGAATTTGAGATGAAATGGTTTCGTAATGGTACAATCGGTGCATAGAACACGAAACGTATCAAATCCATGGAAGTAGAACTCCTACCTCCATGATCAAAACACGTGGCATTTGATTATGGAACACAGAATGCAAAACGAATCCGGCTACTAACAAACATAACATATTTGAATGGATCTAATTGTCGAAAATTGCAAAGCAAAAAAATTTCAACTTAGATAAATTAAATTCCCGGATATTTCCCGGAATATGGCATATCCCGGCAAAATTCCCAAGAAGCATAAAATATCCCGAAATTCGGGAAAATTCCCGGTAATTGGCAACACTGCTTATTATACCCACACAGGAAGCTTCCTGAAACTTAATGTTTATAGAGGGCGCAACCTACCCTTGAATCGCGAATCGACTTGCCCAAATGTCTGTGAAGGGCCTTCACCATAGACAAGACACAGACATTTGGGCAAGTCGATAAGCACTTCCGAGGAACAAGAGCGTCAAAAAGAATTATAGATTTGCAAATGTTCTGTGAACGACTGATGGCGTATTCCATTGGCAGCACCAGTGCTGCACTGAGCACGCACTGAGTGCAAAAAATGTTGCACTGGACGTCAAAATGCTTGACGAAATTCCCCAATGGAATACGATTCATGCACTCAGTGCGCACGAGTTCTACCAATGGAATACGCCATGAATGTAACCTCAGCTTGGAACCAGCCTTCACTGAAGGCTGGTTCCACAGAACATATAATATAAGAAGTGCTACCTGCGCAACTGTGCGCAACAGTAGCAGTGATGCCAGATGTCGAATATAAAATTATGGTACAACGATGCCAGAATTATGGAATTTTAAGGCAAATTATGGTACACAGATGCCAGAATTATGGAATTTTCGGGAAAATTATGGTACAATTAAGTATGCATATTTATTCAAAGTAATAAGTAGTACTGTGAAAAAAACAACGAATTGGTATACATAGAATTAAAAAACCAATCTGTATTTATAGAAATAAAAAGTTAATTTGAAATTAATCATGTAACGTGCGTTCAAAAAAATTCGTGGTCAAGTAGGCTATATGGAACTTTAAACGTCAATATTCTGCGTCTGAACGTAGTTCAGAAAATTGACCTTAAAAATTCCATAGACTACTTGACCACGAATTTTTTTGAACGCACATTATTAGGTTTTGAAAACCGGAAAAAAATTAAGTATGGAAATTAAATTACAAAATATACACTTTACAAAGTAAATTCATGTTTGTACATTTAGCCTAAAACTACGTCGGAAAGTAAATTTCTACATCTTCCTCGTCATCAGATTAGTACAAATTTTTGGCTTCCATTGCCTGTACTAAAGAATCTGGTATTTTGAATTTGTAGCATTCTGCATTGGTGCTTTGTGATGCTAAGAGCAATCCATTGATTGAATTTGTACAAATTCGATTTCGGATATTAGTTTTTATTAAATTGACTTTTGAAAAAACCCTTTCGCAAGAAGCATTTGAATGTGGTGTTGCCAAAATATCAAGAACAAATTTGCCCAATTCCCTAAATGAATTTTGACCAGAGTGGTCAGTTAATACCATGATTTTATGCCAGTATTTGTCAACAAGACTTTCATTTTTTATATCTTCATCAAAATCATGGATTAACTGACAATACAGCCTCCACGCACTGATCATCCACCTTTTGTTTCTTTTCAGTATCGTTTTTATTTATAATTGAATTCATAACACCCAAAATGGATTGAGGTTTCTCCTTATTATGTTCATTGTCAAATATGGCAATTTGAGATAAAATATTTTTTCGGCAACCGTCCGGGAAGTGCCCACTTCCCGGACGCTTTTTCTTTGAGAAAGAAGCATTTCCCGGCCTAGTCCGGGAAGTACGTACTTCCCGGACTAGGCCGGGAAGAATCACGTCGTTTTGGTCATTGTAAATACATTATGAAAACCTCGTTCGGAACGACGGTATTTGCGGGAACGCGAAGACGAGATATGAAATTAGTCCGTAGCTGAGCCCTTTTTGCGCGCGTGTTCCGCAAGGAACAGCGTGCTATCATTTCGTCACAATGTCTGTATTTTTCGAATTTTTTTTCGAAAATGGTCTCAAACGATTAGGTTCGACTCCCTGATGAAGAATTCGAGGTCAAATTCAATTCTGTCCGTCCGGTCCGGCCGGCCGGCCGGCCGGCCGGTCCGGCCGTTAGCACGATAACTCTCGAACGGAACGACTTAGAGCGTTGAAATTTGCAGGGTATTTTCGTAGCGTAAATATCTCGGACAAGTTCGTTAACGGGCGAAATCGACCGAGCGGTTTCGGAGTTAAGGCCGTTTTTAATAAAAACGTTTTTTATGAATATTTCCGGAACCGATCACTCGATCTTTTTGAAATTTGGCATCAGATTGTAGAACCATGACCTTTATATGCCTGCGAAGTTTTGTGTTGAACGGACGGCCCTAAAGTGGCAAAAAAAAATTTTGAAAATTTGAAAATTTTGTTTTCACGATAACTCGAAAAATACTGATCTGATTAAATTGAAACTCAGTAGTTAGATGCAAAAAACCAAAGCAAACATTTTTGCAAAATTTCGTGAAGATCACGTGACATGAAAAAAATAAAAAAATTACTACTATTTTGCGGAATAATTGGCTTTTAATGCCGAAACATATGTTTTTGAGGTTCATGCTGCCCTTTCCGGGCATTTTCCGTATTGCGCATGCGCAGATGAGAAGTCCATTAACTGCTGTAGTTTTCGTCAGAGAGGATTGGGGTTTTGGGGTGGCGGATGCTATTCCTCCATAGAATTCAGATCCCTGATGAGGGTCTGCGCATGCGTAGATTCAAGATGCGATATCTTCCGAACCACTAGTGTTGGAGAATCGGAGTTTTTTGTAAGGTGTGTTATTTTGAGAGGACTTTTAGCCGCCAGTAGATTGCGCATGCGCAGAAGAGAAGTGACTGTTTTTGGGTTGGATGGATTATGTTGGGAGTGCTGAGTCGATATTATGAGGTTTTAAAAGAATATTCATAGCAATTCAGTGCAAGGACAAGTCAGTTTGGGGGATGTAGCGTTGTTTCCGAGTTAAAGTGTCTGTACCGTGGCCCTGGGGCTAATTTTGAAATTGATGTTACCCCTTACAGGCATTTTTCGTTATGCGCATGAGCAGACCATCAGTGATTTAACTGGTGGTGTTTTCGTCAGAGAGGATTAGGGTTTTGGGGTGGCGGATGCTATTCCTCTATAGAATCCCTTGTTGAGGGTCTGCGCATGCGTGGATTAAAGATGTGATATCTCCTGAACCACTAGTGTTGGAGAATCGGAGTTTTTTGTAAGGTGTGTTATTTTGAGAGGACTTTTAGCCGCGAGTAGATTGCGCATGCGCAGAAGAGAAGTGACTGTTTTTGGGTTGGATGGGTTATCTTGGGAGTGCTGAGTCGATATTATGAGGTTTTAAAAGAATATTCATAGCAATTCAGTGCAAGGACAAGTCAGTTTGGGGGATGTAGCGTTGTTTCCGAGTTAAAGTGTCTGTACCGTGGCCCTGGGGCTAATTTTGAAATTGATGTTACCCCTTACAGGCATTTTTCGTTATGCGCATGAGCAGACCATCAGTGATTTAACTGGTGGTGTTTTCGTCAGAGAGGATTAGGGTTTTGGGGTGGCGGATGCTATTCCTCTATAGAATCCCTTGTTGAGGGTCTGCGCATGCGTGGATTAAAGATGTGATATCTCCTGAACCACTAGTGTTGGAGAATCGGAGTTTTTTGTAAGGTGTGTTATTTTGAGAGGACTTTTAGCCGCGAGTAGATTGCGCATGCGCAGAAGAGAAGTGACTGTTTTTGGGTTGGATGGGTTATCTTGGGAGTGCTGAGTCGATATTATGAGGTTTTAAAAGAATATTCATAGCAATTCAGTGCAAGGACAAGTCAGTTTGGGGGATGTAGCGTTGTTTCCGAGTTAAAGTGTCCGTACTGTGGCCCTGGGGCTAATTTTGAAATTGATGTTACCGCTTACAGGCATTTTTCGTTATGCGCATGAGCAGATCATCAGTGATTTAACTGGTGGTGTTTTCGTCAGAGAGGAATAGGGTTTTGGGGTGGCGGATGCTATTCCTCCATAGAATCCCCTGTTGAGGGTCTGCGCATGCGTGGATTAAAGATGTGATATCTCCTGAACCACTAGAGTTGGAGAATCGGAGTTTTTTGTAAGGTGTGTTATTTTGAGAGGACTTTTAGCCGCGAGTAGATTGCGCATGCGCAGAAGAGAAGTGACTGTTTTTGGGTTGGATGGGTTATGTTGGGAGTGCTGAGTCGATATTATGAGGTTTTAAAAGAATATTCATAGCAATTCAGTGCAATGACAAGTCAGTTTGGGGGATGTAGCGTTGTTTCAGAGTTAAAGTGTCCGTACCGTGGCCATGGGGCTAATTTCGAAATGGATGTAACCCCTTACAGGCATTTTTCGTTATGCGCATGAGCAGACCATCAGTGATTTAACTGGTGGTGCTTTCGTCAGAGAGGATTTGGGTTTTGGGGTGGCGGATGCTTTTCCGCTATAGAATCCCCTGGTGAGGGTCTGCGCATGCGTGGATTCAAGAAGCGATATCTCCTGAACCACTAGTGTTGGAGAATCGGAGTTTTTTGTGAGGTGTGTAATTTTGGGAGGACTTGCAGCCACGAGTATACTGCGCTTGCGCAGACGAGAAGTGAATGATTTTGGGTTGTTTGGGTTATGTTGGGAGTAATGAGCCGATATTGTGAGGTTTTAAAAGAATATTCATGTCAATTCAGTGCACGGACACAAGTCAGTTTGGGGGAAATAGCGTTGTTTCTGATTTGAAATGTCTGTATGGTGGCCCTGAGGCGAATTTATAAATAACTATATTCGGTAGATCTATATTAAAATGCGTTCGGATTTGGAGAAGATGCAATTTCGTCCCTAACGGAGGACCCACAACCGAATTTTTTTCTGATCTACGGTAAAACTAACAGCCAAACTGTATTGATAGCTATATTTTTTTCTGATCTACGGTAAAACTAACAGCCAAACTGTATTGATAGCTATATTTGTTAAAGGAACTTGAAAAAAAAAAAAAAAGCACTGACGTGAAGTCAGTACTCTTTGGCGCGCGTGTTCACGGTGGCTAATTTGAATTGAATGATTCAAAAATTAACAGTGCTGTATCTAAGCTGCCATCAGGATAGAGTAACAAAGTTGGAAAAGAACACAAGTGACTCTCCTTAGTCGCACAAGCTCCTAGAAGATTTGGGAGGGTCAGTATAATCCTAATCATGTTTATAGCACGCGCGCAAAAGCAGATTGACTTAACAATGAAAGAAAAAGTGTAAAAAGTCAATCTGCTTTGGCGCGCGTGCTATAAACATGATTAGGATTATACTGACCCTCCCAAATCTTCTAGGAGCTTGTGCGACTAAGGAGAGTCACTTGTGTTCTTTTCCAACTTTGTTACTCTATCCTGATGGCAGCTTAGATACAGCACTGTTAATTTTTGAATCATTCAATTCAAATTAGCCACCGTGAACACGCGCGCCAAAGAGTACTGACTTCACGTCAGTGCTTTTTTTTTTTTTTCGATTCACTCTTTCGTTTTCCCGGAAGAACGATAGGAAAATGTGACTTTTCGGCGAAAATCGACGAACTTCTGACGTTTCACGTATTTCTGTGGCGAATTTTAACGCGGCTCCTTCACGGTCGACGTTTTCGGTCAGAACGAGCGATTAGAAATGTCAAATCGAATTTGAATTTCGAACCGAATCGGTCGAAAACCTTCGAATAGTCTAGAAAAACACGGTTGCCGAAAAAATATTGTACGCAACACGCCCGAAAAAGGTTTTTTTGGACTCATAGACTTCCAGGACTCACTTACGCTCGTCCTAGAATTTTGTCTATTCGTCCAAA
Source organism: Halyzia sedecimguttata (assembly GCA_937662695.2). NCBI lineage: Eukaryota > Metazoa > Arthropoda > Insecta > Coleoptera > Coccinellidae > Halyzia > Halyzia sedecimguttata. Next base: position 135,921,362 of record OW569411.2, on the reverse strand, counting down.
AAAACCCTATTTTCCGGACTTGTTACGTAAATTACTATTCTTTGAAATCAAATCTTTTTTTAATTTCATTACAGGAAACTATTAAAAATTGCATCTGATAAAAAAATCTTTTTTTCGTCAGGGGTTAATCTGCTCACATTTTCAGCGACTCTGACACCAAGATATATATCATGTGAACTTATAAACTGTGACACATTATTCGGATCAATATCTGATAAATGGTTTGATGCACATAATTTGGTTTCAAATATGTCAATAACATGGTTTTAAAAGTTTCAGTCATCTTATTATGGACTGCAGTAATGACAACTCTTTCATTGAAAATATTGGTTAAGGTCGACAAATTTAGGAAGAATCAATTGCAGGAAATAAAAAAAAAGTTTGGTTTCTGAGTCATTGAGCCTGTTTGCAATTGTTTCAGACGAATTCAACCTATGTTCAGTCCATTGCGCCCTTGCTTTCACGAATACTGCCTATTCTAGATACCGGTAGCCGACGGAAGCAATAAATAATGGGTCGGCCATAAATAAATTGTGGAACTCAAATTTCAAAGGCTCCGACGCAAAATGAAAGTTCTTTATCAGTGTATACTCCATTCACATTTATAAAGTCTCCCGGTTGGCCATGAAAATTTGACACATTTCACCATGTATATTTTGAAAATGTTAGGTTATAGTCATTTTCCTGTCAGATAACTACGCAACGTTGTCCTCTCTACATAAGAGTCCTAGTAATTACCATGGAGGTAGGAGGAAGTGGAGGGAGCATGTGCTATATTTCCCTTGTAGCGAAAGTGTCACATAAAATCGGCCATATTGGCATGGGCAAATCCTTTGTTATAAACATGAAATTGTGAGTTTTCTATGGTTGGAATTCCGGATTCCTATAGAAAATTGGGACACACCAATATGGCGGAGTATGTGACAAGTTTCGATCTGTATGCCCCCTCCACTTCCTTCTACCTCCATGGTAATTACGTATTTTCACAATGTGAATTTACTTCGGAAAAATAATGAATTTGAGAAAATATTATATGAATTCAATACGTCCTGGCGACTGTAGAAGAAAATTTTTTACTCTGTTGTTACTGGAAATATTTCACGTATATAAACTGGTTGGAATATTCCATTATGCTATTTTCTTGCATGGAAATCAAGAATCAAGTGTTGGAATTTTATTAAAAAATAATGGATAGAGTACCCCGTTACTTCGTTATAGTTCATTTGAAAAAAGAATAAAGTACCTGAATAACCCGGCAGGAAAACTTCTAAACAAACAGACGTACCTATGGAATTCCCCACTTTTCGAAATTCTCAAGAAATAAGCCTACAGAAGACATTTAAATACCTTGTTTCACAACTTGAAATACACCAGTTTCAAAATGTAGTAGTACTACGAAACCCGAGTCATTCTTATACCTGAATGAAATATAATGATAGGAAACTATTAACTAAGTCATTTCATTCGAGAGTTCAACATATCAGAATGAAGTTTTCCTATTGCAGATTTCGGTTCTGTTCTTTATTATATTCGAAGATAATGGTCTGTGATAATATCTTGTCTAAGATTAAGTTATGATTATGTTGAGAGTAGAATTGTCAACGTCTCGCCGGATTGTTTTTGACCTTGACGATATTTCAGCAGTGCCAACCTTCTGTGTTTTAGTTACAAAAACGTGATAGACCTAAATCATGGCCAACCGGGAGACTTTAAAAAGTGAATGGAGTATATGTATTATACTACGGCGCCTCGCCTTCAAGATCACTGTTAACTAGGTAGTACGGTTTTCTGTGTCACACATTTTTAAAGGAAGAAGAAGAAGGGGTCCATTGTCTATAACACATGTACCCGCCTACCCGGGGATTCCATTCTGGTTTTATGTGTGCACACGTGAAGAAGCTTTGAATAAAACTCCGATTGGAAAATTTCAAATTTCGTAATAAAATGGGAAAAGGTAATAAAAGATCTCATACACGAGATCATTATACAAAAGACCAAGAAAATAAACGGTTCCGCCGAGATTTGGAACATGTATACAGATTGAAAAGAAAGCTGGAAAAACGGCATCACGCTGAAGAAACTCATTCTTCCAAGTATGTCAGGTAATTAATATCAGATTCATCTAAAAATTTAAATTCTAGCTCTCCCTCTGGAAAATTCAGTGAGTGTGAGTCCGAGAGCTCGTTTAGAAGGCTAAAAGCCCAAAACGTTAGCTCTACTGGTGCAACAAGTCCTTACAGGTCTAGTCTAAGGAGCTGTCCCTCTGGAAAATTCAGTTAGTGTGAGTCCAAGAGCTCGTTTAGAAGGCTAAAAGCCCAAAACGTTAGCTCCACTGGTGCAACAAGTCCTTACAGGTCTAGTCTAAGGTCAAGTACCGTAGACCTGGAAAACATATTGAGTGAAGAATGTGAATATCCATGATCCATGATGATGACAGTCTTGATAATAACTTACTTCAGAATAATGACCAATCTGATGAAGAAATTTTACAGATTGCTGATGAAAAACTGGAAGATTCTTCCAAATCTTAGGAGAAGTTGAGAACAAAAACAAGTCATCAACTACATACTATTTTGAAACCTAAGTGGTAAAATTTTGTGACTAATTTATGGTTTAGAAAATGACTAAAGACTGAGATTACTCAAAGGACATTGTCCCTGATAATCTTAATGAACTCAATGCTGCAATACTAAATACAGAACTTCAGCATTACCGGAATCGGCTGTAAAAAAGGATAAGTTCCTTTATAGTCGACAAACACAATTGGCTAAAGGCATATCAGTAATAGGAAAAGCCTGAAATTTATTAATTTAATCCTCATATAATTTACCACAGAAAAATTACATAATTGTTCTATTGAATGAGTTAGAGAAGATACTATGTGATCTTCAGTATTGTTTATCGTTGTCTAGAAGGGCTGTTATTACTCCCTTATCGAATAAGACTTTATGTTGAATTCAACTACCAGTAGGTTAACTATCATTTGGGAGAACAAATAAAACTGCAAAAGCTATTGAAAAATCTAGTCATGATTTGAAACAATAATCTGTCAAAAGACCTATTTTAACAATGGTCAACAAGCATTTAAACTTTAAGGCCCATCGAGATACTCAAGGGCATATCCTCAACAAAAGTTCATAACTGTGAGGAATTGAACAAGGTGAGAATTACAGAAACGTTGAGTTTATATAAAAGTAACAGGAAAAAGTTACCTGATATTACTTTAGAGGTCATCGATACTATAATAGGATACAAAATACCCTTCAGTAAAACAGTACATGAAACATGTTATGTTAAAATCAACAAAAGTAGATAATTCTACTGTTAAAGCTATTGAGGAAGTTATTAAGAATGTATGCTATAAGTGAAAGTAAATACACAACTGGTCACTTTGTATCCCCATGCTCTTTTAGTCGATGAACTGAATGGTGATGAATGTTTTATTTTAAACTTGAAAAAATGAAATCGACAATTATATCAGCACCTTATTAAAATGGAGGACTTGAGAATAGTTATGAATTTAGTTAGTCCAAGATGAATAATTTCTAATTCGGATACATAATAATTTAAGAAAATATTTGAGATTGCAGGTATCAATAAATCAAATTGTGTACCATTTGGTATTCCTGTCGACATGATATTTTGTAAACTAAGTGTCAAAATATTAAAACCTATCTTGACTAAGCTAAGGGAATAACATGTGTATTATAGCTTACTTAGACAATTTTTGGATAGTAGGTGAAACTGAAACAGAATGCAGGAAAAATGGTAAAACTACTATAGATATTTTAACATCCCTAGGATTTATCATGAAGGAAACAAAAAGTTGTCCGATTCCTAAACATACTTGTTAAATTATAGGATTCGTTATCAATTCTTTAACTATGACTATAGATAACTCCAGACAAAAAGCAAAAAATCTATCAAGAAACAATAGCACTTAAGAGTGTACAAATATTCAAATAAGAAAATTTGCCTCATTTATGGTATTATTGTACCAGCATGTTTGGGTGTAAAATATGGTAGGCTTTATACGAAAACATTTGAAAGAGAAAAGCCTTACAAAATGTAAATCAAAATTTTAACAATTTCATGAGTTCCAAATAACATCAAGGACGATCTAAATTGGTGGAAAGAAAATATTCTCATAGCAAAAAATTATTATAAATGATACTTTTGAGATTGAGATTATTCAGATGCTTCAAAAACAGGATGGGGGGGGGGGGGGCGTATTGTAATGCACAAAGTACTCGAGGATGTTGGAGTTCACTATACTGAGCACAAAACACATCGATTACCTGGATTAATAGCAGCATTTTATGGCCTTGAATGTTTTCAAAAAAAAAAAAAAAATAATAAAAAAGCATACTGTAAGAATGTCTTTTGAAAATACCAGCACTGACCTATTCGCCACTAACGTAAACACAAAATGTAATACCTATGTATCTTGGATCGCAGATCCAGATTCCATTGCTGTAGATGCATTCTTTCCCTGGAATGAATTTTAAATTTATGCTTTTTCAGCCTTCAGTTTAATTCTAAGAAAATTTCAATTGATAAAGCTGAGGGTATTGTTGTAGTTCCTGATTGGCCTCCACAACCATGGTACCTTTTATTTAAGAAATTAGTTATATCAGAGATAATTCTATTTTGAACATAGTCCGACTCTATTAACTTGCCCTTCTAGGAAGATGCACCCACTTAGCAAAACACCAAAACTTATTGTAGGGATGTTATCAGGAAAGTACTCTTAAATAAAGGGTACCTAGCTACCCTGAAGCAACTTTGGACACGATTCTAGAATCAATATCAGAGTCAACGATCTGACAATATAGCTCATCTTATCGAGCATGGTTTAAATTTTGCTCGGAGCTTAAACAGTCCTTTATGGTGCAGTTCATTAGGTTTTATAATTTCTCCAAAATCAGTTAAAAACAAAAAGGCATAAATTTGAGACATTGAATCAACAATGATCAGCATTAGCATTAATATTATCAGGAGATGGTACAAATGTCTATAAGACGATTTATGAAGGGAGTGTATAACTGAGACCAGCCAGACCTAAATATGCAGGTGCTAGAGCTCCTCAAAAAGTGTTGACCTTTCTGAATACTCGAGGGAAAAACAAAGATTTGTCACTAACAGATCTTACTGGTAAAGTAGCAACATTATTAGCCCTTGTCACAGGACAAAGGGTGCAAACATAACATGCAATGAAAACTCAAAATATAATCTTGAAGAAGATGGAGTGAAAATGAAGGTGTACCTACCTACCAGATTTTATTAAAATATCAAAAGTCTATATAGAGCATACAGCTAATTTGAGATGAGAAGACTCAGAAAATATGTTCATTTCCTCAAGACCACCTTATTATCAACCACAAGAATACAAATATATAATCTATATATAGCTATCAAGTAACCAAAACAGCAAAATCGAAATGGATAAAAGCCACCTTAAGTTCTGCAGGGATAAATATAAATATAGGTATATTCTCCGCTCTTTCAATTAGACATGCAGCAACCTCAACTGCAAGGGGGAAAAATGTATTGTGAAAGCACAGCCCACTTTATCTATAGAGAGGTGAAATGTAATCAGCCAAGCAGCTGACAAATCAAAACTTTTGGAAATTAGTATATTCGACCTTTATTAAAAGGTCCCGATAATCTCATGAAATCTGTCTTCAGTAACAATTGGAATGTTACAAGATTATTAGTAAGAGAAATGTATTTTCGTTCATTTATGCAGGAATCATTTATTGAACTGATTTCATCAAAAACGAGAATACCGCAATATTTTTAACTTTAAACATCCTACCTAGTTAACAGTGATCTTGAAGGCGAGGCGCCGTAGTATAATTGATCGATCAAACGAACTTGTGAAGTTCGATCGAAATTATACTAGGCGCCTCGCCGAAGAGATCACTCCCACCCAATAAATTGAATAAACCCTCCCTATAAGAAAATATTGCGGTGACACTATAAAATAATAATGGAATCCCCGTGTACATGTGTTATAGACAATGGACCCCTTCTTCTTCTTCCTTTAAAAATGTGTGACACAGAAAACCGTACTACCTAGTTAACAGTGATCTCTTCGGCGAGGCGCCTAGTATAATTTCGATCGAACTTCACAAGTTCGTTTGATCGATCAATTCTATTTCTATGCAGATAAAAGAAATAATCCCCTTATAATGGTAACATCTGTTCTCGAGTAAATTCACAGGAAAATTACGGATTACAACAATAAACTATATTCAAGACCAAACAATTAGAAACGGGCGAAAATATTGAATCGATCGAAATTATGGTACAATTATTTATTATGGTACAATTATGGAATGCTCTAAATTTGAGGTCGAAATTATGGTACTATTCCATAATTATGGTACATCTGGCATCGCTGAACAGTAGTGACATATATATATATATATATATATATATATACCATAGATATATATATATTGTTATGGTAAGATATGATTTGAATTCAAATCATACAATTAATTATATAGCAGAAGTAAAATTTGATTGATTAATTTTTTTTAAACGTCAAAATTTTGGAGATTTTATTGTAAAATTGAATTTTTACTAATATATGATCATGAAGAGGAATTAAACAGTGAAGCAAAGATGCTAAGGCATGTTCTCCATCATGTTTCGTTAATTAAAAAACAATTACTAATTCAGAAAATAGAGATTGAAATTTGAGAATGAAATTTGACATCTATTCAAACATATTAGTATAAAATTCATATGGAAAGAATTAAATTTAATCTTTGAAACATTGTAAATTTGTAAAGGATACACTCTTATTGAACTATGGAGTAGTCTCCATGAGATAGAATCATCAAAATTTATGTGAAGTCAATATTTTGGAAGACATTCTAGATAAAAGAAAGATAGTGACAAGTAAGTTAAGTTGTAGAATTAAGTATTTGTATTTGTTTTGGTAATCACTAATTTGAATAGATTTCCAATTTCATTTTGATAATTTTTTTTTATTTTGAACCCTATATTCGGAATATTTTTCTAAATTAAAAAATATTTAATTAATTAATTTTTTTATTTGAAAATTTTGATAAAGAATTTCTCAACAAATTGGCGCCCAACGTGGGGCTCAAATAACAATAATTTGGGCTTAAATATTCAAATTTCATAATAATTTCCAACTTAATTCAAATATTAAGCAAGTGTATGAAATAATTTTGATTTTTTTTAAGTTTTATTTCACACAATAATTTGAATTTCATTTCATTACCAATTTGATATTAGCATTGTCAATCATAAAATGGAAACCCGAAGCAAATCAATGATTGGAGAAAGAGGAGATGAATATGAGAATGTGAGAAGCAGTGCTAGCCAAGATAATGAGGGTGAAATTACTTTAAGGGATATTTTACGAGCAATGACAGAAATGAAGGAAAATTCTAAAGAAGAAATGAATAAATTATTGGAAAAATTGGAAAATAACACCAAGGAAATGAGGGAAATGAAGGAGGATTCTAAAGAAGAAATGAATAGATTATCGGACAAATTAGAAAATAACATGAAAGAAATTTCAGCAAGAATGGAAAGAAGAATAAAAGAGGACATAATAACAATAAATGAATCATTAACAAAAAGAATAATAGAAACAGAAGAATTATTAGAAAAGAAAATGGAAAATAACAATAGGATATATCACCAGGAATTACATCTAATTGAGGCTAATATGAAGCAAGATTTTAATGAACAATTGGTATTAAATAAAAATGAAATATACAAAAATGTTGAAATGCAGAAGGAAAGAATAGAACAACAAAATGAAAAGCTGGAAAGAATAATGGCTAAAGAAAAAGCAAAATGTGTGAAAATAGATAGAATTTACGTAAAAAGAACAGGAGAGAAAGAGTTATATGTAGTAAGTGAGAAATTAGCAGAAAACATATTGAAAATTTTACATGAAGAAAATGGACATCCAGGAAGTAGGAAAATATGGTTGATTTTCCGTGAAAATTACATATCAAAAAAATATATCAGTCTAAGTAAAGATATCACTAGAAATTGTCCAATATGTCAAGTTAACAAAACAAAAAATTATGTTAATCATAATCAAGCAAGAAATATTTATGCAGAAGAAAAATTAGAGACAATAGCTGTTGATTTCATTGGTGAACTTATTATAACAGAGAGAGGAAACAAATTTATTTTCATAATGATAGATATTTTCTCAAAATATATTAAATTATATCCATGTCATAATACAAAAGTTACTACCATTAAAGCAAAAATGGACCAATATAAGGAAGAAATAGGGATTCCCAAGAAGTGTATCTTGGACAATGCAACATATTTCCAAAATGACCGATTTAAACGTTATTGCCAGGAAAATAATATAATCCTCAGTTATACAAGTATAAGACATCCACAGGCAAACCCTGCAGAGAGATATATACAAGAAGTTATAAAATTTCTAAGAATAGTAGTTAATGGGGAACATTCAACATGGGATCTACAACTTAGTAAAGTTGAAAAATTTTTGAATGCAATTCCTAACACTATTACTGAAGAATCACCATTGTACATAATGAAACAAGAAAAACCAGAAAGACATTGGGAAAGTACAGAAAATGCAAAATTTGAAGATATTTTACTAAAAGTAAAGAGAAGATTACAACGGAACAAGGAAAAAAATATTAAGAACATGGAAAGAAAGCAAATAAGGAAACATGTTAAATTTGAAAAAGGAGATTTAGTTCTGATAAGATCACACAGAGTATCCAACAAGAATAGGGATATTTGTGCAAAATTATTACCTCCATTTGAGGGACCATATGTGATTGACAATAATAATATTTTAAACAGTTATAGACTAAAGAAATAGGCACTGATAGAATCAGGGGAATTTTCCACATTAATGATTTATATAAATTTAATCAGAATTAATATTACAATTCGAACAAAATTAAATCAGAAAATTTAAAATATGTTCAATTTTTCTTTAACTAAATTAGAAATATTTTAATTTTGGGGAAGTTGTTATGGTAAGATATGATTTGAATTCAAATCATACAATTAATTATATAGCAGAAGTAAAATTTGATTGATTAATTTTTTTTAAACGTCAAAATTTTGGAGATTTTATTGTAAAATTGAATTTTTACTAATATATGATCATGAAGAGGAATTAAACAGTGAAGCAAAGATGCTAAGGCATGTTCTCCATCATGTTTCGTTAATTAAAAAACAATTACTAATTCAGAAAATAGAGATTGAAATTTGAGAATGAAATTTGACATCTATTCAAACATATTAGTATAAAATTCATATGGAAAGAATTAAATTTAATCTTTGAAACATTGTAAATTTGTAAAGGATACACTCTTATTGAACTATGGAGTAGTCTCCATGAGATAGAATCATCAAAATTTATGTGAAGTCAATATTTTGGAAGACCACGTAAAAATGCCATTATTATTTATTCTTATTATGTTATGTTAAGTTAATTTGTATGTGAATTGACCTCATTGATTATTATAAATAGTTTGGTATGCTAGAACAAATTAGATAGGGAAATATTTAAATTTAAAGTGGAAGAGATTGCAAAATTGATAGCTGTCAGGAAACTCAGAAGATTTTGAGGAACTTCCAATTCAAGTTGGAACATGGAAGTAGTACCAGACGGAAGAGAAAAATTTGGCCGAATTTTCTGCAGTCATTACAATTCAGGAAACAGTGCTATTAAGGAAAATTTCAAGAAAAATGCATTTTATTTTAAAACTATCAAAATTTCAAAGAAACCTCGAATTTTCAAATTAATCGGAGGATATAAAAGGGAGTGGACGCGTCTCCTGTCATTCAGTCAGATTTTCGCAGCGACAGAGTCAACATCGATCTCAAATATAATTTCATTTCTCCAATCTCAAGTATCATAACAACTAACCAATTTCCAAGAAATCAATTGAAAACACTGAAGTACTCGAATTTGCTGAATCAAGAATAAGGATATAACTACGAAAAAAGAAACAGAAGAAGAATATAATCAAGAAAGAAGATACAGAATAAAAAATATAAAAGAAATTAAGTGGACAACAAAAACATTCTAGATAAAAGAAAGATAGTGACAAGTATAAGTTAAGTTGTAGAATTAAGTATTTGTATTTGTTTTGGTAATCACTAATTTGAATAGATTTCCAATTTCATTTTGATAATTTTTTTTTATTTTGAACCCTCCCTGAAATTTAATTATATATTCGGAATATTTTTCTAAATTAAAAAATATTTAATTAATTAATTTTTTTATTTGAAAATTTTGATAAAGAATTTCTCAACAATATATATATATATACATACCATAGATTAGTTTCACTCGTTTTCGACCACTCGTAACGAAAACGAACGGTGGTAATTGCGAACGATAGTTTATATTGCTATTCTCATGTGCCCTTCGTAATGACCGATGAGTTAAACGAATTCGTGTCGTCTGAAGACTTGGCAACATAGTAACATTTGAAATTTGAATGTGTTTATGTATATGTTATTGGCGCGCTTCTTCATAAATCAAAACGATAATTTATTGTTTGTTGAACTTGAGTGATTTATTTGGTTTTTTCTGTTTGCTTCGATAAGAAAAAAGTAATTATAAATTTACTAAAATGTAAGTCTCAGTTATTAAGCGGGAATTTTACTACAGAATTTTCTTCAGAATGCCTATGAAAGAGGAACTGAGTACAATGTTAAATAGTATTCCTGGACCAAAAAAATAATGGAAAACTTGGAGAAAGTTTTGCAATATAATATTGAAAGATTTTACTACGATTAAGGGTTATTTCACCTCTTCAGACAGGTCTTGGGTCAAGCACAAAATCTAGAGAGATTGTATCGAATACTTTTTTTTCTGTTTTATTCCACTGAAATTGTCTAATTATTTTCTGTTTATTGTAGTGATATATTTTTTTAGAATGAAATAATTTTTTTTCAAATAGAAATCAATATCTATTCCAGTCAATTAACTGATTAGTTAAATAATGAAAATATTGGATTTATTTTACCAATTTTTGGGGGAAAAATTACAATGTATGTGTCCTTAGAGTGTATAAGTGATACGGTCACAAACATTTATGGATGTTTTGCAACACTTGCCAAAAAACAATTGTAATTAATAATAGAAATATGGATCATGCGGAGTAATATATATATAAGTTAAACCTTTCCACTTATGTAATTAATAATGATTAATTATTTCACTGAAGCTACAGCTGTTTTTCGTTAATTTTTCTATTCCAAACTGGATTTTTGTTATATAGACATTATTTTTTGTTTACTGTGATATTTTCTCTAGTATTGGTTATTGAATACTTTTATTTCTGATCCTTTTATTCTACGTTAACAGTGAAATATTTTTTTTGTTGTTCGATGTTGTGAGATTATTTAGAACTTCATATTGAATACTTTTGTTTTAAATTGTATTGTACTGAGGCATTGTTGAATAATGTTTTGTTTATGGTTGTGATTTATTTTTTACAATTAAATACATTTTTTTGGAAGAGAAATCTATATCTATTTATTCATAGTGTATCTTTTACAATTCAACGAAAAGCTAAACGTATAATTGTATTCCTCTGAATTCTTTCTGAAATCAGCTCTGGAAGTTGTTGCCTCCCAGCCACTTCTTGATCAATTCCTCTACCTTCCGGTTACATTTCTGGAATGAACTAATTGATTAATTAAATAACGAAAATGTTGGATGATTTTACCCATTTCCACTTCGTTATGAGCATTATTGTATCGCCTCTTTGGTGTTCCAGATGTTCTGGGGTTGTTATAGGAGTTAACAACCATTCCCGTAATTGATAACCTGAGTCTCTTGTTGAAATATGCATATATTTATATGAATATTCATTCCATCTGACAAACTGACTATTTACCTAACAAGAAATAATCTTCATTACCTGCAGTATGCAAGTTTCTTAATAGCTGTTGCACTTCCGAGTTATTCCAGATGAAAGAATCAAGGGTTATTCCTGGTTATCTGGCACATACATTTAAAATTTTCATTTTGCTATCACATATCTGAAAAAGGTTCTGTTTATCTATAATTAATATTTTTTCAGCAACCTATACCAGTTGAACATTAATCAAATGGTATCCTTTTCGATTAACATAAATGTGTTTTGGCTAATTTGAATCTTCAATTTTAGGTGGAAATATTGCATTGTGTGCAATCTATGCAACCTATTACACCAGGGAAGCCGAATTTTCATCGAATCTAAAAATATTAATAAACTTTAATATATTTGCAATATTCTAAAATATCAATACCTACCTTCGCTTTTACCTACTATTCAATTCCGCCAATGTTTGTGGGAATCTAACAAATCTATTCGATATTTCTGGTTTATTTAAAAATGTTACACCGTAAAAATAACAACTTAGTTACCAACAACAGATTTGAGGTTACAAAATGTGTAGAGGCTTGCATAATAATCAACTGATAACTGAATGCGAGTGGAAATAGTGGAATTTCTTCCGAAAACGAGTGCTATATACCACTCGTTTAGAATTTCGAGCGCTCGTCTCACCAAATCATATCATCTGTCAGTTGAGAATAGCAAAACGAGTGAACGTTCGTGATGATTACGAAAACGAATGATAATCGTTCGCAATGTCGACCTCAGAATAGGGCCCATGGGGCGAAAAAAGTGGGGATATTCCATTATGGATCTAGGGGTGTCCGCTAGTAGAAGTATATGTCACATTAAAATGACATATACAAGCGGACACCCCCTAGAACCATAATGGAATATCACCACCTTCTTTCATTATTGTATTCGAAATTTAAAATGATTCGACAGAAAAGATGCTTCAAAATGAAACAAAGCTTTAAAAACAATAATTTCTTTATTAACAACATTTTTACAATTATGTATACATCTATTATAGAATTAAACAAGTAAATGATAATTGTTGAATTTTTCGAATGTGAATATAATTTAGTTAGCAGTTTTCTAAAACAAATAAGTTCAATTTGCATCTGGAGCAAGGTTTCTCAAACTTAAGGCTTTACGAGCCCCTTTTCAAGTTTCTAGATGAAGGCGAACCGCTTAACTAATACATGGTGGCGAGCCCATGCCACCATGTTTGTCACATGTGTTAACGTAAGAACTACTGGCCCAGTGTGGCAGTAGGGCTTCGTTGTGATGGCAACCTCGCAATCGGACAATTGTGCACCTCATGCGCAGAGGTTACTTGTCGGATTGTTAACGGCGGTATGTCAGTTCTGTTTTAGACAAAGAGCAGATAAGTTTACGTACCAAGCCGTTAGCAGTCTATTGTGTTCTTATAAGATTCATTGTGTTCTTTTCTTATAAGATTTATCAGTTCCATATATTGAACTCAGTTCTGTTTCTTTGTTGAAGAACATTATTGTTATTAAAAGTAATAATACTTACATGGTAGCAGAGCTAAGTACGAGAAGTGGAATCTCAAGTAGCGTCACTTTGAACGCCATTTTGTAAAATTCGATAAAAAGTTTTTTTTTTTCACATCACAACACCACAAGAAAATGGAGAAGTTAGTCATTGACGAGGAATTCAACTCCAATGTTCAAGGAACTTCTGGTGAAAGGAACGAGACATCTATTGGAAACATGGCGAGTGAGATAATGTCCATCTTCACAAGCCCGCAATTTATTAGGGTCTTGGCAGATAAAATAAAAGAGGATATTATGCCAAACTCCGCGCAAGCATCATTAAACGTGGAAACAAGCACTAGGGAAATCACGGAAGTTTTCACTCCCAAAACAGTACCACTTCCTGCGTTCAACGTACCGTCAGTAGATTTTGACGACAAATTAAAAGGCCATGTGAATTTCCGATCTTGGAAACAAAGGGTTGAAAGAGATCTGGTAGCCCTAGGAAGATCCAACTTCCTAAATCAACCTCTAGGCGGTGAAGACTGCAACTTCACACAGGAAGACAAGAGGATGTATGATGCACAAGTGAGGCAATATCTTGAAGCCACTCTCCAAAATGGACCGAGAGCACTTATCTCAAATGAGGCTACTGCAGCAGAAGCTTTTCAAAAACTGAAGCTGATGTTTGGGAAGAATGATGTCCAGAAAATGGTGGAACTCCTGGACAATTTTGGGAAAATTGTGCTACATCCCAAGATGAATCCTGTGACTTTCATCACAAGATTTGAAAGTGCTGTTCAGCAATTTCAGGAGCTTGGTGTACCTCTGGACCAGAAAATTATCGTTGCATATTTTCTGCATAAAGTTCGTCATGTACGACCATTTATGGGCTTTTATACAACGATAGCTACTCTGCCAGAGATCACTAGGACTTATGAGTTTGTAAGGAACACATTTCTGGATGTAGCTAGTAGCAATTACAGCTCAGAGATGGAGAACAGTAAGTACAATGAGAAAGACGAAGTTGATATTGTTTGTTCTGTTTGTAATAATGATTTAGATTATAGTTTCAGGCCTGATTGTGATGACATCATCACCATATGCTCAATTTGTTTTGATTCTCCGATGGAGAGTGACTCTACTAACAATACATTTGTTTCAGCTTCTTGTTCACATTGTGATAATATCAGTATTAATTATTGTGATTTCTGTACAGGAAGTAGTTTGGAAGTAAGCTCAGGCGAACCACCCAAGAAAAGGGAAAAGCTTGAAAATTCTTCAAAATCAATACATAAGAGTAACTGTCAATATACTAGAGAACAGTTAGACAAATTGAAGAAAATGACACCTGAGCAAAAGAAATCGGCCAGGTGTAATAAATGTGGTCTGTTGTTTCATAAGGCATCCGAGTGCAAAAATGAGGGCCGTGTATGTTTCTTCTGCTACAAGAAGGGACATGAAAAGAAGGATTGTAGGAAATTGCAAAGTTTGAAATCAAGTAAGTTTCAGTACGATTTTAACAAGTTTGTGATTTCGGTAACATTCCTTGTTGATTCCGGTGCATCTCACCATGTAGTGAATGCACGAAATATTCTGTTTGATTACAAGGATTATGAAATGCCTATTCCTGTTGATCTAGCTTCAAAAACAGAGAACATTTTTTCATTGGGAGAGGGTACTCTACCAATTCTTGTACAGTTTGGAAAATGTTCCCATGTTTTAAAGTTAGTACATGTTCAATATGTTCCTAGTCTGAGAGAAAATGTTCTTAGTGTTCGAGCATTTAATACTCAATTCAAAACGAGTGTTACAATGAATTCTAATAATGGATTTATCTTGTCTAGAAAGTTAAGAAGAAAATTGACTCTTCTGTATGTGTCGGATGGACTGTATAGATTGGCTGTACTGATATCTGCAGAGGCAGAAGAACCGCACCAATCCACGGTAACAAATGTAGTACGAAGCAATACAAATTCAGTTGTTACTAATAAATCTTCACAAAAATCTGTCTGTAAAATAAAGCGTACCACACTTAATCCAGTTATAGAAAATAAACGAGAAAAGATTCGTAGACTAAGAAAGAAGCTTACACGAAGTCAGTTGCAAAAGTTAGATGAAGAAGGTTTAGTTTGGCACCGTAGAATGGGTCATATATCATCTTCTTACCTGGGAAAGTTACCAAGTGTAGTACTAGGAGTTAAAGAACTTACATATAATTATACAACTGCCAGTTGCTCAATATGTTCAAAAGCAAAAATGAATAGAAAACCCTGCCTGAAAGAACGTGAACGAGCAAGTAGACCTTGTCAAATTTTACATGCTGATTTACTTAGTGTCAATCCTCCAACACAGTTCAGTAAGAAAAAGTATATTTTGATCCTTATTGATGATTATTCACGCTATTCTCAAATTTATCTGATGAAACAAAAATCAGAAACTTATAAGTTTCTCACTTCAGGCTGTCAGTTTTTACAATCAGTTTTTCCTGGACCTGGGCAATTCAGTAAACTAAGAAGCGATAATGGTACTGAGTTCATTAGTGAAGCTTGTCAAACAGTTTTAAATAAATTTGGAATAGAATTGCAATTAGCGGAACCTTATCAGCATGAACATAACGGAACAGCTGAAAGGTTTAATAGAACCATTCAAGAAAGAGCTCGAACATTGCTATTTGATTCAGGCTTTCCTGTTAGTTTTTGGGGTTTTGCATTTTCAACGGCATGTTACCTTTATAATCGCACACCTCACTATGCAATTGACTTCCTAACCCCATATGAAAAATTATTAGGTAAACAGGCAAATCTAGAGAATATTAAGATATTTGGTTCACAAGTGGAAGTTAGAATTGAAAATATACCAAAAGGTAAAAAGCTGCACCCACGTTCTAGCACAATGTACCTGGTAGGCTATACTGATACAGGATATATGTTGTATGATCCAGTAACACATAAAACCATCATGTCATGCAATGTGTTGTTCAATGAAAAGTACAATTATAGTTCCTGCAAAAGTAATTTATCAGTTGTTAGTGAAGAACTTGAAATCACCTCAGAAAATCAGTCAATCACACCTGAAAATTTAATCGATCATAGCACTAGTATACCACAAACATCTGGCAATAGTCTAAATGAAATAGAGATAGAAGAAATTTCTCAACTAGAAAATAGTCAAATTAATAATGAAGTTGAATTAGAAAATATTCGAAATACCAATGTAATTGAAATCGAAGAAATCTCTCAACTCGATAGTAGTCAGAATAGTGAAGAAATAAATCTACCAGAAATCAGTGTCAATACATGTATTTTAAATAAATTTGGTTTCGTTCATGAAGACGACATTTATAATACAAGTAATACCCCTCAGAGCTATCATGAAGCTATCACTTGCTCAAACAGCAGTAAATGGATATCAGCTATCCAGTCAGAACTTTTCTCAATTAAAGAGCATTCAGTATGGGATATAATAGAAAGAGAATCCAGTATGAAAGTCATTCCGGTGAAGTGGGTATTTACAGAAAAAGCTGACGGTAGTTTTAAAGCTCGTCTGGTTGTTGTAGGGTGTAGAGACACAGAAAGCTATACGTCTGAAGAAACGGCATCTCCTACACCTGCTCTTTCAGTAGTCAAATTAATATTTTCATTATCAGTCGCTAAAAATTGGCACATAGAACAACTCGATGTTAAGACAGCCTTCCTGTATGGAAATATTGATAGGACCAAGTATGTAACTATTCCGGATGGTATAGAGATTGATAAAAAGAAATTCGTTTGTAAGTTGCGTAAAGCTCTCTATGGACTGGCAATCGCTCCAAAGTGTTGGTTTGTCACAATTGATACATTTTTACGAGAATCTGGTTTTGAACCGAATCTGCGTGAACCTTGTCTATATCTGAAAAAGATAGGAGATAAAATAGTCCTGATTTTAATATATGTCGATGATTTATTGGTAACAGGAAATAGCTATGACCTTATTCAAGGTACAGTGAATGTATTGAAATCTAGTTTTGATGTAAGAGAGTTTGGTTTCCCCACTAAGTTTCTTGGTTTGGAAATTACAAAATCTGAAAATCAATTGTTTCTTCATCAAACCCAGTTTGTGAAGAATGTGTTAAAAGAGTTTCGCATGGAAAACTCAAATCCAGTTAGCACTCCATTGGTACCTCAAGGAACACACAAAGCTCCTGAGGGTACGAATGAAGCGAATTTCCCGTATAAGAAAGCAATAGGCTCCTTGTTGTATCTAAGTCTATTTACTAGACCTGATATCTCGTTTGCTGTAGGTTATCTTGCCCGTTTTCAGTCAAATCCGCAACAGTATCACTGGACACTTGTGAAAAGAGTTTTTAGGTATTTGAAAGGAACCCCAGAGGTAGGTTTGAAATACACTAATGGCTCACCAAGTTTATCCTGTTATAGTGATGCGGATTTTGCAGGTGATATATCAAGTCAAAAGTCAACTACTGGTTTTGTGATTTTTGCCTTTGGTAATCCAGTTGTATGGTGCTCGAAGCTCCAAGCTACGATAGCACAAAGTTCAGCAGAAGCGGAATTCATTGCATTAACACATGCGGTGAATGAAGCTTTATTTGTAGCACAGTTGCTAGAAGAATCAGTTGATGTTGTTGTTTTTCCTATACCTGTATATGAAGACAATGAAGCTGCCAGACAAAACTGTCTGACTAGTACTAGTAAAAGTCGATTAAAATATATTGAACGAAGATATCTTCTAATTCGTCAACATGTACGAGAGAAGAAGATCAATATATTAAAAATTAATACCAATGATCAGATAGCGGATATACTCACGAAACCTTTGCTAGCAACAAAGTTTCGTAGTTTACGTGACCGTCTAGTTACTAGTGACTATCTGATTAACAGTTAAGAAATGCATGCACTTGTCAGTTTACTGTTTGTTACAGTCTTTAGTTTGTTGGTGTTTGTCAAGGTTGTATTAGAAGGGTCTTCGGTCCCTGGAGATATAATTTAGGCAAATACAAGTATCTCAAATTAGAAGGGTCTTCGGTCCCTGGTGATGAGAGATGCGCTCATTATGGTATAGGTAGGTCACACTTAACCATAAACACTAATTTTGTTTAACTGAATCATTGATTAAATGTTATACATTATATGTATGATATGCTGATCAACGGTCCAGATCTGTAAGCTGAGCTTATATGCTAGAAGGGTCTTCGGTCCCTGAATGCAGGTAAGGACTCAGGTCATGTTTGTTTTACGTAAGTAAACAATATTATTAGTTATATCTGCTTCATAGTGAGCGAGATAATTTCATGTCAGTTGAGTAACATTGTATGAAGGGTCTTCGGTCCCTGAAAGCAATTACTCAGGTATTATTAGTTATGTCTGCTTCATAGTGAGCGATATAATTTCATGTCAGTTGAGTAAAATTGTAGGAAGGGTCTTCGGTCTCTGAAAGCAATTACTCAGGTATCATTAGTTATTTCTGCGTCACAGTAGTGAGCAATATAACATGCTTGTTGAGTAAATAAGTGCGAGAAGGGTCTTTGGTCCCTGGGAGCAAATACTCAGGTAATATTAGTTATGTATGCTTCATAAGGAGTGTTATAACATCATGTTTGTTGAGTTAAAAGTGCTGGAAGGGTCTTCGGTCCCTGGAAGCAAGTACTCAGATTAATCCAGTCTGTAAGTTTGGTTCACTTTGAGAAACCTCTGTTCTGTTCGTCAGCAGCAACGACTGCCCATCTATTAGTTCTACTGACTATCCTGTTAGATATAAGAATTATTAATAAAATGTACCAACTATCCCTGTATATATTTATTGTTTATTATGTAAATCTAGTTTTAGATACAAGTCAGTCAGAACTAAATGTATAAGTATGTAAATTAGTTGTAGATTGTAGACAAGTCGTCAGTTGTCCGATTCTCAGATTGGGAGGGGGTGTTAACGTAAGAACTACTGGCCCAGTGTGGCAGTAGGGCTTCGTTGTGATGGCAACCTCGCAATCGGACAATTGTGCACCTCATGCGCAGAGGTTACTTGTCGGATTGTTAACGGCGGTATGTCAGTTCTGTTTTAGACAAAGAGCAGATAAGTTTACGTACCAAGCCGTTAGCAGTCTATTGTGTTCTTATAAGATTCATTGTGTTCTTTTCTTATAAGATTTATCAGTTCCATATATTGAACTCAGTTCTGTTTCTTTGTTGAAGAACATTATTGTTATTAAAAGTAATAATACTTACAACATGTGCCTCCTAGTCATCAAGCCACCTTTACTTGAATCTTATTGCGAACCCCCTACAGTCGAATGGCGAACCCCTGTACCCCACTTTGAGAAACCCTGTTCTAGAGAAACTAAAAACCATGACACAATTCAATGAAACAAACAAAATTTTTGACCAACCATAGGTCTTTTTGGAATTTGCTGAGTTATTACAAGTTATTAGGGGTATGACTACCAAATTCCAGTACAAATACCTGAATAAAATGTCAAAATAACACTTGTATATAGAGTTAGGGATAAATTATTCGTTGGTCAACACTCAACACAATGGTCTTTCAGTTTCATAATGATCAGAATTGTCACTTCACTAAATCACAATAACACTGATTCATCTAGGAAGGAGAAGAAACTACCACCAGTCACAATTGACAGTCAAAATCCGGTAGAATCCATCAATCTAGGTGATGACGGTCACCATCACTACTTTCTGAAAAAAGAAAGAAGGATTTTTAGATATGTGATAGATGAATATTGAAATATATTTTAAATATAAATATTCGTGATCAAGATGTCAGGACGGATTTAAATGGTTGGTTCTATCAGAAATATGTTAATAAGGTATATCCCTTGTCATTCCCAAAAAATGCTACTCAGTAAAATATTAACGTTAATCACACTATAACTAATATCTCAGTTAATAGACTACTACTATAATAATAAAATATTCAACAGTTAATACAATCATAGTGTTTAGTGAATGCATATATTAGGTACAAATGTCTGAAACCAGTTACATTCAGGCAGTCAGTCAGCGAAAATCAGAAATATTTTTGCTAGGACTTATTTTACAAATATCATTCTAAATTTTCAAGGTGGAAGGGTCTTTAGGGAAACGAAAAAAACCTCTGTTTCTGCAAACAAGTGATGAATGGCTGATATATGAATTTTGGAAAGAATACTTAACATCTTTCGCAACAATGAAGTAGCAGAACCTGAAGCCATTTTCTTAATTCAATAAGATATTAAACACAATCAGATTTGCAGAATTGAACTTCGTATAAATATAAACCTATCAGATCTCACCAAGTGGCCAAAATCTTTAACATCCCTGAAAAAAAGTCATCAAATTACCAACAAATCACCATTAAAACTATTAAATTATATTGTCAACATAATCTGAATTCTAAAAGACAATTTTTCGTTACATTTTATATAGAACACCTAAAAGGAGTTGGAATATTATATCTTCAACATCACCTGAAACGGAAACTTTTTCATTGAATTACGAAAAAAACAAACTCATCTTCACACGGGTAATATAATAACACTAGTATAACAATTATTATTTATTATTGTTATTTGCCACATCACAAACTAGAAATCTCACGAATCTCTCGAGGAAAAATGGCTAATAGCCATTTTTCCTCGAACTTAACCATACAAACCAGGTTAGAAATAAGTTAACCACCCAATATTCCTCGAAGTGTATTCCAAACTATGACGTAAGAGTTAACCAACCACATAAACCAACTCACGGAGGTAGTTTGGCCGGGTTATCTTTTTGGAGGTTATGTTTGCTTTGTATCAAGGGAGGAAAATGAAGAAATCAGAGGTACAATGGATTCGTACGAAGTTTACGTGAATGAAGTAAAATAGCAGATTGTTGATAAAAAAGATGTAATCGACTTGCCGAAAATAGGTAAGTGGCTAATTCATCTAATTTTTTCGTATCTGAAGTAGAACTTTTCTGTTACAGATGAAGAATACCTAATTGAATATAATTTTTATAAAATGAAACAGGATACTGGCCCGACAGTGGACTCTGCCGATAAAGAGGGCCGTATTCGCATTAGGAGAGCACCAGAAATAGAAGATAAAGTACAGTTGAGAGACATTTCAGATACCTACCATATCTAGAACCCCAAAACCAACAGTAATTGTTGATGCAGGTGAGATTGATGCTCCCATATATGAGACATCAACAACATGTATACCAAATTCATCTGGTCTTGAGAAAAAAAGGACGAAGGTACAAACAAAAACTGATATTATAAATAAAATTACAGAATGTAATGAAAAAATAATGCTATTCAGCAAGGAACTACTAATAAAATTTGTGCAGCTATTCATGAGCAAACTTATTTTATGGAAAAACAACTGGAACAAAAAAAAGACTATTGAAGATCTTGAAAGAATAAAATGTATAAAATTTCTAGGTCTAGGAAACGAAAAAGACCTATTTCATCAGAATCTGACTGACTTCTCATCACGGAGATATTTTAAATACCACATCGTTTTTATATGGAGTTTATTTAAATTTATAATTTGTTGTGCATTTCATAGAATATAACTTTGCGTTGTTTGTTATATGTAACAATAAAAAACACCGAAAACATAAATGAGTTTATTTCAATTCATAATTTTTATCTTTTTGTTGCTCCATTAACATCTACATATTCCGCATGTTGGAAATGATCAAAAGTGCTTGGTTCTTGGAATTGTTCTTCAGTCACATCATTATTGTCCAAACAAAAATTAAACAATAAGCAACTACAATATCCACTACTCTTTTGATGGTATACATCAATCATCATCTACAATGGGCATTCTGAAATGTTCATCATCTACCAGAATTTGCAATCGAGATGTTGAAAAAATTTATTCGCCTTGAATTGATGGCCGCTAAAGAAGATTGCGGTACAATCCGAATCCTCCATGCATTCTAGAACCAATAAATTTGTCACATCTATTCTCACTGTATGTTCAAGAACTAGAAAACAAATTGGGAAATAGCTAAGAAGATAATAAGCGCGATATTCAAATGTTTCAAACACTTCAAACGAACATCTGTTAACATTCAAAAGTAAACCGAAGTATACCGTGACGTCATAGGAAAGTTAACCTGGTTTGCGTGGTTAAGTTCGAGGAAAAATGACTATTGTCACTCTTGTCACATTTATGAAGTAAATTAATTCCTGACACTCATGTCATTGTCATTCATCCACCTGAACATATCTACGACAAGCGAACAAAAAAAGTGGGGACGTACGTCCATGTTTCCACTTTTTCGACTCTGGCTTCACCCCCCGGCTGGTTCCAAGCTTAGACCACAGATTACAGTTTACAGATCTGTGCTTAGACCATAGATTAGAGTTCTCTAATCTATGGCTTAGACTATAGAAAGAACTTTCTATTATATGTTCTGTGGGCAGTGAACTCTATATATACTTGGAAGGGACTCGCCTTGGGAGAAAAGTGAGGCAAACCGATTTCTCAGGCAACCCGCATTGCTTACGGATATCTATCTCTTTCTATCTCATTGCAGTTAATGGAACGCTCGCGAATTTCTTCGTTAATTTTAAATTTTGTATGCTTATTTAGAAGTAAACGTGATTTTGTTTCTGAACAATTTATCAGGATTAAAGTAATAAAGCAAATAGTGCATGGTTCAATTCAAATTTTAACTGTTCTCCTATGTGGTTGGTAAATAAAATGAAAAGTTAATGGAACGCTCGCGACTTCTTTTGAATATTTTAAATTTTGCATGCTTAATTAGAAGTAAGCGTGAATTTATTTGTGAACAATTCATCAATTTTCAAGTAATAAAGCAAATAGTGCATGGTTCAAGCCAAATATTAACTGTTCTCCTATGTGGTTGGTAAATAAAATGAAAACTTAATGGAACGCACGCGACTTCTTTTAAATATTTTAAATTTTGCATACTTAATTACAAGTAAGCGTGAATTTATTTGTGAACAATTAATCACTTTTAAAGTAATAAAGCAAATAGTGCATGGTTCAAGTCAAATTTTAACTGTTCTCCTATGTGGTTGGTAAATAAAATGAAAAGTTAATGGAACGCTCGCGACTTCTTTTGAATATTTTAAATTTTGCATGCTTAATTAGAAGTAAGCGTGAATTTATTTGTGAACAATTCATCAATTTTCAAGTAATAAAGCAAATAGTGCATGGTTCAAGTCAAATTTTAACTGTTCTCCTATGTGGTTGGTAAATAAAATGAAAAGAAATCAGATGTGCAAATTTTATTTAAATATTAAAATACACTGTACATACATATAGCTGCTACTACTACTTATATAAAAATTATTTAACAGTTGCTAAATAAAACCAGTTTTGTAAGTTTTTGTCTTACTGGGGTATTTTTTCCTTGCAACTCTAAATTTAATTGCCTACTGTGGTGATACATTCGGCACTTCAAATATAATGTTGTTGTTTTCCGAATAATTTGAATTTCATGACATTCCTCAACTAAAAATTCTTGAATAACCGGATGTTTAGGTTTAAGTGTTTTGACTTTTCTTCGTAATAATGTATCTTCATTAGATGAAACAGTTTGAGTTGCATATGATCAGTCAACGTTTTAACTTGTGGGCTTCTTGAAGTTGACGGTAAATCAACATCTGTAGGTGATATGGTATGCTCAGTAACATTCTCATTATCAACATCCGCAGACAATTCCCGAGAAAAAAAATCGTTCATTTCCTTCCAAGATGGATCCAAATATATTTTTTTCATATATACACCATAAGGTACCTACCACTTTTCTTATTTTCCGTCGCGGTTCAACAATTTTCGGTAACAAATGCTTGGGGTATGAAAATATACTAGGAACAGCATCTGGTTTCAATAATTTAGAGGTACATCCAGGTGTCACTATGTAATCAGTAGGAAGAAAATGCTCCCCACAAAGTTTGCTTGTTTTAGATGGAGCCCATTTCTTCCTGCGAACTGCCAAAATCCATAACTTTAGGATATCAGGTCGTTTGAATGGAAACCTATAAACAATAAATCCACCTTAAATCCATCAATGTTCTTGCTATTGATACCTATTTATTATTTTATATTCAAATCTAAATATTATAAACTCACCCATGTAAAGATATTCGCCGATAATCTTGCTCGTTCTTTTGTAAAATTATACAAAGTTTTTTTAAACATGTTTATTTTTATTATTTAACAGTCAAATTAAATCGATTTTTCTAATACTAATTCTTAATTCAGAACCTGGCTCCGGTCCTTTATCACTTATACTCAATAAAATAACACGATAATAACTCATTCAATGATAAGTTATTTGTTATTTCCAATTGACCATGAAAAATTCCATGAAAAATATCTTAAAATGCCTCAAATTGTCCTGATATTTAAATTAACATGTGACGATTGTCATATTTTTCCCGATTTTTCCGCAATGTCCGTAAATACTTAAATACTCAAAATGCTCGACCTTGGGGGAAAGTTTCGGACATTTTTCCAGGACATGTATCCTTAACTTAAAAACTCGAGTATTTCACATCACTACTTTTTCCGGAGCTTTTCTGCTGTGTTAACTATACTGAAATGAAGAATGAATATCTGAAAAGACTATTGTTGAACAACAGAGACTTTGCTGAACGGTAGGTTCGAAAAAAAGCACCTTCATCATGTGTTTACATTTCATTTTATTACAGGTATATAATAAAGTTGGGATTAATTAACGGCTTAGATCCTTTCACATTGAATGTTTCTGACCTGGGTAGTGGATAATTCAATTGATGGTGTTCCTCCAATCTTATATATGGATATTGCAACGTATTTGGTTTATTATACTATATACCACAACGTACAAGACATACATGAATATTTGTGAATGAAGAGTTCTTGTCTAATAGTGTGCTATTAGACAAGAACTCTTCATTACTGGAATGATTACTTTTAAAAAACACACAGTTGTTACCACCAAATACAAGTGCAACTATTCATCTCACAGACGCATTTTTGTGATTTTGTTAGGTATATGGTCTCCAAATATTTGTTTAGTACGAATGATCTGGAAATATGGGAAAAGAATTTAGAAACTGCTAAGAAATTTCATTCAGAAGTTATTATGCCAGGACTGATGGCAAAATATTCCACATCTGAAGAGGGTACAGCTGAATTTATTCACTATTGCATTTGCAACGGCGGATGATGGACGTGCGATGATAAAATGTGATGGGAATGACTGTCAAATAGAAGATTTCAAATACAAGTGCAACTATTCATCTCACAGACGCATTTTTGTGATTTTGTTAGGTATATGGTCTCCAAATATTTGTTTAGTACGAATGATCTGGAAATATGGGAAAAGAATTTAGAAACTGCTAAGAAATTTCATTCAGAAGTTGTTATGCCAGGACTGATGGCAAAATATTCCACATCTGAAGAGGGTACAGCTGAATTTATTCACTATTGCATTTGCAACGGCGGATGATGGACGTGCGATGATAAAATGTGATGGGAATGACTGTCAAATAGAAGATTTCATTTTGATTGTGTATGACCAGTTGACACTCCTGATGGTACCTGTTATTGTAATAAATGTGATGAAAAGGTCTGGATTTTTATGAAAACGGAATAGATTACATAAAAAATTCTTGATTTTTTATTTCATGTCCGCTCATTAATAGCATGGCATGACAAACAAATAATATAAAAACAGATGAAAGCCCTTGGATTTTTCTTCTTATTTATTGTTGAATACACAGTAGAATCTGGATATAACAACCCTCGAGGGATCCACGACACTTCATCGTACTGAGCGCAGCAGACTGCTGCAAACTCTCTGATACTTGAGCTTTGAATCTTTTCTCTTGATTTCAGCTAGCCATAGGGCTCTTCGCTTTCTGAATAACTTATTTTTACTAGTCAAAAACTTCTGTATAGTACTTGGAAACATACTATATCCTTGTCGTGATGAGATCCACAGCCAACCACAATGCATGTAAGAGGCATTTTTTTTCTTGTATTATTATTCAAAATTAAAAATACAACCCTAATACGCACAGGAGATCAAAAAACGAACAATATACCACTATAATTATGGTCATATATCATACAATTCAAAGTAAACAATACAATGTGTGCCAACCGCCGCCATATTGCTTTAGTTTTGACAGGTCGTTGGATTCCCTAATTGTCTCTGGGTCTGGGAATAACAACATTCTGCCTGTTTTTACAGTTCCAAAATGGTTGTCACAGAAGGATGGGTACAGTTCCCCGCGTCCTGGTTTGGAACTCAAATTCTACTTTAAAGGCGGGTTTATACAGCAAATAAGATAAAATAAGAAACAAATTAAAATAAAATAAGAATTAAGGGTTAAACGGATCGGTTTATACAGATAATCTAAAACAAAATAAGAAATAAGAATAAACCAATCAAATCGCAGCTTTTTGACAATTTTATGCAACTTCTATGAATTTCACTCTTTGAGCATGCGCATTGTCATTTTCCAAACAAAATAACATAAAATAAGAAATAAAGATGAGAGTTGGCCAACTTTAATTCTTATTCTTATTTCTTATTTTATCTTATTTCGTGTATAAACGCTCTCATAGAAATGTACAAGTTTAAGGCGGGTTTATACAGCAAATAAGATAAAATAGGAAACAAATTAAAATAAAATAAGAATTAAGGGTTAAGCGGATCGGTTTATACAGATAATGTAAAACAAAATAAGAAATAAGAATGAACCAATCAAATCGCAGCTTTTTGACAATTTTATGCAAGTTCTATGAATTTCACACTTCGAGCATGCGCATTGTCATTTTCCAAACAAAATAACATAAAATAAGAAATAAAGATGAGAGTTGGCCAACTTTAATTCTTATTCTTATTTCTTATTTTATTTTATTTCGTGTATAAACGCTCTCATAGAAATGTACATGTTTAACTTTCTTATTTTATTTCTTATTTTATTTTATCTTATCTTATTTGCTGTATAAACCCGCCTTTAACTTCCTTATTTTATTTCTTGTTTTATTTTATCTTATCTTATTTGCTGTATAAACCCGCCTTTAGGCGCACGACTTACAGTATCTGCAAATCCATAGCTGAAACGCATAGCTGTCTTCACGCCGGTACAAAAATTTGGATCAATAGTAATGTACCAAGACCATCTTTACCGGATCCTATACAGGGTGTAACTAAATAAGTGTAAAATATTTAAGGAGGTGATTCCTCATCGAAAAAAAGATTGGATCTTTCATATAAAGAAACTTCATTGGAGCATCCCTTGTTAAGATACAGCCCCTTAAAGGGGGTAAAGAAAATTTGTTTAATAATTGTTTTCACAAGCACTAAAAAAGTCACAATATTGAAATTAATCTGATATTTTCTAATACCAAAAAGACACTTAGCCAGTAATTTATTTGGTTTATCCCATGGTAACAATAAATGCAGATCGCATTTATGACGATGTATCTCTGTAGTTGTTCGTAAAATAATGTTTTGCTGCGATCTGGTTTATTTTGGGCAAAAAATTCAAGAAACATTTTTTGTTTAGAATGAAACAGGTTATCGGAAATACATTTTAAAATGGTAAACAAATAATAAGACAAAAAGTTACATTGGAAATAAATTTTAGGGGTTGCGTTTTCCACCCCTTACAACCATGGGAAAACCAAATAAATTACTGCCTAAGTGTCTTTTTGGTATTAGAAAATATCAGGTTAATTTCAATATTGTGACTTTTTTAGTGCTTGTGAAAAAAATTATTAAACAATATTTCTGTACCTCCTTTAAGGGGCTGTATCCTAACAAGGGATGCTCCAATGAAGTTTCTTTATATAAAAGATCCTATATTTTTTTCGATGAGGAATCACCCCCTTAAATATTTTACACTTATTTAGTTACCCCCTGTATTTAGTGGGTGGTATGTAGAAAATGGAAAACTTCTGC
Organism: Halyzia sedecimguttata; assembly: GCA_937662695.2. Taxonomy (NCBI): domain Eukaryota; kingdom Metazoa; phylum Arthropoda; class Insecta; order Coleoptera; family Coccinellidae; genus Halyzia; species Halyzia sedecimguttata. Next base: position 135,893,048 of record OW569411.2, on the reverse strand, counting down.
CAAAATTATCGACGATGCCAATCCTACCTAAGGAAACATCTATCCTTAGCAACTGCAGTTGTAGGAAAGGTAAATATTATATCGAATATCAGATCCGTAAATATTTATTATGAAATGGAAATTCTCAGATTGCACAGGATCAATGTGTTCCTGTAAAAGAAAACAAATTCCGTGTATTGGCTCCTGCAAATGTATGGCCCAAAAAACATGTGCAAATACGAGCACTTCAAATTTTTCAAATCTTCCTTCCCTTGATGATTCTTCATCTGATAGTGATAGTTGAATTAGATGAATCATGACATGTAAGACATTTTTAGACCCTAAATATCATAGATACCAAATATATACCTTCTTAATTCTTTTCCAGATTTTTGGTCTAGGATTCAGGAAATTTTGTTACTACTAATGAGAATGAGTGATGATTTCAATAATGAGTTAATATTACGTCACAAAATTGATTTATGAAGTAATGAATATAAGTTTGAACTCGCATATTTGCATATTTATTTACGAATTAACAAAATTAAATCAAATATATATATGAATTATATGTAAAATTCTCATATACAGGGTGTCCGGGGAATAACTGTACATACTCTTACCAGATATAGAGTTGGACTAGCTGATTACTGATTGACTATAAAAAATGTATTTCTGGATTTCCCTAGAAAGCTACAGGGTGATTTTCCAACTTCATGGAAATACTTAGACCATCATAAAATCTAAACTTATTAACGGATATTATTGAAACTTGGGAGGTTATTCGCACATGCTAAGGTCGAGTCAGAAAGATATCAATTATTTCATTATTCCAGGGCCGGACTAACTAATCTTCATTTAAAGTGTTCAGGGTATAAAAAACACTTCGTTTTTCGAATTACAAATAATTGATCCGCTTTTTAGAAAGAAGCTAAATTATGCTTCAATTTGTGGTATCGCTTAAAGTTGTCACATCAACAATTATTTTGTTATGAATTTTTGAATTTGGATAAAGTTCGAAAATTGAATTTTTCACCATGAAGAGAACTGAAAATCTCAAAGAAATTATTAGTAGAAAATAGTAGAAATTTTCAAAAAAGTTCAGAGTTTTAATAAGCGCATTCCATAACGAAACAATAACAAATGAAAGAAACTAAAATACCTACAGTAAAGAGTACCTAATAAAAATGAAAATAGGAACGAATGAATTGCTGAGTCAACGTTATTTCAGAAGTGGTTCGAAATGAAAACCATTAGCTTGTATACATTTCTCTTGCCAAATTGGATACAGCCTTGCGAATCATATCACCATTATTTCTTAAAATATCGCAACAGTTGATAATTCTGTTCATCAGCTGTTCTCTTGACTGGATTTCTTCAGAATATACCATATCCTTCAATTTTCCCCACAAAAAATAACCTAGCGAGTTGAAATCTGGAGATCGAGGAGGCCATGGAATAGGTCCTCCTCGACCTATCCACCTATTTGTATAGGTATTGTCGAGGTAACTTCTCACTTCCAAGCCAAAATCAGGCCCAGCTCCATCATGCTGGAAATAAATTCCTCTAATACTTATTCCTTGTAGCACGCCGGGTAAAATATTTTGTAAGAAATCTAGATAAATCGCACTTGTAAGGCGACCGTCAAAAAAATGAGGCCCTAACAAATGTTTGTTTATCACAGCACACCAAACATTTACTGAAAATTTTTGTTGTGAATTTTGAACATTGAATATTGAACACACCATCTCTTGTGAATTGAGCCTCATCACTGAATATTGTTCTGTACAAAGTGACTCTGTGATTTGCTATCCAATGTGCAAAATTCAGTCTTAAGACATTATCGCCAGGTTGCAATCGTTGTACCTGTTGTATGTGGTACGAGTACATATTTTCCTCTTTGAATATTCTGTGCACCTTATGCTTCGGCAAATGTAATTGTGCACTTACTCTTCTTATACTAGTTGAAGGTTGTGCTTGAATTAATTGGAGTACTTCATCACCTCTTTCTAGATTCCTTTGGTGATCCTTCTTCCTATCTGGCACTCTACCATATTGCGCTATACAACTAAATACTGCAGAAAATGTTTGGTGATTGCGAATTCTGCACGTCGGAAATCTCAGACGATACTCTCTCACAGCAGCTCGACTATTTCCCTCACATTTACCATAGACGACCATCATATCAGTATATTCTCTATTTGTGAAATTGGCCATTTTGATAATTTCACTATTTTATAATAATAAAAAAAAAAAAAAAAAGCACTGACGTGAAGTCAGTACTCTTTGGCGCGCGTGTTCACGGTGGCTAATTTGAATTGAATGATTCAAAAATTAACAGTGCTGTATCTAAGCTGCCATCAGGATAGAGTAACAAAGTTGGAAAAGAACACAAGTGACTCTCCTTAGTCGCACAAGCTCCTAGAAGATTTGGGAGGGTCAGTATAATCCTAATCATGTTTATAGCACGCGCGCCAAAGCAGATTGACTTTTTACACTTTTTCTTTCATTGTTAAGTCAATCTGCTTTTGCGCGCGTGCTATAAACATGATTAGGATTATACTGACCCTCCCAAATCTTCTAGGAGCTTGTGCGACTAAGGAGAGTCACTTGTGTTCTTTTCCAACTTTGTTACTCTATCCTGATGGCAGCTTAGATACAGCACTGTTAATTTTTGAATCATTCAATTCAAATTAGCCACCGTGAACACGCGCGCCAAAGAGTACTGACTTCACGTCAGTGCTTTTTTTTTTTTTTTTCAAGTTCCTTTAACAAATATAGCTATCAATACAGTTTGGCTGTTAGTTTTACCGTAGATCAGAAAAAAATATAGCTATCAATACAGTTTGGCTGTTAGTTTTACCGTAGATCAGAAAAAAATTCGGTTGTGGGTCCTCCGTTAGGGACGAAATTGCATCTTCTCCAAATCCGAACGCATTTTAATATAGATCTACCGAATATAGTTATTTATAAATTCGCCTCAGGGCCACCATACAGACATTTCAAATCAGAAACAACGCTATTTCCCCCAAACTGACTTGTGTCCGTGCACTGAATTGACATGAATATTCTTTTAAAACCTCACAATATCGGCTCATTACTCCCAACATAACCCAAACAACCCAAAATCATTCACTTCTCGTCTGCGCAAGCGCAGTATACTCGTGGCTGCAAGTCCTCCCAAAATTACACACCTCACAAAAAACTCCGATTCTCCAACACTAGTGGTTCAGGAGATATCGCTTCTTGAATCCACGCATGCGCAGACCCTCACCAGGGGATTCTATAGCGGAAAAGCATCCGCCACCCCAAAACCCAAATCCTCTCTGACGAAAGCACCACCAGTTAAATCACTGATGGTCTGCTCATGCGCATAACGAAAAATGCCTGTAAGGGGTTACATCCATTTCGAAATTAGCCCCATGGCCACGGTACGGACACTTTAACTCTGAAACAACGCTACATCCCCCAAACTGACTTGTCATTGCACTGAATTGCTATGAATATTCTTTTAAAACCTCATAATATCGACTCAGCACTCCCAACATAACCCATCCAACCCAAAAACAGTCACTTCTCTTCTGCGCATGCGCAATCTACTCGCGGCTAAAAGTCCTCTCAAAATAACACACCTTACAAAAAACTCCGATTCTCCAACTCTAGTGGTTCAGGAGATATCACATCTTTAATCCACGCATGCGCAGACCCTCAACAGGGGATTCTATGGAGGAATAGCATCCGCCACCCCAAAACCCTATTCCTCTCTGACGAAAACACCACCAGTTAAATCACTGATGATCTGCTCATGCGCATAACGAAAAATGCCTGTAAGCGGTAACATCAATTTCAAAATTAGCCCCAGGGCCACAGTACGGACACTTTAACTCGGAAACAACGCTACATCCCCCAAACTGACTTGTCCTTGCACTGAATTGCTATGAATATTCTTTTAAAACCTCATAATATCGACTCAGCACTCCCAAGATAACCCATCCAACCCAAAAACAGTCACTTCTCTTCTGCGCATGCGCAATCTACTCGCGGCTAAAAGTCCTCTCAAAATAACACACCTTACAAAAAACTCCGATTCTCCAACACTAGTGGTTCAGGAGATATCACATCTTTAATCCACGCATGCGCAGACCCTCAACAAGGGATTCTATAGAGGAATAGCATCCGCCACCCCAAAACCCTAATCCTCTCTGACGAAAACACCACCAGTTAAATCACTGATGGTCTGCTCATGCGCATAACGAAAAATGCCTGTAAGGGGTAACATCAATTTCAAAATTAGCCCCAGGGCCACGGTACAGACACTTTAACTCGGAAACAACGCTACATCCCCCAAACTGACTTGTCCTTGCACTGAATTGCTATGAATATTCTTTTAAAACCTCATAATATCGACTCAGCACTCCCAAGATAACCCATCCAACCCAAAAACAGTCACTTCTCTTCTGCGCATGCGCAATCTACTCGCGGCTAAAAGTCCTCTCAAAATAACACACCTTACAAAAAACTCCGATTCTCCAACACTAGTGGTTCAGGAGATATCACATCTTTAATCCACGCATGCGCAGACCCTCAACAAGGGATTCTATAGAGGAATAGCATCCGCCACCCCAAAACCCTAATCCTCTCTGACGAAAACACCACCAGTTAAATCACTGATGGTCTGCTCATGCGCATAACGAAAAATGCCTGTAAGGGGTAACATCAATTTCAAAATTAGCCCCAGGGCCACGGTACAGACACTTTAACTCGGAAACAACGCTACATCCCCCAAACTGACTTGTCCTTGCACTGAATTGCTATGAATATTCTTTTAAAACCTCATAATATCGACTCAGCACTCCCAACATAATCCATCCAACCCAAAAACAGTCACTTCTCTTCTGCGCATGCGCAATCTACTGGCGGCTAAAAGTCCTCTCAAAATAACACACCTTACAAAAAACTCCGATTCTCCAACACTAGTGGTTCGGAAGATATCGCATCTTGAATCTACGCATGCGCAGACCCTCATCAGGGATCTGAATTCTATGGAGGAATAGCATCCGCCACCCCAAAACCCCAATCCTCTCTGACGAAAACTACAGCAGTTAATGGACTTCTCATCTGCGCATGCGCAATACGGAAAATGCCCGGAAAGGGCAGCATGAACCTCAAAAACATATGTTTCGGCATTAAAAGCCAATTATTCCGCAAAATAGTAGTAATTTTTTTATTTTTTTCATGTCACGTGATCTTCACGAAATTTTGCAAAAATGTTTGCTTTGGTTTTTTGCATCTAACTACTGAGTTTCAATTTAATCAGATCAGTATTTTTCGAGTTATCGTGAAAACAAAATTTTCAAATTTTCAAAATTTTTTTTTGCCACTTTAGGGCCGTCCGTTCAACACAAAACTTCGCAGGCATATAAAGGTCATGGTTCTACAATCTGATGCCAAATTTCAAAAAGATCGAGTGATCGGTTCCGGAAATATTCATAAAAAACGTTTTTATTAAAAACGGCCTTAACTCCGAAACCGCTCGGTCGATTTCGCCCGTTAACGAACTTGTCCGAGATATTTACGCTACGAAAATACCCTGCAAATTTCAACGCTCTAAGTCGTTCCGTTCGAGAGTTATCGTGCTAACGGCCGGACCGGCCGGCCGGCCGGCCGGCCGGACCGGACGGACAGAATTGAATTTGACCTCGAATTCTTCATCAGGGAGTCGAACCTAATCGTTTGAGACCATTTTCGAAAAAAAATTCGAAAAATACAGACATTGTGACGAAATGATAGCACGCTGTTCCTTGCGGAACACGCGCGCAAAAACACAAGCAACAAGCAACAATCTCAAATTTCAGTTGTCAAAATGTTTGAAATTTATCACAGAATATGTTATAGGAATTCATATTTTATCTTGAAGGAAATTTAATTTCTGTGCATTTTTGAGCTTGAATCTTTGAATCTAGTAAGATATTTTGTAACATTCTCCCTATCTGATAATCATATCTTCTCTTTCTCAGAGTACTTCATAATATTTAATATTGAATAAAAGTAAACTTTAAAGAAACAGACTAACGAATTGAAAAATCACTACTCATACTCCTCGATTTACTAATTCAGTTAGAGGTTTTTACATTGGAAGAAGTGTCACTATGGTCTATATCTTTGTTGTCGAACACCCGGTATACATACGAATAATTTTGAAATATGCTTATGTATACCCTATACAATTCACCAATTTTTTTTTTTCGAAATATACCTTCATTTACTCCATCGCAATGAGATCCGCCTCTGGGGTGGCCAACCAGTATATCAACAAATTATTATAGTCTTCCTTACCTTCGGTGACTTTTTTAAGAAAATTTATTATTTATTCTCGACCTCCACAAGGTGACTAAGTCCTGTTCAGGTAAATAAATTAAAATTTTCGAACTTTATCCCAATTCAAAAATTCATAAAAAAATAAATGTTGATGTGACAACTTTAAGCGATACCACAAATTGAAGCATAATTTAGTTTCTTTCTAAAAAACGAATCAATTATTTGTAATTCGAAATACAAAGTGTTTTTTTTTTACCCTGAACACTTTAAATGAAGATTAATTAGTCCGGCCCTGGAATAATGAAATAATTGATATCTTTCTGACTCGACCTTAGCATGTGCCAATAACCTTCCAAGTTTCAATAATATCCGTCAATAAGTTTAGATTTTATGATGGTCTAAGTATTTCCATGAAGTTGGAAAATCACCCTGTAGCTTTCTAGGGAAATCCAGAAATATATTTTTTATAGTCAATCAGTAATCAGCTAGTCCAACTCTATATCTGGTAAGAGTATGTACAGTTATTCCCCGGACACCCTGTATATAAAAAATTAGGAATATCTTAAAAATGTGCGTTCTGAAGGCACGCAGGAATAGTACTGTAAAGTTGGTCGGATAGATATAACGAACCTTATGTGCATAGATATAAGCTCAAATCCATAAGGTCGCCACTAACATGGACTAACGCTACAAATTGCGCCTTACTAGCGTCTCCAGGTTCGGTTTCGGTTAATGGGAGTTAATAACACTATTTCTTATTTTGTGAGGAAACTGTTCTGGTTATTGTAATTTTGAAAGAATCATCTGAATCGTTGGTTTTCGGAGCAGACCTTTCATATCAAGCATTTTTTTGATAATCCTAACAGATCTCGAGTAAAACCGAGCGGAACATAATAGTTAATATGGGTGTTCAGGGCAAGCGGTTATATCTTAAGGAATTCCATTTAAGAGCATTGTATCCTACTTTTTTGACAATTGATAAAAAATATTTTTGAATCGTATATTTCAACAGAAGTTTGTGTAAGTGATATTTACCTGAAATAGATGAACATGAACAGAAAAAAATTTTTTGCTAATTTTTGGAAAAATGCCCCCCACCCCTTCCTGCACACGACGATTTTTTGACGACCAGTTGAATTTGCATTGTAAGGGTATGGAGAATGATACCCAGTGGTCTATACATTTTAGCAATGAAGGTCACACGGGGTGACACGATAGAGCCCGGTTTGAACTCTACTATGCGTGCCATAGGTTCACTTCCATGGACTATTGTAATGGGCATTTGTGTTTCAATCGTCTGCTTGTACCCCTATCACACACTCGTCGAGCTGCAACCCTACCCACTTTTTGTTTATCAAATGTAAACATATGTCATGTGTGGGTTCGTTGGAAAGCTTATGAAAAAATTGGTTCCAGCCCTGTGGACAGGAGCTTTCTGGCGCTCTAGTTCAACCAGACAAATTATATGTCCTAAAGTATTGGTTTCTCAGAGTTTAGAATTATATCAATGTATTATTATGATAGAACTGCATCATAAAGGAAATTCAATTCAAATAATAGTTTATTTATCAAGATTAAATGAGCAATCTGAGAATGAGAACTGCACCATGGAAGAAATCAAATTAAAATAGCTGAAATGAATTTGACTCTCTCTCATAGAACAGGATGACATGTACGAGTATGAACACAGAGCATATAATAAAGCTTAGATAGAATAATTATAGCATTCTGTGAAAACATAGAAGTACGATTCATCATTCAAATTTCGAAAAATCATATCTCCGAAAGTATTAGCTTGTTGGAGTTAAAAATGACGTCAATGAATTTTTATGGTGAAACTGCATCTTAAATGAAAACTGAATTTGAAATTTGTTACTTAAAAAAAATTTTTTTTTTTCGTTACTTCGAAACCATCTGGCCTATGTTGCCCAATAACGAACTTAACCGAGATATTCATCTCCCTAACCTACTCTGAAAATTTCAACTGCCTAGCTCATTCCGTTCGAGAGTTATTGTAGAATTTTTTTTTTATTTTCGAAATTTTTTTTTAAACTTTGCAGTAACCTGGTCAATACCGAACTCCACATGCGTATAAAGGTCATGATTCTACAATTTGATGCTAAATTTCAGATAGATCGAGTGATCGGTTTCGGAAATATTCATAAAATATGTTTTTACTTAAATCGGCCATAACTCCGAAACCGCTCGATGGATTTTGGCAATTAACGAACTTGTCCGAGAAATTTACGCTCCAAACCCACGTTGCAAATTGCAATCCTCTACCTCTTTTCGTTCAAGAGTTATCGTGCCTACGGCCGGACCGGCCGGACAGTATTGATTTCGACCTCGGATTCTTGATTAGTGAGTCGAACCAAATCGTTTGAGACCATTTTCAGCCAAAAATTCGAAAATTACAGACATTTGGGCAAATTGATAAGCACTCATCTGTTCCGAGGAACTAGAGCGCCAAAAATGGAATCTTACCATACCCCTAGATTTTTATTAGTTACTAGCTGCCAGCACCGGCTTCGCACGGGTAGTGGAACTAATAATAATAATAATAATAATAATAATATTTATTAATCCTTTGGGCTAGCTCTGCTAGATAGGACAGGTCATACAATGAATAAAAATACAATAGAAATACACTATGAAATGCGACTGATAACTTACATAATCAATAAACACACAAATACAATAAATATACACATATATATGAAATAATCTACGAATAAAAATATAAAAATAATTATACAACAACAACAAGTTAAAATACTATATATCGACGTCGCTGAAAAAATCGGATATTGTGTAATAGCATTTATTCTGCAATAATTTTTTTACGGCAAACTGAAACTGGCTCGCACGCATACCCTTGTATCCCAATGGAAGATGATTGTAAAATTTAATTCCTTGGTAAATGGGAGAGGACTGATATTTGGATGTTCTATGCATAGGGATGCAGAGTCTTTCACCATGTCTAGTGTTATAGGTGTGATTACTAGAGAGCTTTGGTATTTTATCTATGTTTTCCCTTGTATTGACAAGGCACCTATACAAGTATATGCACGGTACTGTGAGAATATTGAACTCGCGGAATATTGGCCGACAAGAGTCCCTGGGCTTCAGGTTGAATATTAATCTTAAGATTCGTTTTTGACAAATGAATACTCTCTGTATCTCACTTGAACAGCCCCATAATATGATGTTGTAATTTATATGAGAATACACTAGACTGTAATAAATATTTAAAAGAGTCGACAAGGGGAAGCAGCTTTTTATTCTGTGGATTGCATAATAAGATTTGCTCAGTTTACCGCAGACCATATCAATATGTTTGGACCAGTTCAAATTATCATCTACATAGAGCCCCAAAAATTTAGTTTCACTATTTGATACAATTTGCTTATTGAGGTGCAGAAATTGTAAGCTTTCATTTCTTATGGTATTACTCAGTTTGAAGTTAAGACATTCCGTCTTCCCAACATTTACCATCAAGCCATTAGTACGGCACCAATCCACGAAACAGTTCATCAACACTTCACATTTCTGTGAGAGCTCCCCAAGGCTCTGTGCGGAAATTGCTATCGACGCGTCGTCGACAAAAATTGTTACTATGCTTGCCCTTAAGTGTTCTGGCAAATCATTTATGAAGATAATAAAAATTAAGGGGCCCAGCACAGAGCCCTGAGGAACGCCTAAGTTCGATCTAAACTCGCCTGAACAGGAGCCTGCCACCCTGACATTGAACAACCTATCTGACAGATAGCTATGTATCCAATCTAAAAAACTCCCTCTAAAGCCAAGATTATATAATTTATCCAAGATAAACGTTATTTGTAAGCAATCAAAAGCGCGCGATAAGTCGAAAAAAAGACCTGCTACATAAAGACCGTCATCAAAACACTTATAAACAAACTCAACAAACTCACACGCAGCCGATTGCGTAGAGTGGCCTCTACGGAATCCATGTTGGCTCCCACTCAAAATGTGGAACCTGTTCAAGTAATTTACCATTCTATCATGAACAACGCGCTCAAAAACTTTGGAGAATGCGCTCAATATAGAAATCGGGCGATAGTTCGCGATATCCTCAGGATCGCTCTTCTTGTGAACCGGAATAACTGATGCGATTTTAAGCGAGGAGGGAAATATACCAGATACAATAGAATGATTGAATAGGTGAGCAAGATGCCCAACCAAATGAGGAGCAAGCAATTTCAACATCCTGACTGAAACGGAATCATACCCAGTACATTTTTTATTTTTCAGCTTATTAATAGCTCCAGAGATTTCATCTGGGGTTACAGGATGGAAAAAGAAGTTGGAGTTTAACATCCCTGATACAGTACAACTCGAAGACATTACATTTCCATAATATTGGCGAAGGAGTCTCTCATTGATTGTGGCAAAATATTCACCGAAAGCTTTGGCCACATCAAAAGAATTTGAGAGTAACTCTCCATTTATTTTCAGAGCAATATCATGATTCGGGTTTTTTTTCATACCTATATTCCTACTGACTAAGTCCCAAACTGCCTTAGCTTTATTGTCGGAGCTTAATATTTTGCGTTCATAATAGCTGCGCTTCGCATCCATCAGTATATTATTATAGTTAGTTTTTGCCTGCTTGTATACCTTTTTCATTTGTTCGGATTCCGAATTTCTATGCAACCAAAATAAATCTTTTAGATGACGACTAGCCATTACAATCGTGGGTGAGACCCAGTCAGCCTTTGCCTTCGTATTGAGCCCAATGTTGGATAATGGACAATTTTCATCAATTAGATGCACAATATTATCAGAAAATGCCGAGAACATTGAATCCGTATCACCTAAATCATACACTTCTCCAAAATCTGCTTGCTCACAAGCCAATCTCAAATTTTCTAAGTTACTTAAAGAAAATTTCCTAACTGTTTTTATATTTGTTCGCCGTTTTACATGCGTCGACTCCACTCTCAAGACTAACTCGAGGAGAATAACCCTATGATCACCCAGACTAGGATCGAGAACCCTAGCAGCCGTGTCGACTGGTGCATCAGTAAGTAAATAGTCAATCTTGGATGATGAAGTAGAACAGATACGCGTAGGCTCCACGGAGGTAACCCTGAGGTCATAACCATTGATTAAGTCTAAAAATAGTTTTCTTTTACTACAAAGTTTGTCGAGGTAATCTACATTCAAATCTCCACATAGAAACACAAATTTTGCCTGCTTATTACAGCGCAAAAGTAAATAGTTCATTTTGTTTAGAAATAACTCAAAGTCACCCTTAGGTGGTCGATAGCAACTTATAACTCCGAGTTTGGTATCCTGAAATGAGACACAAACAGCAGCAAACTCACAGTGCATCTCATCCGAGAATTCTGACAAATGCATATCTGAGGCCTTAATACCATTTCTCACAAAAATAGCAGTTCCACCATTCCTATGATTCGATCTGCAGAAGTAGGCTGCACACCAATAACCAAGTGGAGCAGCGTAGGAAATACCATCCTCACTGCACCAGTGTTCGACGACACTCACCACATCTGGTTTCTCTTCGGTCAGGAGAACTTCGAGACCGTTGATTTTATTAGTTAAACATTGGGCATTCAGTTGCAAAATCTTGAAGCAAGGTTTACTTTCACTAATCGCAATTGTCAATTCGGGTTTTGTGGTCCCATGCGATTGAAAAAATTTCTCACACACGCCCTATTTGGCCAGTTTTCGGCTTTTAGGGCTTTCTCATACTCACTTGCTGGTATTGATACTTTGAAAGATGAATAAGATTCGGGATAACGAGCCTTTAGTTTTTCACATTTTACTTCGCAAAAAGTTTCGCTCAGGAAGGATCGCAACTCATCTTCAGTCGTCGACGGCTGCAGATTTGACACATGAAGGGCTCTTCTTCTCTCCACACCCTCCAATGAATGATTCCCAGTCGAGTTTCCAACAACCAGAGTACGTTTATTTCTCTGCCTTGCTCTCCTATTTGGAACCGTTTTCCAGTCATTCTGTTCTCCGTTCTTTGGCACATCGGTATCTAAGATTTCATGTACGGTAGTATGTTGGGTGTACACCTCATTTCTTTCATTTGCATCAGCTGTGAAGTTTTTATTAGTCATCACGTCATTGAAAATATATCTCCGAAAGTATTGGTTTCTCAGAGTTGGGAATTATATCAATGTATTCATATAATAGAACTGCATCCTAAAGGAAATTCAATTCAAATAATAGTTTATTTATCAAGATTAAATGAGCAATCATGAGAATGAGAAAAGCACCATGGAAGAAATCAAATTAAATCTGGCCAATTTTGCCCAATAACGAACTTAACCGAGATATTCATCTCCCTAAACTACTCTGAAAATTTCAACTACCTACCTCATTCCGTTCGAGAGTTATATCTATGTCTATGGATGAAAAGCAGTCTCACTACTCTCAGATCTCTTACTTCATGTTCAGTTCCGAAATGTAAGAATTTTCTGAGAAAAACTAATATCGGAGCAAACAACTGAGATTTAACTCACTTCGCTCACAATTCTTCGATTGATTAGTCTCAGGAACATCATTTGACATTATGACAATTCATATTCATACATAGAATAATATCATTCTGTGACAACGTTGAAATACGATTTAATTGCTGCGTTTGTTTAATCACATCAGATACATCTTGAGATGTCTCCGATTTTTTGATTACGTCTCGCAGATGTGATCATAGAATATTTTAAACAAACGCTCATGACAGTTATTAGATGTAAACAAAAACTCATATCAAAAAAATAATAATGACTTGTGAATAGCCGGTAGTTTTCAAATGTACTTATTTATCTGGGGTTTCTTCCACTTCAACTTTGTTCTCATTCTTTTTTAATGCGAAATACATTTTCAAGAAATATTTCGTTCAAACTAGTCTTCAGAGGTTTATTTGTTTATCAACACAGAATACAATTATATTTGTTCTTATATCTTCCCTTATCAAAGTATTTATCAATACCAAAACCCAAAACGCCACTCAATTACCACAAATGAATTATTTCATATGACAACTTTGACAATTCAACTGGTTACAGCGGTTACATCTCATTTCGAATCTAGATGTGAAAAATGTAATCTGAATCTAATAACAAACGCTATTTCAGATGTAAAAGATGCGAAAAATGCGGCTAAACAAACGCTTGAAATGTAAAAGATGCATCTGATGTGGGTAAACAAACGCAGCAATTATTGAAATTTTGAAAAATCATATCTGAGATTTTTCTCACTTCGCTCACAATTCTTCGATTGATTAGTCTCAGGAACATCATTTGACATTATGACAATTCATATTCATACATAGAATAATATTATTCTGTGACAACGTTGAAATACGATTTATTATTGAAATTTTGAAAAATCATATCTCCGAAAGTATTAGCTTGTTAGAGTTAAAAATGATATGATTGGATTCTCATGATAAAACTTTTTATTGAAAAAAATTTAATTTGGAATTTGTTTCGTAAAAAAAAATTTTTTTTTTTGTTACTCCGAAACCATTTGTCCGATTTTGCCCAATAACGAACTTAGCCGAGATATTTATCCCCCAAACCTACTCTGAAAATTTCAACTCTCTAGCTCATTCCGTTCGAGAGTTATCGTGCCTACGGCCGGCCGGCCGGCCGGCCGGACCGGCCGGACAGAATGAATTTCGACCACGGATTCTTGATCAGTGAGTCGAACCAAATCGTTTAAGATCATTTTCATCGAAATATTCGAAAATTACAGACATTTGGGCAAATTGATAAGCACTCAGTTCCGAGGAACTAGAGCGCCAAAAATCAGACAAAATATATTGTGAAATAAAATAACACCCAAATATGTATTTCAATTAAACTTTATTCCTTTATTGCAATACCCCATAATGTACAACATTTTTGGTTTTCCTTTCTGGACAAAAAACAAATAGAGCAGATGGTTTACCAACTCTCAAGCATGCAACTTACAACTGGCCATGTGAGAAACAGGGCAATTCAAGTTTTATTCCACAAACTTCTAACGATTGACCTTCTGATTTATTTATTGTCATTGCAAACGCAAGTCGTACTGGAAACTAGACACGCTTAAATACAAAAGGGGAGTCAGATGGCATTAATGGAATCCTTGGAATAAGAAGACCCTCTCCTTTGAACTTTCCCATGATTATAGTAGCTTCCATCAAGTTTGTAAAAACTTTTTTGGCGCTCTAGTTCCTCGGAACTGAGTGCTTATCAATTTGCCCAAATGTCTGTAATTTTCGAATTTTTCGATGAAAATGGTCTTAAACGATTTGGTTCGACTCACTGATCAAGAATCCATGATGGAAATTCATTCTGTCCGGCCGGCCGTAGGCACGATAACTCTCAAACGGAATGAGCTAGAGAGTTGAAATTTTCAGAGTAGGTTTGGGGGATGAATATCTGGGCTAAGTTCGTTACTGGGCAAAATCGGACAGAAGGTTTCGGAGTAATAAAAAAAAAAAATTTTTTTTTACAAAACAAATTCAAAATTAAATTTATTTTAATAAGCAGTTCTATCATATGAATCCATTCATATCATTTTTAACTCTAACAAGCTAATACTTTCGGAGATACGATTTTTCAAAATTTCAATGTAAATCGTATTTCACAGATTGATATAATTATTCTATGTATGAATTCTCATAATGTCAACTTGACAGAAGGGAATATTGTAACTTCAAAAATATTGGGGTTGAAATACTCGTATTTTAGCGATGCAACGGGGACCTCACCCGAAAATGTTTGAAAATATTACGTAAATATTGAAAGCATAATTCTGTAGTTCGAGAGAGGAGAAAATTTGGTGAACGTAGATCAGGAAATTTTTGATCGATTACAAGGTAATTTTTTATTTATTACTCATCTTCTTTCATATTATTACTCATCTTCTTTCATACATGTTTTATGGAATACCTACTATTTGTAGGTACTTTAAACCTGTTTTGGGCAATTGTCATACGAAACTTGGTTTTTTGGCGCTCTAGAGAGGAATGTTTTACCAGTTCCCTCGGGTGCACCAAGGAAAAAATACCTCCATTGCCCCCTTTCATTGATTTTATGACCGTATCATATGCTTACTTTCGATACTGATTTAAAAGTGGGACCTTACTTTGTACAGATTGACTCGATGCATTTCTACCATATTCCTGTTCTCGTTGAAATTCACGATTACATAAATCGTTTATGAGGCGATTAGGCACTGGCATCCTAATTCATGCAACATCTTGCCAGAGATCTTAACGCACAAATCCTCTAAAGATATTAATACCTCATTCTGTATCTCAGCACTAATTTCTAGTTCTGGATCAATTTTGACATCAACGATCAAGTGATGGAACAATCGGCGGCATTTCAAAACATGCTTGTCCTCGTTTAGACGAATCATGAAACGGAATGCATAAAAATTCATCGAACTGACCTTCTTGTTTGTTTCTTGACCTGCAAGAGAATAATCAATATTAATAAGGAATCAAAACTTGAAATTTTTGAAACAACATTACTCTGACGCAGTGGTTGATAAAACTTGATATTGAGGAAATAACAACCAAATTTCAGATGGATATAACTCCAAAATCATTTGGCCGATTATACCTATAGACAAATTCAAATGTCGTCTTCAGATGCACAACCTAACCTGAAAATTTCAAGCCACTATCTCTTTCCGTTCTCAGGTTATCGTGTCAAATAATATTTTTTAATAATTTTTTTTTAATCTTCTAGTGATAAGATTCTCACAAGATTTCACAAACTTGCTTAGGTTTATATTCTACATCTATTTACCAAGTTTCAATTCGATCGGATTTATATTGTTTGAAAACAAAATTATTACTCGGAAACCATTAGGCCGATTATGCCCATTAACGAAGTTGTCCGTCGTATTGGGAAAATTTTCATATTTGTAGGTAATGTTATGACCAATGTGTAAGATGTTCGATATAGAAAAGAAAAATTACCTTAAAAGTTGGATTGAAACCTCGTTCCTCAATTATGTTTGAACCAAATGATGTCATTTGGAACATACTACTGTAATGCTGAATATCCTGCAAAAAGTGTTTCGATAGAGGTTCATGTCCTGAAAGAAACGAATTCAAAGGTTCTGGGGGCGTTGTCAGTTGTGGCAATTTGATTTTTCCGTTCAAACAACATAATCCTGAGGGTTCGTTTTAACAGAACAAAATATTGCCAGCATAATCGACTGTGGGATCCTATCTAAATGCCAAACGTTCAAAGTTAATGTTTTCATTGGATTATATATTATATATTCATTATATTAAGGATTCTTCGGAAGCTGGGGATGACCTTGCTTGAGAACCTCTCATTCTGTTTGACTCCAATCGACGATTACGAATTTGTCTTGCGTTACGTGCCTGCCGACCAATATTTGAACGCCTCACTGATGGCATTTTTATCAACACAATCACATAACACAACGATATAATATATATATATATATATATATATATATGCGGAGGTTAAAAAAAAAAAAAAAAAAAATATATATATATCATATGATCTAATATATCAAACACAGTAATAAACTTAAAACCACTTTCAAGAAACACGTTTTGCCCGAAATAACCAAATATACAATTAATTCTGTCATCTACTTTCTGTCAAAGTGTCAATGTACTCGGGTTCGGACGAAAAAGGAATGCTTTGCTTTCTTTTCCGTACGATTTATTCGGAAATATTTCGTTGCAAAAACCTTGTCCCAACAATAAGGAACACAACAAAAACAGAATTATCCAATTTGGTGCAGTCATTTGGAAGTTATGCCAGGTCGAATTTTCATTAGACCATAGATCCTCTTTTATTGAAGTGTGTATTCCGAAATGTGAGCGAAGTGAGAAAAATCTCAGTTTCTCAGTCAACAACTGAGATTTTTCTCACTTCGCTCACATTTCGGAATACGCAGTTATATACATTTAGATTGTAGAAATAATTTCATTGTCTTGGATCATGATTATTCGTACGCTCGTAGGACTTGTTACTCTGACTAATTAATCGCTGATGGTTTGCGAACAATTTCATATGTTCTTTCTTCTTCTTCTTATCCCAAAGGGCTGAAGAAGAAGAGTCTCCACTGGTCTGGTAGCAGAAGGAAGGGATGTAGGGAATGGAAACAGGGAATGGACCTCCCTTCTGTCCCGGAGTCGATGATATTGACTGGAAATCACAAAGGCACTCCACCCAAAGTTGCTCAATATTTATTTACGCAGTAAAACAGATGAAACCGCTGATCACACTATGTTCACAGCAAAGTTTCAGTTAGGTTAAGAAGAATTTATTGTTTGTGTGTTGATTATGTATGTATGTATGTATTAATTATAAAAAAATATGTATTAATGGATGTTAATTATGTAACGCGATACTGTTCCTTTTTATATTCTGTGAATACTATTGTGGGTTTTACCTCTATGTATTCCTTTACTCAATAAATATATATTGAATTAAGATTATACAATTGATTTAGGTTTGAGAATGACTTTTTATTGAGATCAAATTGAAAATTTTGAACACATCTTTGTCTTTTTCAGTTCTCATAATCCAGAGCAAGAGAATAGTTATGAAACCCAAGATGTTAAAGATGAAGATTTCGAAATTACTGAAAATTTCCTAGATGAGCACAGATACAAAGTGGAAAGTGAATATAGTGTACATATATGTGAACAAATTAATGAAAAGACCGCTAAGAAAATAGATGACAGTCGCCATTCAGAAGTCAGTGACTCTATTCAATTGAACTCTAAGCAACTTGAGTGTAATTTAGGTGAATATTCTTCAAAACAGAAAGGTAAACTCAAAAATCATTTAGAGTCTGCGCACTTGAATTCGAAGGAACATAATTGTAACTTTTGTGAATATTCCGCAAAACATAAAGTTGGCCTGAAAATTCATATAGATGCTGTGCATTTAAATTTGAAGAAATATAAATGTCACTTGTGTGAATATTCCGCAAATCATAAAGTTGCCCTGAAAAATCATATAGATGCTGTGCATTTGAATTTGAAGGAACATAAATGTCACTTGTGTGAATATTCCGCAAATCATAAAGTTGCCCTGAAAAATCATATAGATGCTGTGCATTTAAATTTGAAGGAACATAAATGTCACTTGTGTGAATATTCCGCAAAACGGAAAGTTAGCCTCAAAAATCATATAGATGCTTTGCATTTAAATTTGAAGCAACATAAATGTCACTTGTTTGAATATTCCACAAATTATAAACCTGACCTGAAAAAGCATATAGATGCTGTGCATTTAAATTTGAAGGAACATAAATGTCACTTGTGTGAATATTCCGGAAATCATAAAGTTGCCCTGAAAAATCATATAGATGCTGTGCATTTAAATTTGAAGGAACATAAATGTCACTTGTGTGAATATTCCGCAAATCATAAAGTTGCCCTGAAAAATCATATAGATGCTGTGCATTTAAATTTGAAGGAACATAAATGTCACTTGTGTGAATATTCCACAAATCAGAAAGTTAGCCTCAAAAATCATATAGATGCTATTCATTTAAATTTGAAGGAACATAAATGTCACTTGTGTGAATATTCTGCAAATCATAAAGTTGCCCTCTGAAAAATCATATAGATGCTGTGCATTTAAATTTGAAGGAACATAAATGTCACTTGTGTGAATATTCCACAAATCATAAACCTGTCCTGAAAAAGCATATAGATGCTGTGCATTTAAATTTGAAGGAGCATAAATGTCACTTGTGTGAATATTCCGCAAATCATAAAGTTGCCCTGAAAAATCATATAGATGCTGTGCATTTAAATTTGAAGGAACATAAATGTCACTTGTGTGAATATTCCGCAAAACGGAAAGTTAGCCTCAAAAATCATATAGATGCTTTGCATTTAAATTTGAAGGAACATAAATGTCGCTTGTGTGAATATTCCACAAATTATAAACCTGACCTGAAAAAGCATATAGATGCTGTGCATTTAAATTTGAAGGAACATAAATGTCACTTGTGTGAATATTCCGCAAATCGTAAAGTAGCCCTGAAAAATCATATAGATGCTGTGCATTTAAATTTGAAGGAACATAAATGTCACTTGTGTGAATATTCCGCAAATCAGAAAGTTAACCTCAAAAATCATATAGATGCTATTCATTTAAATTTGAAGGAACATAAATGTCACTTGTGTGAATATTCCACAAATCATAAACTTGACCTGAAAAAGCATATAGATGCTGTGCATTTAAATTCGAAGGAACATAAATGTCACTTGCGTGAATATGTCGCAAATCAGAAAGTTATCCTCAAAAATCATATAGATGCTGTGCATTTAAATTTGAAGAAACATAAATGTCACTTGTGTGATTATGCTGCAAACCAAAAAGTTCATCTAAAAAATCATATGAATTCTGTACATTTGATTTCAAGAGATTAAAAGTGTTGCTTATACATACTACCTTCCATTTTTAGCACGCTGTTCTATGAACAGAGTGCCTATCAATTCGTCCAAATGTCTGTAATTTTCGATTATTTGGCCGAGAATGGTCTTGAACGATTAGTTTTGAGGCACGATTATGCTCGAACGCTATGACGTAGAGAGTTGAAATTTTCAGAGTAGCTATGTAGTCTGAATACGCCGGCTAAGTTCGTTAATGGGCAAAATCCATCGAGTGGTTTCAGAATTATAGCATTTGAAATTTTGTTTTCTCAATAACTCGAAAAATACTAATCTGATCGAATCAAAGCACGGTCATTAGTTGAAAAATACTGACACGAAGACTATTAGCAACAGGAACCATGAACACTTTCTTGGTTTCTCTGCCAATCCCAGCAAAAACCCATTGACCCTCAATCATCCTTCCTCTATTATACTTACGCTCGCCAAACTTGGCCTCATCTATTTACAAAACTTTACCAACGCCTCCCAATCGTTCCCTTTGCTCATACATTACCACAAAGCATACCTCTCTACAAAAACTCACCCAATCAACCACGGTCTGAGTCGCCCATCACATGACATCCTCAAGCTGTTCCTGTTTGAAACCAATCAACCAATATGCGACAAACCGGCATACTTCCTCAACCGATTTCTTACTGTTAGAAAAAAATGAATTATTTTTGATGCTGGTTTCAAAGCCGCATCTAACGCGAACTCTTCTTCTCTTAGAATTTACCTCTATTCTTGTAGTGATACAAACGAATCTATTTTTATCTCTATAAAATTTACATGGTCTGTGGCATTTTGGACAATTGATTTGCTGCGTTAAATCAATTACTTCATGTTCTTTCAAAAACTCATACAATCTACCCTCATCTGATACTAAAGCAAAAAATTCGTGAGTTTTATAACTGCACTCCGCACAAGCCAATCAGACCTATTCTGTTCGCGCATAGCAATATTGCTAAGAAAAAGATATTGCTACCACAGCAAGATCCGAAATAATTCTATTCTGATGCTATTCTGATCATCGTTTTTGAGCAATATGATCTGTCATTTTGATAAACATATTGTTATCCACATTGCTATCTCAGCAACCTCAAAATAGTACTTGCTAAGAGCATAACAAGATTTAGAATATGGATGAGAACCACTTTTTTCTTCCAAGAAATCGTAAATATTGAAAATAGGTAGGTACTTTGATAAATATAGGTATATACATAATCGTATATATTTATTAAAGGTAATTTAAAATACTTAATTTCAAGGGAATTTCTAAGACTTAGGTTTAACACTAACAACCCCTTCTATTCGTAAACAGAAAAGTTCATAAACTATTCAACATGAATAAGAGGCTGAGAGAATTTTATTCATATATTTATTAGTTCATGAGCAAACTAGGATAAATACTGTTTCTTTTATGTTAGAGGCGTTCGAAGACTGATCGACTGGATGAAATAAATAAAATAAACTATTAATGCAGCCTTAGTAAAAAGATGACTGCCTTTGATTTCATTGAAGAGGCGAGGGTATTTTATTCATTCATTTATGTGTTCATCAGCAATCTATGAGATTTAATGCTTCTTTTAAGTTAGATATGCATTCGAAGACTGACCGACTGGATGAAATAAATTAGATAAACTATTAATTCAGCCTTAGTAAAAATATGACTGCCTTTGATTTCATTGCAGAGCCGAGGGTACTTTATTCATTTATTTATTTGTTCATGAGCAAACTATAAGATATACTGCTTCTTTTAAGTTAGATATGCATTCGAAGACTGACTGACTGGATGAAAAAAATTAAATACCTAAACTATTAATTCAGTCTTACTACGAAGATGATTTCTTTTGATTCAGTTGAAGAACTGAGGGAATTTTTTCAGGAGAAAACTAGGAGACATACTGTTCCGTTTAACTTGTGCATTCGAAGTTTGACTGAAGACAGGAAAAAATGAAGATTTAATATTTGTTTGGGTGTTTGCAAGTCTTCAATTTTTCGGTCATGGTAGCGGTTACCAGAATTCGATGTGTTTCCTGAAAATGTGAAAATTGATCAATAACTCCATCTTGTTAGTTTCATGAATAAAATATAGTTCGTTTTTGGCTTTCGTGACATTTATATATTTTTGGTTAGGAATTAAGAATAACCACCGAAAAACGGACGAAATGTTTATCAATTAAGGTTAGATTCTTCTTCTAATTCACATAAAAGTCATGAAATACAGTGTTGTCAGCTCTAAAATCAATGAATTTTGACCTACTTCATAGCAATATTGCTGGGATAAAATTGATAACCAACATTGCTATAACAGTCCGAACAGAATACGTAATACGATAGTCATATTGTTAAAAATTAGGAAGATAGCAATATGACTTGAATAGCAATGTTTATAGCAATACGCAAACAGAATAGGTCTGATTATTCACATTCAATTATACCACCAGTATCTTCAAACTTACCTAATCAAAAATTACCACAACACAGTAAGTACCTACCAAAGCAAATTCTAGGAGGGAAAAGAACGAAATTTCAAGAAATAGGGTTAATGACAAACGACTATGATTAGAGATGCGCCCGATATATTCTTTGCACCAACACCAACTCATTTGCAGTTTGAGAGCAAACGAATTTGACAGAATCAAAACCGTTCTCGATGTAGGTATTGTGACATTGCGGACGAAGTCGCACCGGCAACATTGCAATTTCCGTTCGAATTTCATCTAATCGTAAAATGACATAAGGATAAGTCAACAATGAGAAATGTGAATTTTGATCAATTTTTTTGCACACAAATGATTTGGAAATCAATAGGATATCATTCAGGATGAATATTCAGCCATAAAACGGTGTTATAATGGTGAAAAAGTGAGGTTAAATCAGAAACTTTCGGAATTTTCTTCGAAAAAACTAGAAGTGACCGGTTTTTTTTGACTTCAGATTCGCAATCTACGACCCAAAATAAGTAGGTGAGTGATTTTTAAACATCAATTTTCGAGTTATGGAATGTTCTAGATAATTACCTATAAGGTGTGTAAGGGTGAATTCTGGTAGAAATTACCCTAGTCGAGCAATTGTTTCATACATCAGGTGTTGAACGTTACTGAGAGTAACAGTGATATTAAGACAATTGTGAAGAGCCAGTGTACAGTTTAAATAAAACGTGGAAGTTGTGAAGAATTATGATCTGGAAATATGGGAAAAGAACTTAGAAACTGCTAAGAAATTTCATTCAGAAGTTAGTATGCTAGGACTGATGGCAAAATATTCCACATCTGAAGAGGGTACAGCTGAATTAATTCACTATTGCATTTGCAACGGCGGATGATGGACGTGCGATGATAAAATGTGATGGGAATGACTGTCAAATAGAAGATTTCATTTTGATTGTGTATGACCAGTTGACACTTCTGATGGTACCTGGTATTGTAAAAAATGTGATGAAAAGGTCTGGATTTTTATAAAAATGGAATAGATTACATAAGAAATTCTTGATTTTTTATTTCATGTCCGCACATTAATAGCATGGCATGACAAACAAATAATATAAAAACAGATGAAAGCCCTTGTATACACAGTAGAATCTGTATATAACAACCCTCGAGGGATCCCCGACACTCCATCGTACTAAGAGCAGCAGACTGCTCCAAACTATCTGATACTTGAGCTTTGAATCTTTTCTCTTGATTTCCGCTAGCCATAGGGCTCTTCGCTTTCTGAATAACTAATTTTTACTAGTCAAAAACTTCTGTGTAGTATTAGGAAACATACTATATCCTTGTCGTGATGAGATCCACAGCCAACCACAATGCATGTAAGAGGCATTTTTTTTCTTGTATCATTATTTAAACATCTAGTATGGTCTTCGAAAAGTAGATTGAAAGGAACTAAGACGTTGATCACGGAATTTCTCACCAAGCATGGGCAGGACTTGTTCAGGGAGTGCAGAATGGTATTTGGTCCCGGAAAAGTGTGGACCCAGAATGGTTTGGTCCATGTGGCGGTGGGCAACCGGAAGGTTATGGTTTCGTCATCACTGCAGATTCCTGACTTGAGACGCACTGTAGAAGTTGAGGCTGCTTCGATTCCGCAGGGCTCCCAGAGACAGACAAGAAGTAGGCAGGTCAAGGCGACTGTGTAGTTTTTATCTCTTTTTTTTGTGTTATGTTACGCTGTAATTCTTTCGGGGTGTTAGATAATTCATTTGGCGTACGTAATTTGCTGTATCTCATTTTTCTTTTCGTTTTGAATTGTATGCAGAAATCTTCTGTTTCTTTCTTTCTCAGAACTGAATTGGCTTCTTTTTCTTTATTTTTTTTTTGAGATTTCATAATGAATGTAATTGCTCCAGATTATACACCCCCTCCTTCTCCCCAGTCAACTTTCTTATCCTTTGATGATGTTGAAGAAGAACTGATTAACCTTGTTGATACTGACTATTCTTCAACTAGTGCCGGTACTGAGTGTGATGGTTTTGCCGATATATCTCCGAATAATTTACTTATCTGTCATATTAATGCGCAAAGCTTGATTGCACACCATAGCGATCTAGTCAATACTTTTTCGCACAATAAATATCACCTCATACTCGTCAGTGAAACCTGGCTCAAGGATACTATTAGTTCACCATTCGTTAGCTTACCTGGATATGTCTTGTTGAGGAATGATAGAGATCTCCGTCGTGGCGGTGCAGTTGCGATTTATATTAAGGAGAATATCCCTTGTAAAGTTGTAAATCATTCTTGCTCGGGGACGGTACCTGCATTGGAGTACCTTTTTATTGAGGTTGATTTTCATAGAAAGTGTTGTATTGGTGTTCTTTATTCCCCTCCGATTCACGACTATTTTGGCGAGTTGGAATTAGTATTGGATGAAATTTTTGCTTGTTATTCGGATGTGATCATGATGGGGGACCTGAACAATTGTATGATCCAGAACACTGCCCGTTCGAGGTCGATGAGGAACATATTGGATTCCTATAACTTAAAACTAGTAAATAACAAGCCCACGCACCACAGTGCCACCATTGATACGTTACTAGACTTGTTTATAACATCTGTTCCGAACAGAGTGGTTGCCAGTGGGCAACGGCATGCTTATCAATTTTCCCGTCACGATCTCATATTTGCGGGGTTCAGATTCAAGTGCCCTAAACCTAAGCCTCGAATTATTGAATGTCGCGACTTGAGAGGTGTCGATCTGATGAAGTTGGTACAATCTGCGGGGGATGCTGATTGGGAGTCGGTTTATCATGCTCATACATTGGACGCAAAGGTGGCCCTTTTTAACGAATTAATACTGAAAATTTACGATGAATTGGCGCCTCTGAAACTCATTAAAGTTAGTCATTCCCCGTGCCCTTGGTTATCTGAGGAGATCAAGATTGCAATGAAACGGCGTGACAGGCTGAAGGCATTCTGCAGCGCGAATCCTACTGACGTAAGTAGGGAACACTATCGTATTGCGAGGAACTCTTGCAATCGGATGTGCAGAAGTGCAAAGAGAAATTATCTCCACGAACATCTTAATGGTGCACCACCAAAGAAAGTCTGGCAAACTTTCCGCTCAGTTGGTGTGGGCGAGAAGCACAGTTCACCTTGCACAAATTTTGATCTATCTCTACTTGCCCAACATTTCTCTGCTTCTGGTATCGGGATTAATGAAAAGCTTAAGACAAATACATTGAAGAAGTTAAGCTCATGTTCTCCATCAGGTGGTGTGTTCGCTTTTGTACCCATTAATGAGGATGATATTAGAACTGCTCTGCGAGATGTTAGTTCTGGGTCGGTTGGATCCGATGGTGTTGGAGTGGGCCAGCTGAGGCCAATTGTGAATGAGATTCTTCCTGTGCTGTCACATATCTTTAATATTTCACTTCAAACAGGCATTTTTCCCAGTGCATGGAAATATGCTAAAATCACTCCCATACCAAAGTGCCAAAATCCCACGAATCCGGGTGACCTTAGACCCATTTCCATACTCCCTACTCTCTCTAAAATTTTTGAGAAGATCATTAGTGGCCAAATTCTTACTTATTTAAGTAAAAATAATCTTCATAATTGTTACCAGTCAGGTTATCGTCATAAATATAGCACAACAACTGCACTTTCTAAAATAACTGATGATATCAGTATGGCCTTGGATAAAAGACTACTAACTGTTTTGGTACTCTTGGACTTTAGTAAGGCCTTCGACTCTCTCGACTTCGATATGCTTTTAGCCAAGTTGCGTCTACTAGGTTTTGATGAGCGTGCCGTTGCCTTCTTCTATTCTTATCTGAATGATCGCAAAATATCTGTTGTGGTGGGTGACGGCTCCTCAGATTGGGTAGCCACTTTATCGGGTGTACCACAGGGGGGTGTGTTGGGTCCTCTTTTGTTCTCTATTTACATCTCCTCACTTACTGATTGCTTGGACCTTAATATTCACCTTTTTGCGGATGACCTTCAAATTTATGTCCACACTTCCGTTGAGGATTTCTCGGCTACTATTGAAAAGTTGAACAAGAATCTTTCACGCCTATCTGTTGTCGCTGAGAGCATAGGTCTGACTCTGAATACTACCAAAACTAAGTCGATCATCTTTGGCACAAAAAGAAGTTTGGGTTTTATCGACAAAGTAAATAATAAAATTGTTCTCAACAATGCTGTTGTTCCCTACTCTAACGAGGTTAGAAACCTTGGCATCATATTAGACGAAACCTTATCCTGGAATAGTCAGGTAGCTTCTGTCAGTTCGAAAATTTTCCATAGCTTACATCAACTCCGACTTTTAAAGAACTTCTTGCCCTTTGAAACCAGGAAAACCTTATTCTTCTCTCTTGTGCTTCCTATACTCGATTATGCTGATGTAGCCTACATGGGTCTCACAACCACACAGCTGATGAAACTGGAGCGTTTACAAAATGCAGGTGTACGATTTGTCTACAACTTAAGAAAGTTTGATCGCATAAGTCAATACAGGCAAAATTTGGGATTACTGCCCATCAAACAGCGTCGAATTTGGCATCTTCTTCTACTGGGGTACAAAGTGTTGAGCTCGCGTGAACCTAAATACCTGTATGATAGTCTCTGTCTTCTGGGGGATGGGGTTCGTCAGACAAGGGCACTCTCCAACTTCACCTTGAGGATACCACTCCACTCGACTGGTGTATGCTTGAATAGCTTTACAGTTGTTTTTCCCCGGCTTTGGAATCGTCTGCCTTCGGATATCGTTCGGAAATTAACATATCTTTCGTTTAGGTTTTCCCTCAAGAGATACTTGAATTCTTCACCTATCACACTTACTTGAGACCTCGCACGTTTGTCATAGTCCTTCTATTCATAGACAGTTATCCTTCTCCCTCCCCCTTTCCCCTTTTTCCCTATTCTGGAGCAAGTTCAATTGAATTCAGTGAATGTCAGTTATTTTCATTTTTGTTTTGGTTTTATTTAAATCTACTTACTCTAGTTGCATACAGATTTGAGTATAGTTACTAACGAATTACCTTTGGTTGGCAGGAAGAAATTGCTTGGCGATATGTCCACCATTTGCACAATAACTTAAAAATGTATGAAACTTATATTGATGCAATAAAGAGTTTAATAATAATAATAATAATAATAATAATAATTATTCAAAATTAAAAATACAACCCAAATACGCACAGGAAATCAAAAAACGAACAATATACCACTATAATTATGGTCATATACCATACAATTCAAAGTAAACAATACAATGTGTGCCAACAGCCGCCATATTGCTTTAGTTTTGACAGGTCGTTGGATGGGAACTTCCAAGACTCTGGCGGCGGGATTCGGCAACTCATCAAGCTAGTAATGAGCCAACGTATTGCACGAGTTTAATTCTTCAGTATTCGTCAATAAACTTTTGTTTGAAAGAAAAATTCAAGTTGAAATAGTGAATATTATCCTGCCTAATATGTCTTCGACCAGAAACGACTATTGTTGTGTGCCTCAATGCAATTCATGGGCGAAAAAAATGTCAAAATGTATAGGTTTGAGTTTTCACTTCTTACCTCCGGAAAACCAAATATAAATATTGGAAATGCGTTAGAAGGATAACTAATAGACCGAAGAGTACTTAACATGGAACTACATCAACATAATCTTCAAACAGAGGACAAGGAGGTACCTCTTGAAATATCATTGCAAAGTATCGGAATATGCATTATTTCTCTTAAGGCTGGTTTATGCTGGCTGGTAACTTTAACTTAACCCTTAAATTAAATATTGAAACATAGATTTCTAGGAATATTGTTTATACTGAGACTAAAGAATCCGTTTACTTATTAATAATAATTAATAAGTTTTTCCCTAAGCTCTTGTATCATACGTCGAATTGTATGGTACCCCGTTACACCAACCTCTTCTAACACATATACAGCTCTCACTGCTCCCAGTCAAAAGAATATATATATATATATATATATATATATATATATATATATCCCGACATCATTTCAGCGTCATTACATGATACCCACATCTTTGCGTCCCCTTGAAATCGAAGTGTATATCGACGTATGTTGGGTAGACTATCTCCGTATACACCTCACGATCATTTAGCGAGTCTCAGATCTCAATATACTTGAAAACTGGGGGAGAAAATTTTCATGTCAACGGTACAATGATCCTTGCGTCCTTACAAAATATCGTAGTTTCTGCGTCCGTATATTTATTTGCCGATATTTCGATCATTTCTGCGTCATTCGTTTTATATACACGTCAACCATTCGGACATTGCTGCACAGGCTGTGTTGCCAAATGTATGAGGGTTTTTTATGAAGGAATAGACTGATTGGCCTTGACATTCCATTCGATGTGAACGCAGGCCTGACCTACACAGATGTTACATTCAACGGATTTTCGCCCCTCTTGATAAGGAAGAAAACATATTGAGTACGGGAATTTTCGATAGGAATTTCTTCTGCGTGTTCGTTGCCTTAATTATATAGAATAGATGAATTAATAGAATAAGATGAGACCTAAAAAAAAATTCAGTTGAACAAATTGTAATATGATTTTTGCGCGCGTGTTCCGCAAGGAACAGCGTGCTATCATTTCGTCACAATGTCTGTATTTTTCGAATTTTTTTTCGAAAATGGTCTCAAACGATTAGGTTCGACTTCCTGATGAAGAATTCGAGGTCAAATTCAATTCTGTCCGTCCGGCACGATAACTCTCGAACGGAACGACTTAGAGCGTTGAAATTTGCAGGGTAGTTTTGTAGCGTAAATATCTCGGACAAGTTCGTTAACGGGCGAAATCCACCGAGCGGTTTCGGAGTTAAGGCCGTTTTTAGTCAAAACGTTTTTAATGAATATTTCCGGAACCAATCACTCGATCTTTCTGAAATTTGGCAGCAAATTGTAGAATCATGGCCTTTATATGTCTGCGAAGTTTTGTTTTGATCGGACGGCACTAAAGTAGCAAAAAAAAATTTCAAAAATTTTAAAATTTTGTTTTCAGGATAACTCGAAAAATACTGATCTGATTGAATTGAAACTCAGTAGTTAGATGCAAAAGACCAATGCAAACACTTTTGCAAAATTTCGTGAAGATCACGTGACATGAAAAAAATAAAAAAATTACTACTATTTTGCGAAATACTTTGCTTAAAATGCCAAAACCTATTTTTTTGAGGTTCATGCTGCCCTTTCCGGACATTTTTCGTTGTGCGCATGCGCAGATGAGAAGTCATTTAACTGCTGTAGTTTTCGTCAGAGAGGATTGGGGTTTTGGGGTGGCGGATGCTATTCCTCCATAGAATCCAGATCCCTGATGAGGGTCTGCGCATGCGTAGATTAAAGATGCGATATCTTCCGAACCACTAGTGTTGGAGAAACGGAGTTTTTTGTAAGGTGTGTTATTTTGAAAGGACTTTTAGCCGCGAGTAGATTGCGCATGCGCAGAAGTTAAGTGTCTGTTTTTGGGTTGGATGGGTTATGTTGGGAGTGCTGAGTCGATATTGTGAGGTTTTAAAAGAATATTCATAGCAATTCAGTGCTCGGACACTAGTCAGTTTGGGGGAAATACCGTTGTTTCCGAGTTGAAGTGTGCATACCGTGGCCCTGGGGCCAATTATGAAATTGGTGTTACCCCTTACGGGCATTTTTCGTTATGCGCATGAGCAGACCATCAGTGATTTAACTGCTGAAGTTTTCGTCAGAGAGGATTGGGGTTTTGGGGTGGCGGATGCTATTCCTCTACAGAATCCCCTGGTGAGGGTCTGCGCATGCGTGGATTCAAGAGGCGATATCTCCTGAACCACTAGTGTTGGAGAATCGGAGTTTTCTGTATGGTGTGTGATTTTGGGAGGACTTTCAGCCGCAAGTAGATTGCGCATGCGCAGAAGAGAAGTGACTGTTTTTGGGTTGTATGGGTTATGTTGGGAGTGCTGACTCGATATTGTGAGGTTTTAAAAGAATATTCATGGCAATTCAGTGCAAGGACAAGTCAGATTGGGGGATGTAGCGTTGTTTCCGAGTTAAAGTGTCCGTATCGTGGCCCTGGGGCTAATTTCGAAATTGATGTTACCCCTTACGGGCATTTTTCGTTATGCGCATGAGCAGACCATCAGTGATTTAACTGCTGGTGCTTTCGTCAGAGAGGATTGGGATTTTGGGGTGGCGGATGCTATTCCTCTATAGAATCCCCTGGTGAGGGTCTGCGCATGCGTGGATTCAAGAAGCGATATTTACTGAACCACTAGTGTTGGAGAATCGGAGTTTTTTGTGAGGTGTGTTATTTTGGGAGGACTTGCAGGCACGAGTATATTGCGCTTGCGCAGATGAGAAGTGAATGGTTTTGGGTTGTTTGGGTTATGTTGGAAGCAATGAGCCGATATTGTGAGGTTTTAAAAGAATATTCATGTCAATTCAGTGCACGGACACAAGTCAGTTTGGGGGAAATAGCGTTGTTTCCGAGTTGAAATGTCTGTATGGTGGCCCTGAGGCGAATTTATAAATAACTATATTCGGTAGATCTATATTAAAATACGTTCGGATTTGGAGAAGAGGCAATTGCGTTCCAAACGGAGGTCCCACAACCGCATTTTTTTTCGATCTACGGTAAAGCTAACAGCCAAACTGTATTGATAGCTATATTTGTTAAAGGAACTTGAAAAAAAAAAAGCACTGACGTGTAGTCAGTACTCTTTGGCGCGCGTGTTCACGGTGGCTAATTTGAATTGAATGACGAGTACTTCAAGCTCAGTAGATAGAGCGAGCCGAAGATCTACCCAAAGGATAGTGGACACCATTCACTGTCGGTTCAAAAATTAACAGTGCTGTATCTAAGCTGCCATCAGGATAGATTAACAAAGTTGGAAAAGAACACAAGTGACTCTCCTTAGTCGCACAAGCTCCTAGAAGATTTGGGAGGGTCAGTATAACCCTAATCATGTTAATCGCACGCGCGCAAAAGCAGGTTGACTTAACAATGAAAGAAAAAGTGTAAAAAGTCAATCTGCTTTGGCGCGCGTGCGATTAACATGATTAGGATTATACTGACCCCCCCAAATCTTCTAGGAGCTTGTGCGACTAAGGAGAGTCACTTGTGTTCTTTTCCAACTTTGTTAATCTATCCTGATGGCAGCTTAGATACAGCACTGTTAATTTTTGAACCGACAGTGAATGGTGTCCGCTATCCTTTGGGTAGATCTTCGGCTCGCTCTATCTACTGAGCTTGAAGTACTCGTCATTCAATTCAAATTAGCCACCGTGAACTCGCGCGCCAAAGAGTACTGACTACACGTCAGTGCTTTTTTTTTTTAATCTTGTGATAGCACAAGAATTAAATGTAACGTCTTCCCTTTGTGTTAAAATACTTAGTTTTCTTCGACCAATTTTAGATGGATTATTCTGTTGTTCTGAGAAGTAGTTGATTGCAGAGAGTTGATAATGAATAGCCATAATCAATACTAATATAATGCATTGCCTATTATACGTAATATTATTATTCTCTAGCAAAAGATCGAATCAGCAGAATGACTAATTATTTGAATGAGATTGCATAAAAATTTTCTGTTTAGCAGTTGGTGACTTTTAATTCGACTTTTTAACTTAAGGTCACTATTACAATAACAGATATGATTTTTTTAAATGGCACCCTATATTTTATGAATGCCAAAAATGGAATTTACAATTAGTTTCACTTTCAAACATCACTCTAAGTTATGCAACTTCAATTAGGTAAAAAACGGTTGATTTTAAAGTGTTTATAATGCATAGCCATAATTTAAATTTCGTTGAAATGAAATTCATTATTCCCAATATTTATTTTATTTTCGAATCAAGCTACTTATCAAAATGCCCTCGTTTCTAACCACATATTATTTATGTATGAAACACTGCATATTAGTGGAAATATAAATTCTGATTCAGTGGAGTGTTAGTATTGAGTTGAAAGAGGTTCTAGTAAATTACCGGAACGGAAGAGTAACTAAGAGTTATTCACACAAGAGTATGAAATGAAGGCGTGCTAAAACAGATCCTTGTGGGATGAGGTTCATTATTCGAAATTCTGAAGTTATAATTATTATCATCATCAACAAAAACACGATATCCGGCAAAATATTTTTTGAAAGACGAATCATCTTTCCACACTTCAAAAGCGTATACAGTTTAGGTGCTTAACCATCTTTCTACACAGCAGAAGATTATTCTATAAAAATTATATCTATTTTCAATTTCTTGTTTAAACCTGATTTGATAAAGATTTTAAAATTGAGAACTTGTTATTTCAATTTTTCCCGAAACCGCCTTGGCAATTTTGAAGAACAAGATCCTGCAACTACAAAGCTTGTAGATGGCAAGATAATACATAACAAGAATTACGAAGTAATATTATTTCCGAATTTTTAGAGCAATGCAAGAAGATTTGAAACTGAAATCGTATTATTTATTGAACTAAAACCCTCAGAAAAAATTGCAATATTTCACCTTCATAAATCACACCATACCTTGAGTAGATAGTCAGTATGGTGACAAATGACAGGATATTCGTGTATTCTTTATGAACAAACACTGATCAGGGATGGTTGCAAGAGGTGAATAATTGTAATTTATGCAATGGAGAAATTTTGCAAAACAAGTGCCAGGTGCTCTTTCTAGGAGTTGCCTTGCAGGTCCCAACATCAACTTAAATTTTTCGCTCTATTCATTTCTGGTATGAAAAATATGGCATGCAATGTAAACAAACATATTTCACCTTATCTTCGAGCCCGATATCAAGGTGAATATTAAATTGATCGCCTCTATGGAAACTAGGGTTTGAAACATTTTTCTCAAAAATGCTCATCAGTCAGCCCTTCTGGGATTGCTCTACTTGCTAGTTTCTATTGTATGGTAAAACGGATCGAAGACTTTGATTCAATTTGCCAAAGATATTTTGGTTCGAAGTATAACAAGGGACTAAAGAACTCAACAGATTCATGTAGACTTATGGGACTATTTCGATGTACATTGGCAGAAAATATTCCGAGAAAATCTATAACTACAGCGTGC
Source organism: Halyzia sedecimguttata (assembly GCA_937662695.2). Lineage (NCBI taxonomy): Eukaryota > Metazoa > Arthropoda > Insecta > Coleoptera > Coccinellidae > Halyzia > Halyzia sedecimguttata. The sequence continues at coordinate 135,859,803 of OW569411.2, read as the reverse complement.
GAATTGACTTTCTCCTCTCAGAGGCATTTTTCGTTATGCGCATGAGCAGACCACGAGTGATTTAACTGGTGGTGTTTTCGTCAGAGAGGATTGGGGTTTTGGGATGGCGGATGCTATTCCTCCATAGAATCCCCTGGTGAGGGTGTGCGCATGCGTGGATTAACGATGCGATATCTCCCGAACCACTAGTGTTGGAGAATCGGAGTTTTTTGTAAGGTGTGTGATTTTGAGAGCACTTTTAGCCGCGTGTAGATTGCGCATGCGCAGAAGAGAAGTGACTGTTTTTGTGTTGGATGGGTTATGTTGGGAGTGCTGAGTCGATATTGTGAGGTTTTAAAAGAATATTCATGGCTATTCAGTGCAAGGACAAGTCCGTTTGGGGGATGTAGCGTTGTTTCCGAGTTGAAGTGTCCGTACTGTGGCCCTGGGGCTAATTTTGAAATTGATGATACCCCTTACAGGCATTTTTCGTTATGCGCATGAGCAGACCATCAGTGATTTAACTGGTGGTGTTTTCGTTAGAGAGGATTGGGGTTTTGGGGTGGCGGATGCTCTTCCTCCATAGATTCCGCTGGTAAGGTTCTGCGCATGCGTGGATTAAAGATGCGATATCTCCTGAACCACTGGTGTTGGATAATCGGAGTTTTTTGTAAGGGGTGTGATTTAGGGAGGACTTGCAGCCGCGAGTGGATTGCACATGCGCAGAAGAGAAGTGACTGTTTTTGGGTTGGATGGGTTATCTTGGGAGTGCTGAGCCGATATTGTAAGGTTTTAAAAGAATTTTTATGGCATTTCAGTGCAAGGACAAGTCAGTTTGGGGGATGTAGCGTTGTTTCCGACTTGAAGTGTCCGTACCGTGGCTCTGGGTCTAATTTTGAAATTGATGTGACCCCTTACGGGCATTTTTCGTTATGCGCATGAGCAGACCATCAGTGATTTAACTGCTGGTGTTTTTGTCAGAGAGGATTGGGGTTTTGGGTTGGCGGATGCTATTCCTCCATAGATTCCCCTGGTAAGGTTCTGAGCATGCGTGGATTAAAGATGCGATATCTCCTGAACCACTGGTGTTGGATAATCGGAGTTTTTTGTAAGGTGTGTGATTTAGGGAGGACTTGCAGCCGCAAGTGGATTGCGCATGCGCAGAAGAGAAGCGACTGTTTTTAGGTTGTATGGGTTATGTTTGGAGTAATGAGCCGATATTGTGAGGTTTTAATAGAATATTCATGTCAATTCAGTGCACGGACACAAGTCAGTTTGGGGGAAATAGCATTGTTTCCGAGTTGAAGTGTGCATACCGTGGCCCTGCGGCCCATTTTGAAATTGATATTACCCCTAACGGGCATTTTTCGTTATGCGCATGAGTAGACCATCAGTGATTTAACTGCTGGTGTTTTCGTCAGAGAGGATTGGCTTTTTGGAGTGGCTGATTTCATTCCTCTATAGAATCGCCTGGTGAGGGTCTGCGCATACGTGGATTCAAGATGCAATATCTCCTGAACCACTAGTGTTGGAAAATCGGATTTTTTTGTAAGGTGTGTGATTTTGGGAGGACTTTCAGCCGCATGTAGATTGCGCATGCACAGAAGAGAAGTGACTGTTTTTGGGTTGTACAGGTTATGTCGGGAGTGCTGAGCCAGTATTGTGAGGTTTTAAAAGAATATTCATGGCAATTCAGTTCACGAACAAGTTAGTTTGGGGTATGTAGCGTTGTTGCCGAATTGAAGCGTTCGTACTGTGGCCCTGGGGCTAATTTTAAAATCGATGTTACATCTTACGGGCATTTTTCGTTATGCGCATGAGCCGACCATCAGTGATTTAACTGCTCGTGTTTTCGTCAGAGAGGATTGGGATTTTAGGGTGGCGGATGCTATTCCTCCATAGAATACCATGGTGAGGGTCTGTGCACGCGTGGATTCAAGATGCAATATCTCCTGAACCACTAGTGATGGAGAATCGGAGTTTTTGGTGACGTGTGTGATTTTGGGAGGACCTGAAGCTGCGAGTAGATTGCGCATGTGCAGAATAGAAGTCACTGTTTTTAGGTTGTATGGGTTATGTTGGGAATGCTGATTCGATATTGTGAGGTTTTAAAACAACATTCATGGCAAGTCACTGCAAATGTATGTAACGTGGCCCTGGGGCGAATTTAGTAATAACAATATTCGGTAGATCTATATTTAATTACGTTCAGATTTGGAGAAGAGGCAATTGCGTTCCTAAAAGAGGTCCCATAAACGCATTTTTTTTGATTTTCTTTAAAGCTAACAGCCAAACTGTACTAATAGCTATATATGCTAAAGGAACTTGAAAAAAAAAAGCACTGAAGTGAAGACAGTACTCTTTGGCGCGCGTGTTCAAGGCGGCTAATTTGAATTGAGTGATGAGTACTTCAAGCTTAGTGAATTGAGCGTGCCGGAGATCTACCCAAGAAATAGTGGACACCATTCACTGTCGAGTCGAAAATTAGCAGTGCTGTATCTAAGATTCCGTAAGGATGGAGTAACACTGTTGAAAAAGACAACTGACTCTCCTTAGTCGCACAAGCTTCTAGAAGATTCTGAGGGATCTCCTTGGGAAAGACTTAGCAGGGTCAGTATAATCATAATCATAATCATGTATATGGCACTCGCGCTAAATGCAGATTGACTTAGCAATGAAAGAAAAAGTGTAAAAAAGCATTGACGACATGGGGTCAATCTGCTTTGGCGCGCCTGCTATATACATGATTATGATCATACTGACCCTGCTAAGTCTTTCCCAAGGAGATCCCTCAGAATCTTCTAGAAGCTTGTGCGACTAAGGAGAGTCAGTTGTGTTCTTTTTCAACAGTGTTATTCTATCCTTACGGAAGCTTAGATACAGCACTGCTAATTTTCGAATCGACAGTAAATGGTGTCCACTATCCCTTGGGTAGATCTCCGGCACGCTCAATTCACTGAGCTTGAAGTTCTCATCACTCAATTCAAATTAGCCACCGTGAACATCCGCACCAAAGAGTACTGACTTCACGTCAGTGCTTTTTTTGTTTTATGGTTCCATATTCATTCAGCTTCATTGGGAGTGCCAATTTAAGCAGATAGTACTTTTGGTTCTCTCATGATCGTAAGAAGGCTCAACTTATAAGGAAAAATATGAGAGAATAGTTTGGGTTGGTTCCTAAAAATAAAAAAAGCAGTTTTGCATAAAGTTGGTATATTTGAGAAACCTCATGTGCTTTCTGCCTGAATTAGTACTCATATTGGAGCCGATTGCGTTGATATTCGAAAGTGAATCATGACGATAAAAGCTAAATCTTTTGGAAGAAATCAGCCAAATAGCAAATACCTTCTGTTATTATCATTTGGACTTATAGAAATTTATTTGCACCCAAATTGTTGCGAATTTAATGAACGATAAATTCACAAAGAATCAGGTTTTTTTCAAATGACCATTGTTTATGTACATTGAATGGGGTGCAAAACTTTTTTCGTTAATTCCACGAAAAGCACAGAAAATTTAGTTATTGCTCTTCAAGTGCCACTTACAAAAATTCAGATTTACTTGCACTTTTGCTGAATTAGTAATTTTTGTGACGGTTTTGACTGACTAAGAGTGCTATTATGCAGCTTACTGACTAATTCACATTGTAATAATTCATGATTATCAATTTTGCTTGGTTTTAATTTATTCAGTCATGTTGAAACAAGTATTCCAGTGAATTTTTCACAATTAAGCTAACTAGTTTATAAAAATCCTCAACATAATTAATGGTGTTTGATGATTCAGAACATAACATGATGAATCTGAAAATAATTATTCGATCTTAAAGTGTACTGAAGCTACGTTATGTGAGAATTTGAAATTATCATTAAGCCCCATTATAAATGCTAAGGGACCTGAATCATAGAAAGTCGAATTTTTGTGACCTTGAAGCTTCGAATACTGCTTCAACATGAAAAACGTAAACAACACACATCTGGAAATCATTGAAGGACGCAGAAATATCGGTTTGATGGTAATCGACATACGGAACAGTGTTGCCGGTTTTATTGACGCATGAGTGTCGGGATGGTGTAATAGTAATATACATTTCGAATATACACTTCCTGACTGCAGCGCCACGAGTGGAGACAACACGAACTACAGTATACAAAAAAAGTACACAATACCGTCATTGGGACGTCATCGCCGTATTACAACGAAACGAACGAGGACGTTAAAATAAAGCGTTTAGCATTGACTTGCATTTCTGCGTCCGTATACAGACGCAGCAATGCGGTGGACGCAGAATTACATGTAAAAAACATAATGTATGGACGCAGAATTACAGGAGGGCTATAAATATATATATATATATATATATATATATATATATATATATATATATATATATATATATATATATGTCCAAAGTCACGTTTGACCTCAGTTCATGACTACTACTGCCAACTTCGGATTCAGCGCGTTGACTTCGGCTACGTAGTCAAAGTCACGCACAACTAGCACAACGCGTAATGTCAACATTGGCTTCAAAAGTTTGGCCTCCAAAATATATAATCACAATATTTTGTGAGCTCAAACTCCGAAATGAAAAGCGTCACATAGCTTTTTAAAAAGGGGTCATTTTAACAAGAAAATAAATAAATGACTTCAATGCCATAGATTTGTACCCTTTTTTTGGGGAAAATAAAATAATTGAAATGAATATGAAGGAGAACAGTTTTAAATGATATATAGCCTTGTTAAATATATGATACGCTGTTTTTTTTTAGTATTTAGTTTACCTTTAAAAGAATGAGATCGTTACACTAGTTTATCATTATTATTCTCAAGCACTCCTTAGGGTTTATATTATATCCCTATGTGCCTCATTGAAGATTTAGTTGATCATCATTAAATGCTCCAAGAGTTTTGATGAAACAGGTTGGGAATCTATGAACATCAAGAAAACAATAGTTTGGGAAATGATTATCCCGGTTGATTTAGTTAATGGGCAAAATCTGTCAAATGGTTTCAAAGTTATGAACATTTGAAATATTATCTTCATGTCATCGACTACAAATCTATAATTAGATTGAAATTTCGTAATTGAATGTAGAATAACGAAATGATGCTTCGTACAGATTGCTTCTCTAAAAGTATAAAAATGCGTATGAATTATCACAAATTATTCTGTTAATGCTTAAAGATTCGAAATCCATTAATACCTACTCTCAGGTTGATATAACCGTAAAAACCAAATTTGAACCACATCGAATACTCTCAAAAGTATTGGGATTGTACCCATTAACGTACTCAACCGGGATAATCATTTCCCAGACCTAAACTAAAAATTTCAACTATTTAGCTCATTTCGTTCGAGAGTCACCGTGCTCACAGCCGTATGGACAAAATCAAATTAGTTCCAAATTCTATCAATGGGGTTCCAACAAAAGACGAATTGTCTTGGGCCGTTGAAATACGAATGATTATTATCTATCGCCAACCAAATAACAATCAGAAAGAAACATTATAGACGTAATGTTTTCGAATCAAATAGAATATACCTTCCCATATTATTGAAGCATAATTTTATCCATAGTTCAAAAGGAAGATCCATGATTTTTTTTGTGCATTCCTGATTTCAATCAGATAATCTGAGATGAGATTAGAGATTTACAGAATCATTAGATAAAAAGTGAGGTTAAATCATAGTTAACAAACACGTCAAATCCGGGTACTTGCACTTGGGATAGTGCTATTCGTGACTTTTTTACGTGTATTACTCCTGAGTCCTGGGTGTAAAATACGAGAAAAATTTGGAAAAGGCTAAGCTAAAAAAGTGATTCAGGCCCTGTGGACAGGAGCTTTGGCGCTCTGGTTCAAACTTTGACAAATCATATCTCCGAAAGTATTGCTTTCTCAGAATTGAGAATGATATCAATAACGGATTGTTATGATAGAGAAGGAAATTTAATTCCAATAAAATTTTATATATCAAGATTAACTGAGCAATCTGCAAAGCTTTCATAACTATAGTTACCAAATTTCAATTCAATCGAGTCTAATTTTTTTTAGTTATCGAGGAAATAACTTTTCTGGTGGTTATAACTCAGAAACCGTTGAACCGGTTATGCCCAAACACGAACTCAAGTATCCTATTTGGATACGTAACCAACCCTGAAAATTGAAGGTTCGAAAGTTATCTAGTCAACGGATACCGATCCAGCTACTGAACCCACACAAGGCTGCTCGGATCTCCAACTATATAGCTCCGATTGTTTTCAAACTTGGAACTTGGTAGAAAAGTTAGGTTTTGAAGGCTCTCGCAAAATTTCAGCGATGTTGAACGAATTTTTTGCATTGATTTATTAAAAATTTTCTAGTAATAAGATCCTCACGAAATTTTGCGAGAATATTTGTATTACTATTCTTCAACTAACAACCATGATTGAATTCAATCGGATTTGTAGTTTTCGAGTTATTGAGCAAATAGCAACCAAATTTCATATGGATATAACTCCAAAATCGTTTGACCGATTATTAGGCCTATAAACGAACTCAGATGTCGCATTCAAATTCACAACGTAACCTCAATATTTCAAGTTGCTATCTCTTCCCGTTCTGAGGTTATCGTGACATAAATAATAATTTCTAGTATTTTTTTTTTAATTTTCTAGTGATACACTTTCCACAAAATTTCACAAACGTTCTTAGATTAGCATTCTACAACTACTCAACAAGTTTCAATTCGATGGGTTTTGTATTGGTTGAAAACAAAATCATTACACGGAAACTATTGGACTGATTATGCCCATTAACGAGCTTGTCCGATATATTCATGTCTTGAACCTATTCTGAAAATATCAACTGTCTACTAGCTCATTCCCTTCGAGAGTTATCGTGCCTACGGCCGGCCGGCCGGACAGAATCGATTTCGACCACGGATTCTTGATCAGTGAGTCGAACCAAATCGTTCAAGACCATTTTCAGCCAAAAATTGGAAAATTACAGACATTTGGGCAAATTGATAGCACTTTGTTCCGAGGAACCAGAGCGCCAAAAAGTGGCTACCTCAAAGTGTATGCTTCTACTACATCTCGTACCTAGTTAGCAACACAAGAATACTGACAAATGTAACATCAGTATTGATTGTGAGTAATCGAAATACCATAGACCACCCATAGACTATCTTCAGTTAATACGTTTATAAAAATACTCATAATAAATTCATATATGCATGCGCTGTCAAATAAATATCTATACTTATTTCCAAAATGCAAGTGAAATATTATAATGTTTTTGGTTAATGTTTCCTGAACTGGTTTAGATTGAATTTCATACTCAGCATTAAATTTATATTTTCAATGAATGTGTGAAATTTCGTGTTTCTTTCTAGAAGCATGAATAATGGAAACAAAATTCGGAGCGCTTTTTGGCGCTCTAGTTCCTCGGAACTGAGTGCTTATCAATTTGCCCAAATGTCTGTAATTTTCGAATTTTTCGATGAAAATGGTCTTAAACGATTTGGTTCGACTCACTGATCAAGAATCCGTGGTCGAAATTCATTCTGTCCGGCCGTAGGCACGATAACTCTCGAACGGAATGAGCTAGACAGTTGAAATTTTCAGGGTAGGTTTGGGAGATAAATATCTCGGCTAAGTTCGTTATTGGGCAAAATCGGACAGAGGGTTTCGGAGTAACAAAAAAAAATTTTTTTTTACAAAGCAAATTTCAAATTAATTTTTTTTCAATAAGCAGTTTTACCAGAAGAATCCAATGATGTCATTTTTAACTCTAACAAGCTAATACTTTCGGAGATATGATTTTTCAAAATTTCAATAATAAATCGTATTTCAACGTTGTCACATAATGATATAATTATTCTATGTATGAATTGTCATAATGTCAACTTATTTTCCTGAGACATGACATTATCTATCAATCGAAGAATTGTGAGCGAAGTGAGAAAAATCTCAGTTGTTTGCTCCGAAATTAGTTTTTCTCAGTAAAGTCTTACATTTCGGAACGGAACATGAAGTAAGAGATCTGAGAGTAGTGAGACTGCTTTTCATCCATAGACATAGATATAACTCTCGACTCGAACGGAATGAGGTAAGTAGTTGAATTTTTCAGAGTAGGTTAGGGAGATGAATATCTCGGTTAAGTTCGTTATTGGGCAAAATTGGCCAGATTTAATTTGATTTCTTCCATGGTGCAGTTCTCATTCTCATGATTGCTCATTTAATCTTTATAAAAAAACTATTATTTGAATTGAATTTCATTTATGATGCAGTTCTATCATATGAATACATTGATATAATTACCAACTCTGAAAAACCAATACTTCTCCAATCGGAGATATAATTTGTCTGTTTGAACTAGAGCGCCAGAAAGCTCCTGTCCACAGGGCTTGAACCCATTTTTCATAAATATCTGTGCTTTAAAAATCGGGTGGATTATTTCATTAGTTTATGTGCATTAAATGTACACTCTGTTACGTTTAACCATATATCTATTATTAGATATCTGCTTTCAACAGAGTGTATTTGACAGTCGGTTATTGGGGTGTGTTTGAATTCCCTTCTGGTGACGAGCGTGTTAAAGCTTCTGACGCAGATTAACTGAATCTGTGATATAGATGAATGGCGTGACCTTTTCCCCATTTTGAAATTGGGAAATACATTTTGCCTGTGCAGAAAAACTGGGACGCTTATGGAATTCATGTATCCATTGATTGTATCATCATTTCCTAAAATAATAAAGACCTTTTCAAACTGTGTGGGAATAGATGGAATTTTCAGTTCGTTACTTTTATAGAAATTTGTTTCGCTGCACTCCATTTCCTTTCCGTCAATGACGCATATGAGGTACGCAAGTTTACATGTTTTTAAATTGAATACAATTTTATAAAGCAATTCGGAGTAAATAACCTCATTTTCAACAGTTTCCTCAAAGTGCTTAGTGCTCGAAAAATCGAATTACTTTTATAGAGTGCTTAGTAATCGCAAGACTTTTGTGAAAACGCGGTGCTTAGTGCTCGAGACTCGGGAGTATTTTTATTGAGTGCTTAGTGCTTGAAGCACTTTTCTTCGGTTTTCGGCACAGCTCTGGTACACAGCATATATGAATAATTATAACGGCAAAGTACGGCACAAGATCAATGTAATATACTGTAAATGATAGTGGTAGTGGCATAGTTTCTTACATATTCTCTTTTACTAGGCCAAAAAATATATTTTTTTGACTCTGTAGTGTTCACGTCCATGTTCAACAAATAAACAACATATCGTAGGACTTTGGACATAAAATGTAGACAATTAACTATGATTTTGCCAACGTTTCGGAACGGCTTGTTCCTTTCTCAAGGCTAGAAAATTGTTTTTATTAATTATAGACAAAACATATAACATTTAACATTATTACCTCATCATACAATCAATAAAACATACAAATTAAAATGGTTAGAGAGAGTAAATATATCAGTTCAGATATATGTGCTAGTGAATCTACATCTACATGTTGGACATACATAAAAAAAAATTGAGTACCATCAAAAAATAGACCTGTCTGTATTTAAAGTTGAAAAATTAATAATCTGTTTCCAGAGATATTTTGATCAGTGGTTACAGATCTAATAATAATTTAAAAAGTTTCCCCTTACAGCGGTTATAGCCAAAAGTTGTTTTTCATTTTTTATAGAAGTACATCCTCGCAGTCTAGATAATGAAATTGGTATGTCAGGTCCACAAAACACTGTTTGACTCACAATCTAAGTCACATAAAAAAACAAAGTCATCACTTATGTGCTCAAACGACACCACTGGAATCGATTCATCGACTGTTGCATTGATCCTTGTAGCTAACTGAACACCTTCAGATAAATCATTTATTAATTTCTTCACTATCATCACATGACACTTCAGATACTAATTTTCTTATTTTCCAACGATCTACATTGAATGTTTAACGCTCTTTAGATCTATAATTACAAAGTTTGAAAAATTGTCGTATGTTTTGGTGGATGAACAGGCGTTTCCGCCAATGAAATGATTACTGCATATTCTTGAGTTGTTTGTAGATAGCCATGGGGTACCATCGGCACTAAAAAAATAAAAAAATTAATGTGGTAATAAAGATAATTTCAACACATTCACACTTACTTGATACGATGTACGGCTATCATCCACTTTTGTTGACGTTCTAACAAATTTGGTTTTGAATAAAATGTTATATTTGTATCAGTCTTTCCATAAGTATTATGACATGATACAATACAACAACTTGTGTTGCCAGATCTGGATTTGTTTTTGGCGCTCTAGTTCCTCGGAACTGAGTGCTTATCAATTTGCCCAAATGTCTGTAATTTTCGAATATTTCGATGAAAATGGTCTTAAACGATTTGGTTCGACTCACTGATCAAGAATCCGTGGTCGAAATTCATTCTGTCCGGCCGGTCCGGCCGGCCGGCCGGTCCGGCCGGCCGTAGGCACGATAACTCTCGAACGGAATGAGCTAGAGAGTTGAAATTTTCAGAGTAGGTTTGGGGGATAAATATCTCGGCTAAGTTCGTTATTGGGCAAAATCGGACAAACGGTTTCGGAGTAACAAAAAAAAAATTTTTTTTTTACGAAACAAATTCCAAATTAAATTTTTTTTAATAAAAAGTTTTATCATGAGAATCCAATCATATCATTTTTAACTCTAACAAGCTAATACTTTCGGAGATATGATTTTTCAAAATGTCAATAATAAATCGTATTTCAACGTTGTCACAGAATAATATTATTCTATGTATGAATATGAATTGTCATAATGTCAAATGATGTTCCTGAGACTAATCAATCGAAGAATTGTGAGCGAAGTGAGAAAAATCTCAGATATGATTTTTCAAAATTTCAATAATAAATCGTATTTCAACGTTGTCACCATAGATTAAAGACCTTTAATCTATGGTTGTCACAGAATGATATTATTCTATGTATGAATATGAATTGTCATAATGTCAAATGATGTTCCTGAAGTAATCAATCGAAGAATTGTGAGCGAAGTGAGTTAAATCTCAGTTGTTTGCTCCGATATTAGTTTTTCTCAAAAATTCTTACATTTCGGAACTGAACATGAAGTAAGAGATCTGAGAGTAGTGAGACTGCTTTTCATCCATAGACATAGATATAACTCTCGAACGGAATGAGGTAGGTACTTGAAATTTTCAGAGTAGTTTAGGGAGATGAATATCTCGGTTATGTTCGTTATTGGGCAAAATTGGCCAGATTTAATTTGATTTCTTCCATGGTGCTTTTCTCATTCTCATGATTGCTCATTTAATCTTGATTAATAAACTATTATCTGAATTGAATTTCCTTTAGGATGCAGTTCTATTATATGAATACATTGATATAATTCCCAACTCTGAGAAACCAATACTTTCGGAGATATAATTTGTCTGTTTGAACTAGAGCGCCAGAAAGCTCCTGTCCACAGGGCTTGAACCCATTTTTTTTACGTTATTTCCAATCATTATCACTCAATTATAATTTTACATGTTTGGTTTGGATTTCTACGTTAATTGACAGTTCAACATCACATATGAACTAACGAAATTACCGAAAGAGGCGCCACTAGTGTGCACGCAGTTTCTCTATTTTGGAAATCTACTAAAACTCTATCAAACTGACAACAGAAATCTGCTTTATCGATCGATGCCTGCGCCATCTATATCATAGGTAGATACAACACAAAATCATGTACCAGAGCATTGTATTCTTTATACAATGACCAGAGGTAGAAATTATAGGGTTAGCCAGATATAGGACTTTTTGGCGCTCTAGTTCCTCGGAACTGAGTGCTTATCAATTTGCCCAAATGTCTGTAATTTTCGAATTTTTCGATGAAAATGGTCTCAAACGATTTGGTTCGACTCACTGATCAAGAATCCGTGGTCGAAATTCATTCTGTCCGGCCGGTCCGGCCGTAGGCACGATACTCTCGAACGGAATGAGCTAGACAGTTGAAATTTTCAGAGTAGGTTTGGGGGATAAATATCTCGGCTAAGTTCGTTATTGGGCAAAATCGGACAGATGGTTTCGGAGTAACAAAAAAAAAATTTTTTTTTTACAGAACAAATTCCAAATTAAATTTTTTTTCAATAAGGAGTTTTACCATAAAAATCCATTCATATCATTTTTAACTCTAACAAACTAATACTTTCGGAGATATGATTTTTCAAAATTTCAATGATAGAATTATTCTGTGGCTATTCTATGAATTGTTATAACGTCAACTTTGACGTTGTCTCATTGTCATTCATTCCAGTAATGGTATCAATATGAGAATTTTAATATTATCATACTTCTTGTTGGTTGATATTTTCATGCCGATGGTCAATCCATATGATGATGGGAATGGTAATGGTAAGTTAATAACATTGTCATTCATTCCAGCAATCGTATAAATATGAGAATTATAATATAATATCATAGTTTTTGTTGGTTGATATTTTCATGCCGATGGTCAATCCATATGATGATGGGAATGGTAATGGTAAGTTAATAATATTGAGTTCAGAATATCTCCACTAAAAACAAAACTGGAATTGAGGAATGAATATCTCGGATGAGTTCGTTGTTGGGTAGAATTCGTCTTTTGGTTTTGGATTGATAATTTTTGGCACTCTTGTTGAATTTAAATTCTTCTATGATGTTTGAATTCAATTTCTGCTTAGATGAAGTTCTAAATTTCAATAATGAATCGTGGTACTTCTATGTTTTCACAGAATGCTATAATTATTCTATCTAAGCTTTATTATATGATCTGTGTTCATACTCGTACATTTCATCCTGTTCTATAAGAGAGAGTCAAATTCATTTCAGCTATTTTAATTTGGTTTCTTCCATGGTGCAGTTCTCATTCTCAGATTGCTCATTTAATCTTGATAAATAAACTATTATTTGAATTGAATTTCCTGTATGATGCAGTTCTATCATAAGAATACATTGATATAATTCTCAACTCTGAGAAACCAATACTTTCGGAGATATAATTTGTCTGTTTGAACTAGAGCGCCAGAAAGCTCCTGTCCACAGGGCTTGAACCCATTTTTTAAAATAATTTTATTATGCAAACAAATATTTTATATTACTTATAGGATAGTTCAAAAAAGTACGATGTTCGAAATAAAATCCATAAATTTTGAATAACGTATGCAGGATGGTTCATTCAGAGTTTTTATTTACAATTTTATACGATGTTTTTTCTTCCATTGAGTTCACCATTATTTTGATCCGGATTCTAATCACGACAGTTACCTATTTCCTTCAAACATTCTTTGGCATATATAATTGATGTGACGTTGGCATTGATGAACCTTTTTCTATCTTTTGTTTTAAGTCTATTTATATGAGAGAATATTCTTTCACATTTTACAATGGACTTTACATTGGACACTGGAAGGTACAGCACTTGTTTAGCAAATATACTTATATTTTAAAATTTAATTCTCTTCTCACTGTCACCTAATTTCCCTATATTTGATTTGACCAAAGAGTCTCTACATTTGGTGATATATTTGTGCTTCCGGAAGCAAGGAAATCTGCAACATTTTTATTTTCCCGATATTCTTTATCGATACATTGTTTGTTATTCTCAGGGACTACATTTGGAAATTTTGAGAGTTTTAGGCTCACCATAAACGACTGTATGTGGATTTAAAAATTTAAATTTTTACTCTTTGAATAGGTGAGTGCACTCACCTATATCAATATCTCGGGAATCCCATGGGATTCCCGGGATGGTCATCAATTCTGCGACATTTGTGAAGTAAAGTTTCAAATTACTCTACCAGAAGACCAGAACAGAGCGAATAAATCTTCAGTCAGGTTCAGAGCTCGCTCACGATGTGGGGATAAGGAAGCAGGTAGTTGCTACTTTCACGAACAGATCTGCCCAATGTTCATGATCTACTACTAATCCACTAAAGATTTCTTCCTACCAAAAATTCATGAATTATGTTGAAAATCTACCAAAAAAGAAGAAATCTACTAAAAATGGATCATTATACAGGATGAGTCTTTGACCACTGCATTAATTTTAACCAAAGTTTCCTCTCATCAAATGAAACACTTTTTGGCGCTCTAGTTCCTCGGAACTGAGTGCTTATCAATTTGCCCAAATGTCTGTAATTTTCGAATATTTCGATGAAAATGGTCTTAAACGATTTGGTTCGACTCACTGATCAAGAATCCGTGGTCGAAATTCATTCTGTCCGGCCGGTCCGGCCGGTCCGGCCGGCCGTAGGCACGATAACTCTCGAACGGAATGAGCTCGAGAGTTGAAATTTTCAGAGTAGGTTTGAGGGATAAATATCTCGGCTAAGTTCGTTATTGGGCAAAATCGGACAGATGGTTTCGGAGAAACAAAAAAAAAATTTTTTTTTTACGAAACAAATTCCAAATTAAATTTTTTTTAATAAAAAGTTTTATCATAAGAATCCACTCATATCATTTTTAACTCTAACAAGCTAATACTTTCGGAGATATGATTTTTCAAAATTTCAATAATAAGTCGTATTTCAACGTTGTCACAGAATGATATTATTCTATGTATGAATATGAATTGTCATAATGTCAAATGATGTTCCTGAGACAATCAATCGAAGAATTGTGAGCGAAGTGAGAAAAATCTCAGTTGTTTGCTCCGAAATTAGTTTTTCTCAGAAAATTCTTACATTTCGGAACTGAACATGAAGTAAGAGATCTGAGAGTAGTGAGACTGCTTTTCATCCATAGACATAGATATAACTCTCGAACGGAATGAGGTAGGTAGTTGAAATTTTCAGAGTAGTTTAGGGAGATGAATATCTCGGTTAAGTTCGTTATTGGGCAAAATTGGCCAGATTTAATTTGATTTCTTCCATGGTGCTTTTCTCATTCTCATGATTGCTCATTTAATCTTGATAAATAAACTATTATTTGAATTGAATTTCCTTTAGGATGCAGTTCTATTATATGAATACATTGATATAATTCCCAACTCTTAGAAACCAATACTTTCGGAGATATAATTTGTCTGTTTGAACTAGAGCGCCAGAAAGCTCCTGTCCACAGGGCTTGAACCCATTTTTTTCATTTACCATTTTTTCAGATTCGGCTCAGGTAAAAAGTTACAAGCGTTTAAAGATTTCACAATGTGCTAATACACTCCCGCATATAAATTATCTATGACATTGTTGGCGGACGAGAATAAGGCATGGTAACGTGGTTTACAGCTTGATTCGGGATTCCAACGCTCAGGGACGGATCCATAAAAGTAGTGAAATTCCTGGAGTTCTCCATTTTAGAACATTCAATGAAGAATATCTCAATGATGAAGAATAATATAATGTTCTAAAACGATGGAATATTCTCGAAATGACTCAAGAAAAACATTATATGCTTTCTTTATGCTAATTTCGTTTAGTTTTATGAATCCACGAGTCCATAACTAGAAAACCAGTTGAAGTAGAAAATAACTAATATTTGGAAAATATGTATCATAGTTATAGGAAACTTTACGCCAACATTCATTTTATTCGAAAAAAGGATGTCAAAGCTACAAAATAAAAACTGATTTTTTTTCAAAATTTCAACAGCCTGTATCTTTTTACCTGATCTGAATTTGGAAAAATGTGAAATGAAAAAAGTGTTCCATTTGATGAGAGGAATCTTTGGTTAAAATTAATGCAGTGGTCAAAGACTCACCCTGTATATGTAGACTATAGTCTATAAATACAATGACGCTATATTGGTTATATCATTGTATATAGATTCTATATACCATGGTATTATTGAGTATCACTAATGAAAACTTCGTTAAAGTACTGGCTTTTTAGATAAATAGTACATTACTTTATATAATGTGGCCAATAACAGTAGTCCTAGTTTCTTATGAATAAGTGATCTTGTATATCAGTAAAGCAGTGATTTCGGAAAAGCCGAATAACGACTAGCAATAGACCCCATACGTTGTGGCCAGGGGGTCTATTCTCGACCATTCGCAATTTTAACGATCGGTCGCATATGCTATATATTACTATAGAGATGCGCACGATCGTGCAAATTGCGAATGGTCGAGAATAGAGCCCCTGAGACATAGAGGGATATTACCTCTATATCTCTGGTTGTGGCGCAACCTGTTATTTTAAAGAGTTGATAGCAGACATTCATTGCTATTTTTTGATAGCTGTTATTGTTAGATGTTATTTTTTTGGGTTTCTATCACAAATCCTGCAAAAATATCATTAGAATAAGAAATTTATTGTTTTGTGAATTGCTCCTGCGTAAGAAACACAAGATAATTTTTTTAATTCTATAGATACTTCTCAGAGTTTGGGAGAGAAACCATCTGATTACTTAACTGTTATTGGTTCAATGCTTAGACTATAGTCTAAGGTTCAATGTATCGGACTGGGCATTCTTGGGAAAGCTGATCATCCGCTGCTTGCTCAAATTAAATGCGAAAGTAAAAGTTCGTCTGCCGCAGCTCAATATATTGAGGAATCGATAGAAAGAAAAAACAGAGCGTATATCGCTTTAATCAAAGTGAAGAAAATTCCGTTAAAATGCTAACAAAGAAATAAAGATTGATCAGCAAGTAGCAATAGAAATTAATCCTACAACAAGATTTCACATATCCGCGTTAAGGGAACCGAAAAATGTAGATCACAACTGATTCTCCTTGCTCGCACAAGCTCTTAAGAGCTCATGAGTCTTCTTGGGGAAGACCTTGGAGGGCAGTATAATAAACAAATAAAAATAAAATATATCATTTCATGCGGAGAAGTGTGACTTTTGAGGGCGTACTTTATTAGTATGCTTGCCGAATGTAGCGGAGTAAGGAGTAATAAGCACAGGTAAAATATGAGCTAAGCCATGGAAAGTCACATATTCTCCTAACAAAAAAATGCTGTTTCCAAACATTCAAAATGTTTTTTATCGTCGGCTAAGAAGCAGCATCATACAACTCAATTTCTCCTACTTTTTATTAGAATCAAAAACTATAATGAATTGTTTTATGTTGCTGAAAATTTTAAGTAATTCGTTGACCGCAAATAACGTCATCCCACGTCATATGAGCCGGAAAATAACGTTTGCATGAATACAGGCGTATGCATATGCATTTTGAAGAAGAAACCTCGAACAATCACTTTTGCCAAAAACTGAGTATGGTTCTTTGCCGACGATTCTGCTCTGAATTTGCTCCCAATGAAAGATATCAAAATGTGTTTAGTTACGCTCTTGTCCTAATTTTGACAAATCATCCCTCCGAAAGAATTGGTTTCTCAGAGTTGGGAATGATATCAACGGATTGTTATGATAAAACTGTATCATGAAGGAAATAGAGTTCAAATAATAGTTTTATTATTAAGATTAAATTAGCAATCTGCTATGCTTCAATGCTGTGTTATTAAAATAAAAAACCAATTTTAATATGTAACTATAAATATACACCAATGTATATATATATGTATTTCCATCTTATGGATTATCCAAGAGCTATCTACGATAGCTGAGGCTAGAAATGAATATGACATACTTAGTTTGACAAGTTTATATCGGTAGATGAGATGACAATCACAGAACAGACGTTAAATTTCGATGACAGCATTATGTGAAAACATAGAAGTACGATGTATTATTGAAAATTTGAAAAATCATATCTCCGGAAGTATCAGTTTGTTAGAGTTGAAAATGATATCAATGGATTCTTATGATGAAACTGCATCTTAAAAAAAGTTCAATTCGAAATTTGTAATGTAAAAAAAAAATTTTCTTTCCTTACTCCGAAACCATCAAGCCGATTTTGCCCAATAACGAAATTAACCGAGATATTTATGTCCCAAACCTATTCTGAAAATTTCATCTTTCTAATTCAATCGAGAGTTTTCGTGTCTACGGATGGACCAGCTGACCCGCCGGACAGATTCGATTTTGACCATTGATCAGTGAGTCGAACCAAATCGTTAAGGCCATTTTTAGCCAAAAATTCGAAAATTACAGACTTTTGGGCAAATTTATAAGCACTCTGTTCCGAGGAACAAGAGCGCCAAAAATTATTTCCACAGGATATAAACTGATGCTGTGGACAACGAAGCCGAGTGATTAATTGTTTTCATAGCAACACTTTCATTCCCTTCAAAAAAGGAAACAATAAAAGTTATTTTGTCGCGGTGGAAAAATTGAACAATCCTGTCAGTCAAAATATGAATTGGAATTATATATTTGAAAAAAATTATTGATATTTACGAAATGTGTGTCTGCCGGCTAGTCTGATAAAATATTTCATTACGGTGGTAAATATCGAGAAAAAGTTAAATTCACCTCATTATTTCTTCACGATTGAGTATGAAATACAAGCATTGTATAAAGATTACACCCTCATACAATGATAATAGTATATTTCATTACCAGTCCTGAAAGTGAGCTTTTCCGTGTGCGACTGACCAATTCGGTTTCGTCTCACACTGTAAGTCGAGCTGTCGAGCACCTCATTTGATTTAAAAAATTTTCTATGGAGCAGATCGTTAGACTGACAAAATTTGGAATGAAAATTCCAGTTGTTTTTCATTTTTAAAGAAATATCAAAATTTTTGGGTGTAGTTGAAAACATATTTGGATGTGCAATGATGATTATTTCGTTTGTGCGAATTTTCGTATGGATCGGTTGACTCCCAAAAACAAAATTAATATTCTATTCTGAAATAAAATTCTGATTCTGATGTAGTTGAAATTGATAGTAGATCTGTAGTTCTGTAGATCTCTTTCCCTACTCGGGGAACCACCTATTATTTTCCCACGCTCCTGAGAAAAATGGTCTCGTCCATTTAGCATTGCAGTATTACCATATATGGTCAAATATAATAAATATATGCGTCCACCCCTTGCAGCTTGCAGGACTATCTACGTAGTACGTAAAAAAAACCGCGGGAATAATCATACAGTTTACCGAATTTTAACGTCTTTAACATTTCAATTTGTCTTTGGCATTCGCCCATTCGGTTTCCTTGTGTATAGGTACAGGATTTAGAAAGTACGAATTGGAATTATCTCATTTGTTACGGAGTGTGAATGATCATGTATATTCTGGTGAAATTCAAGTGTGATGGACTATTTCATGTAAATACCGAAGATGATCTCAGATTTTCGAAGGATAAACTGAAAGCACGTTATAAAAATTATTGGTACGAGGCGGAAATTATTTGTAGGCATGGTAAGTTATTTCGTTTCATTTGATTCATTATTTCATACAATACTATCCTTTCTGAAACCGACCAAATGCAGGTAATTTTGCAGTTAATTATCGGTTTTTGATAATTTTGCAGTTTAACGCCCCTCGTAATTTTCGATTTTTTCAAGTATTTCGAAGAAAATACGCATTGTACAGTGACTGCATTACCTGCAGTCTGGGCAGCAATGATATAGCAATGCAGTAGTGATTAGTGATGGTAAATTTTTAGTACTTTTCCAACATGTTTGTAATTTTTTCAGCTCAAAAACCTATGTTGATGGATATAGTCAATAAACTCAACCGTGGTGATCCTTTCGTCAATTTGAATAATGATAATCTTAGTGAAGATGTATTACCAGATCATTCTTTGGATGGCTGCACAGAGATATACGACTTTGAAGTATTAGATGACGGGCAATTGATGGAAATCTCTCCTCAATATGTTCAAGAAATGAACCCAGGAGGTAATTCGCAACATCCATTTGTTCAAGCTACCACATCCTCTACTAACTTCAATCCAAGTGATATCATTGTTTTGGAATCTATAATTATTGATACAACTAAAGAAGAGAGTCTACATAATGCTGAGACGAATGTTGTCAATGAATCACAAGCCACAACTAAAAGACTAAGTAAGTACTTGATCTTTATCATACCAAGTTTTTAGAAAAAGTGCGCAATTTCTATACACATTGCATATCAGGTGTATCAATTGGAGGATGAATGGATTCACTCTAAAAATTTTCATTAGGTAACAGCCACCCAAACTGAAAAATCTCAGATGTATGTAAGGTATGGACCTTTCCCCTCAATTCTCATATGGAATATGTATTTCCATGGAACTTAATGTGTCTTAAGTGCGGACTCATGATTTTCTCCCTTAAACGTTATACTTATCTCATTAAGTTACGAAATTCTTGTAACATGCGATACAATAAAGGACCTTAGTATCATACTTAACCCTGAGTTGTCCTATGCTGATCACATCAACTTAATTATAAACAAAGCCTTTAGAATGCTCGGGTTTACAAAGAGGAATACTCATGATTTTCATTCCATCCGTACGATTAGAATGCTTTTTTGTAGTCTGGTTAGATCTCATCTTGAGTATGCATCCTCTGTGTGGAGTCCATATCATGAGGTGCATTCTGCAAGAATCGAGAGAGAACAGAGGAAGTTTCTTTGTCATATAAACTTTAAATTCTTCAACAATGAGAGCACCTATCTGGACCTCTATCGTGATGTAGGTCTACTTCCATTGGAGACTCGCAGGGTTCACCATGATCTACATTGCCTTTATAATTGCCTCAATGGTCGATTGTCCTCAGCTGACTAGTAGAGTGACTCTGAGTGTTCCTCAGGTCAGAACTGGTAGCCATCAGCCTTTTCATGTACTATTTTGTCGCACAAACTGTAGTAAGGATCCATTTTTCCCTAGTACCATGTCATTGGCTAATAAATTTCCTGAATTGGGACATAAAACCCAGAAGAATACTACCTCATTTTCAGCTTCAGATTCACAGAATGTGAAAAAGTATCAACCAATTTCGATGTTTTCAAGTTTGATAAACACTTTCTTACGGAATATGGTAATTAATTGACTGTTTTTCAGATGTGAATTCTCATGTGATTCGCCTGGGGAATAAGGTATTAGATGTGTCCACATCTAGAAGTCATAAGAAAAAATATTACTGTACTTACTGTAAGAAACTGGTAACCAACTTTGGAAGACACATTATGACTGTTCATAAGAGTAGGAGGGAAGTGGAAGATATTTCAAAATTACCTAAAGGTGAATATACTTTTTGATTATTGTGAAATTACCAAAGGCATGTTAGGAATACACAGGTTGGAGTCTTTGAGTTGTTCATTAATTTAAAACATAGATTCCGATCATCAAATAAAACACTTTCCATTCACCATTTTTTCAAATTCGACTCAGGTAAAAAAATACAGGCTGTTGAAATTGCTGAAAAAAATCAGTTTTACTTTTGAAACTTTGAAATAATAATTCAGAATGGAATGGATTTTGGTGTGAAGATTCTTCTCATCAAATGAAACACTTTTCATTTACCATTTTTTTTCAAATTCCGCTCAGGTAAAAAGTTATAAGCATTTGCAGATTTCACAATGATATATGAATTTATGGTTAACGAGGAGAAGGTATGGTAACATGGATTACAACTTTATGCGATATTCCAAAGTTGCGTTTGAGGAGAAATGATGATGAATAATTTAATGTTCTAAAACGATTGAATATTCCTTGAATGGCTCAAAAAAAACCTTATCTGCTTTCGGTTTGCTAATTTCGTTCAGTTTTATGAATCCATGAGTCTTCAACTAGAAAACCAGTAGAAGTAGGCAAAGACTAATATGTGGAAAATATGTATCATAGTTATGGGAAACTTCACACCCACATTCATCCAATTCACATAAAGGATATGAAAGCTACCAAATAAAAACTGATTTTTTTTTCGAAATTTCAGAGTTGAAGTTGAAGCTTTACAAGAATATACCATACTTTTTAATTTGAGTTTACCATTCTCCACATTAATATGGGCCACCAATTTTATGTAGTTCTGAATTGAGGGCACTACTTTGTAAACATAAGGAACAAATGTCTATAAAACTGGGACCACAATTTGTTTTGTCACACATGAATACATGATCTACATTTAGAACCTCTTCTCCTTCTATAATGATTTTAGAATTAGGAGTTGAAGCTCCTATGTACAACAGAAATTCTAATAAACTTCGTTGACTGACCTATCCAACGATTGTTTACATTCATTACCAGCATGGTTAGTTTTCCAATCCCGCCACCCTAGCGCTGGTATCGTCTTGGAAGTTCCCAATTATTTGCGATTTGATACATTTTTGCGATTTAATACATTTATGTAATTATTAGAGATAACTGTAGTATTTCAGGTACTCATTTTGTACCTAAATATGTATTTAGTTGTAATATTTCAATTCAAATAGGTTATGTTTTTTAATCAGTTCAGTATTATTAGCATACTTCAAGAGCATTGCTGTTAGAAAATCTCGATCGTTAATCGCTGTCATTAATCAACAAGTTGAGTTGAGTTGAATTTGGAAAAATGGTAGACGACAAAAGTGTTTCATTTGATGATATGGATCTATGGTAAAAATTAATGTACAACTTAAAGACTCACCCTGTATATAGCGAATCATAGTTAAGGAGAATGAGCTGATGGTCCCTATATTTTAATATTAAGTGGATGATACGGAAATAAATCGAGACAAATACACATTTATTTCATAATGTTAATTACTTCTATGCTTTCTTTCTATATGCGGTTATTAAGATATGTCAATTGACATGGACCCCTCTAGGGGTTCTGTAAAAAAATTTGTAACAATTGATATGGCAGTTAATAGTCATCGTTCTGCCCTGTCAACCACTTAATATCACTAAGCTCTTCCACGTACTTCATGGCATGATGATTAAATTTTATCGGCATTTTGTTTAATTTTAGGTCATGCAGAACGGAAAGAGAAATTGGCTTTAATCAGAAGGCAGGCTCAACACCTATACAACACAAACCCAGAAATAAATAGTGGAACCTTGATTGTACGTAGAAGACCTTCCGCTATAAAGAACAGAAGTGGTAATCATTATATGGCTTGTCCCAATTGCAAAGAAATGTTCTCGAAACTTTCACTCAGATCTCACGTAGCCAAGTGTGCTACAAAAGAAAAAGGCAAAAAAGACACATTAGTTAGGAGTAGACAAATTCAAATGCACGTGCACGAAAAGGCCAGTCCTAGACTAGTGAAGGAGATATTGGCTTATAATAAACAAGATTCGGTAACTGAAACCATTGTCTATGATGAGGTATGCATTTTGTATGGGAACAAATTGTGTAGGAGGTATCGGGATCAACGAAATAACCATATGATTCGATCAAGGTTGAGAGAAATAGGAAAATTCATTCTCCAGTCGAAAAAAATTGATGAAACCCTGAAAAACCTTAGAGACATAATTCAACCTCGAAATTATGACACCATAGTAAAATCTATAAATAATGTGGCAGGATTTAATGAAATGACAGGAACATACAAAGCTCCATCTACAGCTTACAATTTGGGGCTGCATATCAAAGAGATCACCACATTGATACAGACAGAAGCTATAAAGGAAGGAAACAATGGTAAAAGAGATGCAACTCGCGACTTGCTAGATCTCATAAATGATGGCTTCAAAACTGATATCAACAAAACTGTGTCAGAAAATCAAAGTGAAACGAAGAGACACAAAAAAGTACTTTTACCAACTGCTGAAGATATTAATGCTCTGAAATCATTTCTAGAAAAAGGAAGAGCTGAAGCTATACAAATTCTAAAATCAGGATTCGATCAAAAGGCATGGAAAAATCTGGCTGGCTACACACTCATCTCATTGCAGTTATTTAATCGAAGACGTGCAGGAGAGATTGAAAGAATTTTAGTTCAAGACTTCAAGTCCTTCCAGTTTGTTGACACCGATGATATTTTGAAAGATGAATTCAAGGAGAGCATGAAATATTTGTCGAGGAACTACGCTCGCTTTTTTATCAGAGGTAAATTAAATCGTCAAGTAACCGTCATTTTGAGTAGGGAACTTATAAATTGTATTGAGGTGTTATTGGACTATAGAGACCAATATGGCGTTCCAAGAAGCAATCCTTACTTGTTTGGGGTACCTGGAAGATCTCATGTTACTTTAAAAGCATGTAACCTTATGCGATATTATGCAAAGGCATGTGGTGCTCCTAATCCCACAAGATTACGAGGAACAGAACTGAGAAAACAAATAGCAACAGCCTGTTCGTTGTATAAATTATCAGAACCACTAGTTGAAGACATGGCTAATCACCTAGGACATCATATTGACATTCATAAAAAGATTTATCGGCAGTCTATTGGGAGAGAGTTGCCAGTAGTTACAAACATTTTATTGAAGGCGCTTGGTGAATATGACGACTATGATGAGCCAGTTGTTGAAAAAGATTTGGGTTTTTCTGATGGAAATAATAATATGCTTGAAGTTGTATCTACACGAATAAGCCATGAAGAAATCGCCAGTGATGACATTTCAATGTCGCAAGATAGAACAACCATAAATCAATTCAGTCCAAATAATCAGGAGATCCCTTCACTCAATGACTCAGGTTGGTTCTATTTGCATCTTAGACTAGGTAAGGCCTAGTCTAAGATTAACATAATGACTAAATTTTAAATAAGTATTTGAAAAATTTATAGATCTTAATTATGAGCACTAATTATTTAGTTTTTACCTTTTTCAAATACTTCAGAAAATATATATAAGGAAAGCAATCAGAAATCGTACTATCACTAGATATATTAAATGAATTGCATTGAAAGACAATATATTTGGGGTGACCTTCTAGCATTAATAATAATAATAATTACTATGGTAAAAACAGTATTTTTTAAATGTTTACAAAATATGTATATACGTTTATATTTATGTGATTATATGTCATTCAAAACGTATTTGACGAATTCTTTCAATGACATTGGTTTGCTGAAATATTTCAAGAACAACTTGTCTCCTTTTTTCTATTTTTACCATAGTAATGAATTTGAAAATATTCTTAGTTTGCTGATTTCAGTTAAATTGCTAGAACAACGTTTACTAGTATGCTATATTTTTTCCTATCATTCCATACTTTGCCTGCAACAATCGGTTTCACATACTTCCTAACTTCCAAGGGGTCCGATATGATCCATATCATTGATTTCTAAAAAATTCTATAGCATTTTCTCTTTCACAAAATGTTGGCCTGGTTTTAGTGTTTTAACAAGAAGAATCCCTATTATATTTTGAATTATTCAAAATATAATAAACTCTCAACATCAACTTTCGCTCATGAAACTATTTGTCCAATTCAATTTCTTCTGAAAACTCCATCAATAATTGATTGACACATTTAAATTTTTGGTTGTATTTAACTCGCCTCAATCAAAACTATATATCTTGTATATCAGTGTACGCCATAGGATTGCTTTTCAAAAGAAGTGAAATTCAAAAACAGAATCCCAGCTAAAGTATGCTAATTAAATTTTGCTGAATCGAACCAGAACCTTTTCCATAATTATGAAAAATTGTTATGAGTGAAAATAGATTAAATGAAGCTCCTCTTGTCCAGAATATCCATTAGATTAGAACATTCAAGGTCTATCATTTTATAATTCGTAAATAGCCCCAATCATTTTCGGTGCTCTGAATCTATCTGAAAGGCTTCAATAGCTGTGAGACTCGCATGGATTATATTAATTCTAGCATGGAAATAGTAAATATTTTCATGAAGCAAACTATTCATCTAATTGGAAGTAAAAATTTCTTATGATATGAGGTGTGAATTTAATGATCAACATGTGTGCAATGAATTAATTACAGGTAAACAAAAACGAGTATCCTGGACATTACCAGAGATCGAAGCCATTAATAACAGTTTTGGAGATTATATTGAGCAGAGCATTGTACCAACTTTTGATGAATGCCATAAATGTAGGGCAGAGAATATATGCCTCAAGAGCCGTACTCCTCCTCAGATAAAATCTTTTGTGGCATATCAAACCAAAAAACTTAAGAGCAACAGGAAACACTCAAGTACCGTACCTACATAATATGTTATGCGTTCTGTTTTCAACTCTTTAATTTATTTTAGGTAGAAAGGCTTGGTCAACAAGTGAAAAATTATTGGTGGAACGTGAATTTGCAGTTTTTTTGAAATCCAAAAAACTTCCCTCATTAGAGAAATGTAAGGAGGTAATAGCAGCTAATCATGAATTGAGCGGGAGAAAACCAGAAACGTTGAAAGCTTTCATTAATAATGTGAACAAGAAGGCACCAAACTGAGATATTTTGGATTAGCACTGTGCTGTATTTCTTTCTGATTAAAATTATTGAAACAAGAATCGTTATATTTTCTTTGTAACAAATATTTTGTTCCAAGCATAATAATACAGAATTAAAAAATTGATTCAAGCACTGACGTGAAGTCAGAAGATTTTGCGTATGTGTTGTCTCTCTTAATTCGAATTTACCATGGTAAATTGAATTAAGTGTCCAATACAGGAGAATGGACAACATAATTTACCATGGTAAATTCGATTAAGGGTGAAACAGAAGAATGGACAATAGAACATACGCGCAAAAGCTTCTGACGTCAGTGCTTGAACCAATTTTTTTCAAATTTTCTAGGGGTACGGTTCTTATAAAATTCTAAACACGTCTTTATGTTGATTTTCTACTACTAGTTACCAAGCTTCAATTCGATCGAATATTTATTTTTTGAGTTACCAAGGAAACCATATTCCAGGTGGGTATAACTCGAAAACCGTTAAAACGATTATGCCTAAAAACGAACTCGACTCTCCCATTCGGAAACGCAACCTACCCTGAAAATTGCAAGTCCCTATCTCCTTTCGTTTGAAAGTTATCGAGGCAACGGTCACCCATCTACTGAACTCGCACAAGGCTGCTCGAATCTCCAAAAAATTTTAGCCGATCGTGTTAAAACTTGAAACTTGGCTGTAGAGTTGGGTTCTAAAGGCTCTTGCAAAATTTCAGACGAATAGTTACTGATGAATAGAATTTTTTTTTCAATTTTCAATGATTTTTTAAAAATTTTCTACTTATACTATCCTCACGAAATTTTGCGAGAATTTTCACGTTGGCATTCTACAACTAATTACCATGTTTGAATTCAATCAGTTTAGTATTTTTCGAGTTAATGAGGAACAAAAAACAACCAAATTTCAGATGGCTATAACTCTAAAACCGTTTGGCCGATTATGTTCATAAAGAAACTAGAATGTTGCGTTCAGGTGCACATCCTAACCTGAAAATTTCAAGCCGCTATCTCTTTCCGTTCTCAAGTTATCGTGACAACAAAAATATTTTTTAATAATTTTCTAGCGATACGATTCTCACAAAATTTCACAAACGTGCTAAGGTTTATATTCTACAAATATTCACCAAGTGTCAATTCGATCGGATCTATATTGGTTGAAAACAAAATTATTACTCGGAAACCATTGGGCCCATTATGCCCATTAACGAACTTGTCTGTCGTGAGATGCGCCACCTACCCTGAAAATTTCAATTCGCTAGGTCTTTCCGTTCTCAAGTTATCGTGGCAACGGCCGGACAGAATCAAATTTGAGCTCGAATTCTTCATTGGGAGTCGAACCAAATCGTTTGAGACCATTTTCGTAAAAAAATTCGAAAGTTACAGACATTTGGGCAAAATGATAACGCGATGTTCCCCAGAACATACGCGCAAAAATCATATCTGCGGTATATTTCTCGTCGTGAAAGCTATTCTGCATTGTATATAGATAACAATGTTATGTATGTTATCTATATACAATGATTCTGTATGTCCGCATAGACGGCTGTAATCGGGCGCAGCCAGGCTGCCATCTACTAAATATCCCACTATTGCAGATGGCGGTTCTAAATACATTCATGTGTGATGTCTGTGAAGGCAGAGTTCACTTGATATGTGAATAATATACAGACTGATGCTCAAGAATTATTATGTTGTAAACGGCACAAAATTCGAGAAAAGCACCGACGAGGAGTCGGGAGCCTTTGGCAACATGTTTATTGACGTAGAGAATTTTTGAATAAAAGAAAATATTTTTTTTTCCTCACGATATTTTGCAAAAATTTGTGCCTCGGCACTGCTCACTAACTTTCAATTAATTCAATTCTGTATTTTTTAGTTACTAGGAAGTAATATCCTGATACCTGGTCAAAATTTTATTTTCACAATTCCTAAAATACAGCACCGATCGAACTTAAATTTGGTACTCAATCGTAAAATGTTTGCTTGAACAGAATTTTAGCGCAGTCAAACAACTAGTTTCTGGCAGCTTTTACTCAATGAAAATTTATATTAACTCAAATAAAAAATCATTTACCATTTACACTTGTTTCTTGAATTGTGACGCGTTTCGTCGACACGGCGATGTAGTATGATCTTGTCTGGAGAAGTCGCCCGAATGTCTGATTTTGGTATACTTTGCCGAAAATAGTCTGAAACGACTGGGTTCAACTCACTGTTGAAGAATTCCAGGTCAATGGGCATATTCGGGCCAACGGTTTCGGAGCTGTGTATACCCATCTGAAATATTGTTACCTTAATAACTTGAAAAATGAGGATCCCATAGAATTGTAACTGGATCAGTAGTTTTATTTTGTTTTCCATTGGGAAACTGAGGTCAATAATTTATATTCCATATATTTATTATATATTTATATTCGAAATATAAGGTTATGTTTATCTATTCTTTGAAGAGTTGATTTTCGTTCTTCGAAAATAATACTAATACTAGTACTTGGTGCCTTCGTGGAGAAAATTGGCAGCTGTAGTAGCGAAAGTGATGAAGAATTCCAATACTTCACTTCAAAAACAAATTCAAAAATGAAAAGGCAGGGAAGAATCATTTTCTATTGAGATTGCACACAGAATTTTTTTTTTTACAGAATTCGATCAGTGTCGGTGAACAGACTCCGAGTGCCCCGAGCGTGTCAATTCAATGGAAAACGCTATAAGAATGCTGACGTGCAAACCCTCACAAAATTTCGTGATGATCCTATCACTAGAAAAAAAAAATTTCAAATGTCATATACCTACACATTTTAGAGACTAGTTTTTAGATTCCGATTTTCGCATATACCTTCAAGCCAACATTTTATGAGCTATTACCCATTTCTAGTTCGATCGGCACTGTATTTTAGGAGTTATTGACAAAATGAAATTTTGACCTGGTACTTATTGTTTCCTTAGTAACTCAAAAAATACTGTGCCGATTGGTCATCAGTTGTTGAATGTCAACGCGGTTCGTGCGGTTCACTAAAAAAAAAAAAATATTTTCTTTTCTTCAACAATTCTTTGTGTGCGACATTTGAGTTCCTCAACAGGCATAACCGGCAAAATGATTTTGGAGATATACACATCTGAATGTTTGTTGTTATTCTTCTATTGCCGTGTTCCGATAAGTATTCCTGAACAGTACTGAGCAGTAAATTGAAACGTCAGATATTACTAAAATTCACTGGCGATGCTTAAGGCGAAAATTCATGAGACGATTTTGTCGTCGAAAACCAACGATTTTGTCGTCCAAAATTTCGAGGATTTTGTCGTTCAAAAGCAACGACTGCCGTTCAAAATTTCCCTTTCCCTATATTTCATGGAACGACAAAATCGGACGACAGATTATTTCGAACTGACAGAAACATAACCTAATTGAATTTAAATATTACAACTAAATACAATAATACATATTTAGGTACAAAATGAGTTCCTAAAGTACTACAGTTATCTCTAATAATTATATAAATGTATTAAATTTTTTTTTTCCATTTATTTCATAAATAATTGATTATATTCCTGAACAGCATAATAGTGACAAAATAAAAAAACATAAAACAGTTCAAAAACTAAATATGTGCTTTCCAAATATATTAGACTGTCCTCTATTTATTATCTTGAATCTTTCCCGTCTTATTATTTTTATGAAGTTGGGTAATGTTTTCGGTTTCATCACATCAATATTGAAATATATCATCGCTGCTATAAACCAAACTATTGCACTTTTTGCGCGCGTGTTCCGCAAGGAACAGCGTGCTATCATTTCGTCACAATGTCTGT
Source organism: Halyzia sedecimguttata (assembly GCA_937662695.2). Taxonomy (NCBI): domain Eukaryota; kingdom Metazoa; phylum Arthropoda; class Insecta; order Coleoptera; family Coccinellidae; genus Halyzia; species Halyzia sedecimguttata. Next base: position 135,829,888 of record OW569411.2, on the reverse strand, counting down.
ATTTTTCGATTTTTTTTTCGAAAATGGTCTCAAACGATTGGGTTCGACTCCCTGATAAAGAATTCGAGATCAAATTCAATTCTGTCCGTCCGGCCGGCCGTAAGCACGATAACTCTCGAACGGAACGACTTAGAGCGTTGAAATTTTCAGAGTAGTTTTGTTGCGTAAATATCTCGGACAAGTTCGTTAACGGGTGAAATCCACCGAGCGGTTTCGGAGTTAAGGCCGTTTTTAGTCAAAACGTTTTTTATGAATATTTCCGGAACCGATCACTCGATCCTTCTGAAATTTGGCATCAAATTGTAGAATCATGACCTTCATCTGCCTGCGAAGTTTTGTTTTGACCGGACGTCCCTAAAGTGGCAAAAAAATTTTCAAAAATTTTAAAATTTTGTTTTCACGATAACTCGAAAAATACTGATCTGATTAAATTGAAACTCAGTAGTTAGATGCAAAAGACCAATGCAAACACTTTTGCAAAATTTCGTGAAGATCACACGACATGAAAAAAATCAAAAAATTACTACTATTTTGCGGAATATTTTGCTTAAAATGCCGAAACCTATTTTTTTGAGGTTCATGCTGCCCTATCCGGGCATTTTTCGTTGTGCGCATGCGCAGATGAGAAGTCATTTAACTGCTGTAGTTTTCGTCAGAGAGGATTGGGGTTTTGGGGTGGCGGATGCTATTCCTCCATAGAATCCTTATCCCTGATGAGGGTCTGCGCATGCGTAGATTAAAGATGCGATATCTCCCGAACCACTAGTGCTGGAGAATCGGAGTTTTTTGTAAGGTGTGTTATTTTGAGAGGACTTTTAGCCGCGAGTAGATTGCGCATGCGCAGAAGAGAAGTGACTGTTTTTGGGTTGGATGGGTTATGTTGGGAGTGCTGAGTCGATATTGTGAGGTTTTGAAAGAATATTCATAGCAATTCAGTGCAAGGACAAGTCAGTTTAGGGGATGTAGCGTTGTTTCCGAGTTAAAGTGTCCGTACCGTGGCCCTGGGGCTGATTTTGAAATTGATGTTACCCCTTACAGGCATTTTTCGTTATGCGCATGATCAGACCATCAGAGATTTAACTGGTGGTGTTTTCGTCAGAGATGATTGGGGTTTTGGGGTTGCGGATGCTATTCCTTCATAGAATCGCCTGTTGAGGGTCTGCGCATGCGTGGATTAAAAATGTGATATCTCCCGAACCACTAGTGTTGGAGAATCGGAGTTTTTTGTAAGGCGATTTTGAGAGGACTTTTAGCCGCAAGTAGATTGCGCATGCGCAGAAGAGAAGTGACTGTTTTTGGGTTGTATGGGTTATGTTGGGAGTGCTGAACCGATATTGTGTGGTTTTAAAAGAATATTCATGGCAATTCAGTGCAAGGACAAGTCAGTTTGGGGGATGTAGCATTGTTTCCGAGTTGAAGTGTGCATACCGTGGCCCTGGGGCCAATTTTGAAATTGATGTTACCCCTTACGGGCATTTTTCGTCAGAGAGGATTGGGGTTTTGGGGTGGCGGATGGTATTCCTCTATAGAATCCCCTGGTGAGGGTCTGCGCATACGTAGATTAAATATGCGATATCTCCCGAACCACTAGTGTTGGAGAATCGGAGTTTTTTGTGAGGTGTGTGATTTTGGGAGGACTTTCAGCCAAAAGTAGATTGCGCATGCGCAGAAGAGAAGTGACTGTTTTTGGGTTGTATGGGTTATGTCGGGAGTGCTGAGCCAATATTGTGAGGTTTTAAAAGAATATTCATGGCAATTCAGTGCACGGCAAGTCAGTTTGGGGGATGTAGCGTTGTTTCCGAATTGAAGTGTTCGTACCGTGGCCCTGGGGCTAATTTTGAAATCGATGTTACCCCTTACGGGCATTTTCGTTATGCGCATGAGCAGACCATCAGTGATTTAACTGCTGGTATTTTCGTCGGAGAGGATTGGGATTTTGGGGTGGCGGATGCTATTCTTCAATAGTATCCACTGATGAGGGTCTGCGCATGCGTGGATTCAAGATGCAATATCTCCTGAACCTCTAGTGTTGGAGAATCGGAGTTTTTTGTAAGGTGTGTGATTTTAGGAGGACTTGCAGCCGCTATAGATTGCGCATGCGCAGAAGAGAAATGCCTGTTTTTGGGTTGTATGGGTTATGTTGGGAGTGCTGAGCCGATGTTGTGAAGTTTTAAAAGAATATTCATGGCAATTCAGTGCAAGGACAAGTCAGTTTGGGGGATGTAGCGTTGTTTCCGAGTTAAAGTTTCCGTACCGTGGCCCTGGGGCTAATTTCGAAATTGATGTTACCGCTTACGGGCATTTTTCGTTATGAGCATGAGCAGACCATCAGTGATTTAACTGCTGGTGCTTTCGTCAGAGAGGATTGGGGTTTTGGGGTGGCGGATGCTATTCCTCTATAGAATCCCCTGGTGAGGGTCTGCGCATGCGTGGATTCAAGAAGCGATATCTCCTGAACCGCTAGTGTTGGAGAATCGGAGTTTTTTGTAAGGTGTGTGATTTTAGGAGGACTTGCAGCCGCTATAGATTGCGCATGCGCAGAAGAGAAATGCCTGTTTTTGGGTTGTATGGGTTATGTTGGGAGTGCTGAGCCGATGTTGTGAAGTTTTAAAAGAATATTCATTTGTGTGAGGTGTTTATTTTGGGAAGACTTGCAGCCACGAGTATATTGCGCTTGCGTAGACGAGAAGTGTATGGTTTTGGGTTGTTTGGGTTATGTTGGGAGTAATGAGCGGATATTGTGAGGTTTTAAAAGAATATTCATGTCAATTCAGTGCACGGACACAAGGCAGTTTGGGGTAAATAGCGTTGTTTCCGAGTTGAAATGTCTGTATGGTGGCCCTGAGGCGAATTTATGTATAACTGTATTCGGTAGATATATATTAAAATACGTTCGGATTCGGAGAAGAGGCAATTGCGTTCCTAACAGAGGTCCCACAACCGCAATTTTTTTCGATCTACGGTAAAGCTAACAGTCAAACTGTATTGATAGCTATATTTGTCAAAGGAACTTGAAAAAATAAAAAAAAGCACTGACGTGAAGTCAGTACTCTTTGGCGCGCGTGTTCACGGTGGCTAATTTGAATTGAATGATGAGTACTTCAAGCTCAGTGGATAGAGCGAGCCGGAAATCTACCCAAAGGATAGTGGACACCATTCACTGTCTTTTCAAAAATTAACAGTGCTGTATCTAAGCTGCCATCAGGTTAGAGTAGTAAAGTTGGAAGAGAACACAACTGACTCTCCTTAGTCGCAAAAGCTGCTAGAAGATTTGGGAGGGTCAGTATAATCCTAATCATGTTTATAGCACGCGCGCAAAAGCAAATTGACTTAACAATGAAAGAAAAAGTGTAAAAAGTCAATCTGCTTTGGCGCGCCTGCTATAAACATGATTAGGATTGTACTGACCCTTCCAAATATTCTAGCAGCTTTTGCGACTAAGGAGAGTCAGTTGTGTTCTCTTCCAACTTTATTACTCTATCCTGATGGCAGCTTAGATACAGCACTGTTAATTTTTGAAACGACAGTGAATGGTGTCCACTATCCTTTGGGTAGATCTTCGGCTCGCTCTATCCACTGAGCTTGAATTACTCATCATTCAATTCAAATTAGCCACCGTGAACACGCGCGCCAAAGAGTACTGACTTCACGTCAGTGCATTTTTTTTCTTTGACCTACACCGGACACAAACACTTTCAACCAGTTTGTTTCATTAGGGTTAACATCACAATGTTTTATGCACTTATTCTTCACCCAGTCCCACACATGTTTACTGGTACCACAATCCTGAATTCTATGAGTTAAAGTATCGCATTGTCCACAATTTTCACAGTTTTGGCTATCGGTTATACCATGTCTGAGCTGTCTGTCCTTCGTTGGTATTATCTCATTCAAGACTTTATAAAGGGTCGACTTCCATTCTGAGGGTAGAAAACTGTAGGCAGTCCGCTTCCATATAATATTCCAACTCTCATTTGGATATTTTGTTTCAACATAAGGTGTTATGACATTATCATCCAAAATTTTCTTGTATATAGCTTTTGGAATACGCTGTTGGAAGTTCGAATCGCGGATCATTTTAATATGTTTTCTGAGATAGCAGGGGATTTTTACTAAGTTACCACTACCTTCAACTGCATAGTTAATGAATGTATTAGTGAAATTTTCTTCACATTGTTTTTTTCCAGATGATATAATATACGGCTTATTATGAATGCATCACATTTTTCTCTAGTCGCTATAAGCCCAGTTCCTCCTTTGTTTGGTGGTAGTGATAGTTGCTTCCGACCAACCCTATATAGATTTCCTTTCCAGAGGTATTTTCCGATAATCTGATCAATATGCGCAATATGTTTGTTTGCTGGTGGAATTGTGTGTGCCAGATACCAAATTTTGGATAGTGCGTATGTGTTTATATTCCACGTTTTTTTGAATATGTTTAAATTTCTCAGGCTATTTGGTTTTCAGACGATTACATGCTGCATCCCAATTTTGATTTATTGTGTCTTTAATAGATGTCGAAAACTTTACTCCCAAAATTGACTGTTGACTAATTGAAATTCGGTGACGTGATGGTTGTCAATTATATTGTTAATATTAATCGCCTTAGTTTTCTCTGTGTTCACTTTTATATTTGAGGTTTCAAAATATTTTTTGGTGACATCTAGTCCTTCTGAGTTCTTCAGATATATGTCTAAGTCATCAGCATACGCTTTGCAGGTAATTTTTTTTCCTAAAAGAATAATTTGGGGAAGTTTTTTTTCCAACATACATATTAATGGATTCAGAGCCAGCTTAAAGAGTGACATTGAAAGTGGACATCCCTGTCTAACAGATTGCTGGATATTTATACTTTTTGTGAAGTAACCATTGATCAGAACTTTCGATGTTGTACAGGAGTAAATTGTCTTGATCAGATTAATCAACTTATCAGATAGATTTTGTTTCTTCAAAAACGGCCCACAGAAAGTTATGTGACACTGAATCGAACGCTTTTTCAAAGTCAATTCCCTAAATGGCTATACTTCTTGCAGGAAATTGATTACTATATTCTATAATTGCAGTAATCTCTTCTAAGTTTTCAAAAATGTTCGCATCATGAAGGCCCATTGTCTGAGAGTTGGATATTAATTTCTCCAAGTGTGGACTTAGTCTATTGCTTATAATTTTCATTAATATTTTTATATCACAGTTGAGCAGTGTAATAGGTCTAAAATCATCTAGTGAATTTGGTGACTTGTTTTTTGGAATGAGAGTAATTATACCCTCTGATAGTTCTTTTGGGAAGTTATTATCTCCATTCAACAGTAGGTTATAGAGTCAATGCAGGTACCACAAATGTTTCATGTGCTTTATAAAATTCATACGATATACCATCAGGGCCAGGCATTCTCTTCTTTGAACTTGATTTTATGATCTCTCTCACTTCTTGCTCAGTTATTGGTCCCTCCATTTCGATAGATTCCCGGTCATCTAATCTTCTATCAACGTATTTCAGTATGGTTTCTGGGTCTTTGGATAGGTTAATATTTTTAAATAATTTTTTAAAGTGTTCTTCTGTCTCTTTTAGTAATTCTGTTTGTTCCATTGGCTGTCTGTTTTTATTTAGTCTCATCATTTTGTTAGATGTTTTCCTTAATTTTGCCAGATGGAACATTGACATTTTTTCTTCATGGCAAATGTTCTTAATTCCAGGGTAATCTAGCATTTCATTCAATTTTTTCTCATAGAACGAATTTATCTTTTGTTTTATATGTTTTATTTCTTCTATTCTGTTTGTTCCCTGATTATGTTCCTCTGTATATTCTTTCAGTTATTGTTGATAAAGACCTATTGTGGAATTTCGGATTTTTGCTTTTTCTATTGAATGAAATGTGTAGTAGCTTTTCACTTCTTTCTTAAGGGTGGTATACCACCACTTGATGAAGTTCCTATTGTATGAGGACACATTCATTGTGGATATATTTTCGCTGAATTCTGCTGTTAAATTTGAATCTTTCAACAGCGCGTTGTTGATCTTCCAGAAGCCTTTCCCTGCAATGAATAGATCATGGCTTTCAGTATATTTCAACGTTACACTATCATGATCGCTGCAGGATATGGGGGTAACATAAACATCTTTGTTGTTCTCCTTAAGATTATTTGTGATAAAGATCCGATCTATTCTAGATGATGTATTTTCCCTGTGGTATGTAAATTTTACAAAATTTCCATGTTGTTTCTCCCAAGCATCACACATCCTCAGATTTTGAACTAATTGATGTAGTGTAGCGCATTTGTTCTTGTAAACACTTGTTTGGTCTTTATCAGAAAGCACACAGTTGAAGTCACCCAACAGTAGTATTTTTTTACATTCGAAATTTATATGTGGTAATAACGAATCCTTAAACTTATAGTTGCGTTGTGATGCTCCCTTACTCCCACTTGGAGCATATATATTTACCACCCTTATTCCGTTGAATGTTGCCGACAAAATCCTTCCATCGTCATTGTGAAGTATATCCTTGGGGTCAAAACCGTTTCTGAACATTATAGCTGTTCCTCTATCATTATCTCCAGGGTTACTTAAATAGTCATAATTATATATAAAGCTCAAGTTATCCAAATTTACCTCTTGCAAGCACAAAATGTCTATGTCTAGTTTCCGAACAAAATCCTTTAGTACTTCATGTGTGTGTCTGCTCCGTATACCATTAATATTAAGGGTTGTGATAATTCTGCATACGTCCATTTTTATAAGAGGGAGGTTATGTCGTCTTGGCTCAATACTGCTTCACCATTTTGATAACCAAGTAATTTCCAATTGGAGTCAGTTTTGCTTTTTTTCTTCCTCGATTTTTTTGGACTCCCATGAGGAACAACTGGAGCAGATTCTTGCCCTTGTCTTTCTTCCTCTTCACTAGTACATGAGCGAAGTTTTACAATTTTCTCTCTATTCTGTTCATTTGTGTCATGTATTTTACCATCCGTATCATCCTCCCTTTCATATTTATCCTTCTTGGGTACAGCAGGTCTTGATGCTTCTTTGTTCTCTACAGATACTATGGTTTTAATACTGTCAGCTTCCATAATTTTCCAGTACTCTTGCAATATCTTGATCAACAGTCTCAAAAGGTAATCTTAATATCCTGATCCTTCTTAAACCTATTCCAGCATGATCTATTTTCACATAACACTGTGTACCATCCGATAGATTTACTTCTTGTTTACCATTGGTAGCATCGATAATTTCTTGACAAATATTGGGTTCTATAAATTTCAAAAAAAATCCTTTTGGGTCCGGCTGAAATCCCTCCAATTTTTCTTCGAACTCTGGATGATTTTTATTCAGAACACCAAAAATCCATGCATAAATTTCTTTTATGTTTGGAAATCTTCCATTAGATTCATATTGGCACCATAATGTGTTTACTCTTGATAAGAACATATTGATTGATTGTTTTATTTGTATGAAAAACCTGAGAGATAAACTCTCAGGCTGATATTTTTTCGCTTTGCTGCGCTCTGAAAAATACGACTTGTCTCTTCCAGACCACATGCGATTGATGCAATTTCTGGAGTAGGTACATAGGAGCTTCAACTCCTAATTCTAGAATCCTTGTAGAAGGAGAAGAGGTTCTAAATGTAGATCATGTAATCATGTATGACAAACCAAATTGTGGTCCCATTTTTATAGACATTTGTTCTTTATGTTTACAAAGTGGTGCCCTTAATTCAGAACCACAAAAAATTGATGGCCCATATGTGGAGAATGGTGAACTTAAAAAAAAGTATGGTATATTCTTGTAAAGTCGGAGCATGGAGCAGGTGTAAACATATTAATGATGTTTTAATTCATTATCCATAATTAAAATGATTTTTTCAAGATATGATACATATTTTATTATGTGAAAATAATTATTAACAATAAGTGTAATGTTTGAGGTATAATATAGTTGCTGTTTTTTGTTTTGTTTTCAAGAGTTTTGATGACCATCTCTTCTATTCAATTGAAAATATCAAAATTGTTTATGCCTGTTAAACTTTTCAAAGCACTGTCAGTGTTCAAGATATCACTCTTTGTAGATAACCGGGATATATCAATGGCACAAATGTTAAGTGGTCTGGTAACAATGTACACAACCAAGTATACTACTAAAATTATTATTGCTGTTTAACTAACTCAAGGGTGCTTGGGTGATGCTTATTTCTTCTTCTGAATGAGGTTTTTCAGCACAGCAAATCATCGACACATCCTTCCTCAGTTCTCTTTCGAGGTACCTCCTTGTACTCTGTTTGAAGATGATGTAGTTCCAAGTTGAGTACTCTTCGGTCTGTTAGTTATCTTCCTAACGCAGTTTCAATAATTATATTTATATTTGGTTTTCCGGAGGTATAAGAAGTGAAAACACAAACCACTAGTAAATTTCACAGGGAGTTGGACAGAATAAAACCAGTACAGAATAAAACAATACAGAATAAAACAATACAGAATAAAACCTATACATTTAGGCATTTTTTTCGCCCATGAATTGCATTTGGACACACAACAATAGTCATTTCTGGTCTAAGACCAGGATAATATTATCTACTTTCATTTGAATTTGTCCAATAGTGATGAATGGACAATAGAATGTGCGCGCAAAAGCTCCTGACTTCACGTCAGTGCTTGAACCAATTTTAATTTTCGCGGCTGTCAGAGGTATGGCATCAGTTGTCGTTGGAATGCTGGATTGATCCAGCGTCATGGACGACGTCGTCCAAATGACTGTATACTCATTTGGACGACAAAATCGTTGGTTTTCGACGACAAAATCGTCTCATGAATTTTCGCCTTTACTGTTACTTAAGAGCGTTCAAAATTACTTACTGCGGCCAGTATAGTGCCAGTAATTTCGGAACACAAGGTATAACTCGAAATATACAAATCCCATCCAATTAAAACTCGGTAATCACAAGATTGCCGACGGCCAAATTATCTCCGCAGTTCATATCCTGAAATTACCTGATAAGTAAGTTTTTTCCATAGATATATTATTGTTATTCTATGTCTATGGTTATGTTATGTTATTCTATGTCTATGGTTTTT